>NC_069407.1:11731590-11766590 GCF_026875155.1 Cherax quadricarinatus | reverse complement strand
ACATAAAAAAAACACACAGGGTTTTGATAGTCTTGACTTTCCTGGACTAACGTGAAGGACTTTGATGTGATATGTCAGAAGATCTCACCTTCAGGAATCACAACAGTGTGATTATCACAACCGCGAGGAAAATGATAGGATGGATGAAACCTTAAAACAAGGGATGCCGGGCTAATGATAGTCCTCTGAAAGTCGCTTGTTCTTTCTGTGCTGGAACACGGTTGTACACTAACAGCCCCTTTTAAGGCAGGCAGAATTGCAGATCTAGAGAATGTATAGAGAACCTTCAGTGAACATATAGGTTAAGTCAAGCACCTAGATTAATGGGAACAATTGAAGTCTCTAACTACTCTTTGAAACGATGGCGAGAAGGATACATCATTATTTACACCTGGAAAATCCTAGAGAAACTGATCCCAAGTTTGCACACTGAAATCACTTCCTATGATAGCAAGAAGCTCGGCAGATGGTGCCAGAAACTTCCAATTAAAAGCAGAGGTGCTGTGAGTACACTGAATGAGTGTAAGGGCCCCTAGATTATTCAGTCTCCCATTATACATAAGACGGGATTACCAATAAACCCCATGCTGTCTCTAAGAGGGAACTGGATAGGTTCCTAAAGTCAGTTCTTGATCAGCCAGACTGTGGTTTGTAAGTTGGATTGTGTGCAAGTTCTGGTCTCCCACTCGAATTTTATTATGCCTTATGACCTATGATAGATGTTTTTGTTGTATAACATTCCTTTGCATTGTAAAGAATCACTGTCTGTTGCCCGTATCTGCCATTCAATTCCCATTGTATTAGTTACCTGTCTGTATGTTGGGATGCCATAACATGGCATGTTCCGAGCTGTCAGAAGTGTATAGTACGTATACATAGGTATTCCAGTAACTGTTAGTCAGGTGATCACACTAAAATCTAAGATACCATTCGTACGAGTACCCTCAGTCTAATTTGGGCAGTTGGGCTAGTAGGACTATGGCGGCAGGCAGAGACCAGCTCTTCAATAAACTCAATACAGGCCAGGTATATTGTGGCATTACTACCCGATATCACTCATCCGAACCCATCGCAGCTGGACTGCATACGGCCAGCAGTAACAGCCTGGTTGATCAGGCCTTGCTCCCTCGTGAGGTTTGGTCTAGGACCTTCCCTGGGAAGCGTGGACCCCCGGAGCAATCTCTAGGCACACTCCTCCGTCCACCCTCTAGCCCACCCTCCAACCCACCCTCTCATCCAGCCTCCAACCCACCCTCCCATCCATCCTCCAGTCCACCGTCCAACCCACCTCAAAAATGAGAGAGCCTGGGGCTCTCTCTTAGATAGCAGCTTAAGCTTACTTGGCCTGCTGCCTGCGGACAAACACAGCTTGACTGACCAATCAGTCAACAGGGAGCATTGGCGTCAGGCAGGATTGCCAGAATAAAACTCTTAAAACCCACCTGGAGTTTACCTGGAGAGAGTTCCGGGGGTCAACGCCCCCGCGGCCCGGTCTGTGACCAGGCCTCCTGGTGGATCAGAGCCTGATCAACCAGGCTGTTGCTGCTGGCTGCATGCAAACCAACGTACGAGCCACAGCCCGGCTGGTCAGGAACCGACTTTAGGTGCTTGTCCAGTGCCAGCTTGAAGACTGCCAGGGGTCTGTTGGTAATCCCCCTTATGTATGCTGGGAGGCAGTTGAACAGTCTCGGGCCCCTGACACTTATTGTATGGTCTCCCTTAACGTGCTAGTGACACCCCTGCTTTTCATTGGGGGGATGTTGCATCGTCTGCCAAGTCTTTTGCTTTCGTAGTGAGTGATTTTGTGTGCAAGTCGGTACTAGTCCCTCTAGGATTTTCCAGGTGTATATAATCATGTATCTCTCCCGCCTGCGTTCCAGGGAATACAGTTTAGGAACCTCAAGCGCTCCCAGAAAATTGAGGGTTTTATCTCCGTTATGCGCGCCGTGAAAGTTCTCTGTACATTTCTAGGTCAGCAATTTCACCTGCCTTGAAAGGTGCTGTTAGTGCAGCAATATTCCAGCCTAGATAGAACAGTGACCTGAAAGTGTTCAATGGCTTGGCCTCCCTTGTGTTTGAAGGTTCTCATTATCCATCCTGTCATTTTTCTAGCAGATGCGATTGATACAATGTTATCCTCAGTTGTTTTTTTTCAACGCACCGACCGTCTCCCACCGAGGTAGGGTAACTCCCCCAACAAAAGGAAGGACTACATTCACCATCATTCGTTCAACTGCTGTCATGCCACAGATACATCCTGTAAAACCCATGAAAGTTTTTCGTTTGGGTTTCTGAAGGTGATTCACCTTGGGTGATATGTTCGAGGTAATGATTACTCCCAGACCTTTCTCATTTTTTGTAATTTCTTGACTTACAGTGTATGCTCTGTAAGTGGTATTCCTGCATACTCTCCAGTTTGCATGACTTTGCACTTCTTTGGATTGAACTCCAGTAGCCACTTGCTTGGATTGAACTCCAGCAGCCACTTGTTTGGGTTGAACTCCAGTAGCCACTTGTTTGGGTTGAACTCCAGTAACCACTTGTTTGGGTTGAACTCCAGTAGCCACTTGTTTGGGTTGAATTCCAGTAGCCACTTGTTTGGGTTGAACTCCAGTAACCACTTGTTTGGGTTGAACTCCAGTAACCACTTGTTTGGGTTGAACTCCAGTAGCCACTTGTTTGGGTTGAATTCCAGTAGCCACTTGTTTGGGTTGAACTCCAGTAACCACTTGTTTGGGTTGAACTCCAGTAGCCACTAGTTTGAGTTGAACTCCAGTAGCCACTTGTTTGGGTTGAACTCCAGTAGCCACTAGTTTGGGCTGAACTCCAGTAGCCACTAGTTTGGGTTGAACTCCAGTAGCCACTAGTTTGGGTTGAACTCCAGTAGCCACTTGTTTGGGTTGAACTCCAGTAGCCACTTGTTTGGGTTGAAACTCAGTAGCCACTAGTTTGGGTTGAACTCCAGTAGCCACTAGTTTGGGTTGAACTCCAGCAGCCACTAGTTTGGGTTGAACTCCAGTAGCCACTTGTTTGGGTTGAACTCCAGTAGCCTCTTGTTTGGGTTGAACTCCAGTAGCCACTAGTTTGGGTTGAACTCCAGTAGCCACTAGTTTGGGTTGAACTCCAGTAGCCACTAGTTTGGGTTGAACTCCAGTAGCCACTTTTTTGGGTTAAACTCCAATAGCCACTTGTTTGGGTTTAACTCCAGTAGCCACTTGTTTGGGTTGAACTCCAGTAGCCACTTGTTTGGGTTGAACTCCAGTAGCCACTTGTTTGGGTTGAATACCTAGTAGCCACTTGTTTTGGGTTGAAATCCAGTAGCCACTTGTCTGGGTTGAACTCCAGTAGCCACTAGTTTGGGTTGAACTCCAGTAGCCACTAGTTTGGGTTGAACTCCAGTAGCCACTTGTTTGGGTTGAACTCCAGTAGCCACTTATATGGGTTCAATACCAGTAACCACTTGTTTGGGTTGAACTCCAGTAGCCACTTGTTTGGGTTGAACTCCAGTAGCCACTTGTTTGGGTTCAACACCAGTAGCCACCTGTTTGGGTTGAACTCCAGTAGCCACTTGTTTGGGTTGAACTCCAGTAGCCACTTACATGGGTTCAACACCAGTAGCCACCTGTTTGGGTTGAACTCGAGTAGCCATTTGTTTGGATTTAACTCCAGTAGCCACTTCTTGGGGTTGAACTCCAGTAGCCACTTACTTAAACTGAACTCCCAAATAAATATAAGTTCAACTTGTTTGGTATGAGGATTGAAGCAACAACAACAGAGTTCAGGTAAGACCCCAGTGGGAGTGAGCGGGGAAGGCGGGGCAGGCGAAGAATAGCGATGGAGAGGAGTGTCCACAGTCGAAGAAAAAGTACCAAGGCTTAACCCAGCAGTTAGGCGCTCGTGGGACAGACTTGGAGAAAACAGGGGGAGTAGACTGTGTATGCAACGGTCTTGTGGTACTTGAGGTCTTGAGTCTTGAGAAGCTGGCAGTGGCTAGGTCGCAGGAGAGGGCAGGCGGGTAGGAACATAAGAGGGCAGCTCACAAGTGGTAGGAGTTATTGGCGTGATCAAGGAGGCAGGTTTGCAGCGGAGCCATTTTCAAACTCTTTGAAGCTGCTCCTGGAAAGGTGGTATAGTTTAGGCTTGTTACCAAAGGTGAAACGTAGAGGCTTGATGAACTCCAGAACTTGGGCAAGTGTGGAGTGGTGGCTCGCATACTTGACTGTTCCAGCACCGAGGCCTTTGTAGAGCTCAGTGCAGGTCATAGCGTCAGCATTCGATGGAGAAGTGTAGAAGGTAAGGTTTTCCCATGAGGGTGTACTGGAGTCAACATTATCTTCTTCGGAAGTAGTTTCAATAGGCGAGTCTACAATGATGCTGGCAGGTGAGTGTGGATCGGCAGGAACAATGGAGAGGTGTATTAGTGGTGTATCAACAGGTTGGGAGACGTGGGAGGCGGTGGTTCAGGCAGAATAAACATCATTGTCGGTGGTGGAAGTAGTTGTAGACGTTTCAGGAGCAGTTGCTTGGGCAGGAGACAGGTCTGCAGGTTCAGTACAGTTCACCACGTTGGGAAGGATCTTGAGGATGTCAGCTGAAGGTGTGGAGTCAGGGAAATTGAAGGCAGGCATGTTGGTCAGACGGAATAGTTCGTTTATGGTGGTGTTGAAGTGCCGGGGTTTGTTGCATTTGCAAGGAGTGCATACACCATGCAGTACAGCACCTTGAAGGGAGCACCGTCGGGAAGTGGAGAGAGGGAGTTGCTGGGTGAAGGTGTCTGTAGAGTGGCTTGTAGGATCTTGGTGGTGTCGGCTTGTAGTTTGGTTATAGCAGCGTATGTCGGTGAATTGGAGGTGTTCTTCTTCAGATCTGTAGTTTTCTTGGATATAATTTCTTTCCTGGGTGGGCACTTAGCTGCAAAGGTATGATGATTACCCTTGCAGTTAAGACATGTTGGAACCGTAGTGATGGTGCAGGATCTGAATTCGTTCCCACATTTAGAACAGAACTTCTTTTCCTTGATTGGGCAGTTCTTGGTGGTGTGATTATAGGAGTAACAGGTCCAGCAGTGGGAGACGTGTGTGAAGCGTTCTGGTTCAATATGGCTTGGGTGAATGTGATAATATGAGATGGCCAGACCGTCAGAGAGAGCTTGGGCAGCCATGGAGATGTCTGAGAAAGTGATCTTCATCATTGATGAGGCGTTAGGGATCTTAGTGATGTTGTCTAAGGGCCAAATGTTTTGTTCCACTATAGATGTCTTCAGTGCTTCAGTTGAACGAGACGTGACGATCTTGTCAAGCCTTGTAAAAGAATGGAGACGAGGATATTGTGAATTGTCGTGTTTGTAGGGTCTTGATTGAAGAGTCGTCCATGAGTTTTGAAGGACTCCCTCAGCGAGTGGATTGACGTGAATTTAACCTGCAAACAGGTCCTTTTGATGTAGCTGAAGCCAGCTTGGTGGAGTCATTAATTACTCCATTTACTGGCTTGATTTTCACACAATGCGACAGCATTGTGAGGAGGAGGTGGCGCTTGTAGGATAATTCCTCTCCCCAGGGGGGATGGAAGGGAGACTTCTTGAGTGTAGAGCGACTGTCTTGCCAGTAGCAAGGTCAGCAGTGGAATGTCAGAGGACTGCAGCCACGAGGAGCAGTGGTGGTGGTGGTGGTGGTGGTACCTACTGGTCAGGCCGTACATGACAATGATGTGATCTCTGATGATGTCTGAGACTCACGCGCGCGCGAGGCACACACACACACACACACACACACACACACACACACACACACACACACACACACACACACACATTTTCTGTGTTGTTGAAGCAACTGTAGACAGAGCTAAACTATATGTATATATAAAACTCTAATTGTACGAAACATAATTAAAAGCAAAGTCACAACACAGGAAGGAAATTTGGGGCGACATTTTGACCACTTGAAGACGAACCGCAGAGTCTGGGGGGGGGGGGAAGAGCAGTGGTGAGAAACATATCTGAGGTTATCATGTACAAACAGAGGTTAAAAAAAATCACGTTTGATCCAAGGAAGATCAGTGAAGCGTCACTACCTACCTGCACAGAGGGGGGTCAGGGGTCCCCCCCGCGCCCCCCCCCGCCTTCATACATCACAAACTCTGAGTAATATATATATATATATATATGTATATATATATATATATATATATATATATATATATATATATATATATATATATATATATATATATATATATATATATAACACAACGACAAAGAACAACGGTAACAAATAAAACAGGAGCGACAACAGTAATAACAAGTACGACAAAACAAATGCAGCAAGAACAGTAACAGCAGCAGCTACAAATTTAACAAAAACAGGAAGAAAACTAACAAATACAAAGAGAATAAGAAGAAAAACAATAAAAAATGCAAGAACATTTAAAACAACAAGAACACAACAACAGTAATAATAATAATAATAATAATAATAATAATAATAATAATAATAATATAGGCCAGGCTGAAATAACTCTCCACATTAAATCGTCTAATCTGTGAAGCTCATTGAGTTGCTGAATGGGCGAAACAGAGCCTCGAGGACCATTATAATAAGACACTGTTTCCAGGGACGCGGTGGTGTCCAACAAGAGTCAGAATGGGTCACCTACCCTCCTGTCGTGTCCCATTGTCGAGGAGACGGTAATGTGGACATGGTTCACGACCCTCAGAATTACCGTGCGTTTGTTTCTGCACGAGCTAGCGTACTACGGAAATTTGATTAGTTATTCTGGGTTAGGTGAGGTCAGGTCAGGCTTAGTTTGGTTTGCTTGGGTTAGGCAAAGTAATGTTAGGTTAAGTTAGGTTGGGGTCAGGTCAGGTCTGGTCAGGTCAGGTCAGGCTTCGTTAACTTTGGTTAGTCTCGGTTAGGTTCATTTATTTTAACTATTTTACCCTTTTTTACATATAATTAAAATGCGATAATGAAAAAAAAAAAAACTTTTCGGCTGGCACCGCCGTGTACGGGTTTTTTTTTTCCTTAAAGCGTTGGTATCCCCACGCTCGGGGGGTAAGTATAAGAGGGTTTTATACAGGGGGGAAAAACAAAACGGACGGAGGGGAAAAAACGCACGATGCCACCAGGACATAAAGAATTGGCAGCTGCCAAAATATTTAAGAAAAAGTGGGTCTCTTGTTGGTGGGTAATCACTGGGAGAGAGTAACTAGCGTCTCGTTACTAAAAGAGTCGTTAATTAGGCTCAAAATCCCATTAAGTCAAGTGGTTATCGAGACAGAGAATGGAATTGTTTATATCGCGGTGCATTGTGAGGTAAAATTGTTTGACAGATCATCGACATGACTGAGTGAACTTTCTCTCTCTCTCTCGTTAGTTCACATACTAGTACCCAGGAACAGTACTAGGAGACGAGTAGTGGTATGGTCGGGGTAGTAATGGTGGCAGTGATGGTGGTTGCAGTGCTGGTAGTGGTAGTACTGGTGACGGGGAAAACAATAGTTGCCGTTGAGGTAAATGGATAGTTTTCACGTCCACCTGACTGATTTAAATATCCATGCACGTCTCTCCTGCTTCTGATAACAGTCTCAAGGCAGCAGGCAGCGTGGGAGAGACAGGCACACACAGAGGAGACTAGCAAAAAGACAGTCACACCACAGGCAGTTTAAAACAGTAACAGACAGGCAGAGAGGAAGACTGACGTACGAAGACAGACATGCAGAAACAACGCGATAGGCGGAAAGACGAGAAAACAGAAAGACACACGGGAAAACAAAAGGTCAGGTAGACAGCTATGCAGACAGGGAGTGAAACATAGAAAGGAAGATAATGCCAGAAGAGGAAGAGGAGAGATCCCTTTCCTATCTTCCTAAGGAAGAGAAGGAGAGAAAGCTTTCCTCTCTCTTCCTCTCCTGCTTGCTCCCTGCGTCCTGACTTGGATCCTGAGGCACTAATAAAATTATATCCTTCGTTAGGATTAAGAGAGCGTTATCGCAGGGGTAAGGAGGGGATGGGGAGGGGGATGAGAAGAAGAGGGGATGGGGGAAAGGGGATGTAGAAGAGGGGAGGGGGAAGGGGGAAAGGGGAAGAGGATGCGGCGTGTGGCAGAGCATCCAGCAATAATAAGCAGAGAAGATAAGGCAGTAATAACAGCGCCAGCCTTCAGCACCTCACACACACACACGCCGCTTCTGCAGGAGATTTGCATGCCTAATTAGGTATAGGATTCAGGTGGGTGGGAGGGGGGATGTCCTCTCTCCTCTCTCCTTCAACGCTACGGTCATTCAGTAATATATATAATATATATTATATATATATTTTATATATATAAATATATATATATAAAATATATATATATATATATATATATATATATATATATTATATTTCTCATAGACCTTTATTTAAATCTAAAAGGATTTAAGTTTTTTATTTGTAGATCAAAGGTGTGTGGGAAAAGTTAGAGTGTATTAAGCACGAGGTGTTCCTTACAGCTTCATAACTTTAAGCAGAGGTATGATGAAACTCATAGTGAGGGAGAGTGACCCAGTAGCTGCCAGTGAAGAGCGGGTTCAGGAGCTATGGGTCGACTCCTGCAACCACAAATAGGTGAGTACACTTCACACAGCCAAAAAAAGTGCAGGTGTAAAGACTTCATCATAGGGAGGAAGGAGTGTCAGTCCTCAGCGCCCTCCACACGACTAACCATCTCTCACTTTACCACTAACACTCATTATTCAAGTTCATTATTTGGGCCCCTGAACTTTTACCTGGCCTATTATACATTATATATTAAGATAACAGGTGCGTAATAGTCATACAGTTAATAAAGAAGACACAACAAATGTAAACAATGTGCGAACAGCTGTTAGTACTTGCTTTATCCAGTATGCAGGTCACTATAGTGAGGCAGTGTGTTTTCTAACGTCATTAGCAGGCGGAGGTTTGAGCCTGCGACGTTTCCTGCGCTGAATGACCCTCCTATTCAATAACAATAATATCTGCTCCTTGTCTTGCCATGCACGCGACCTTCCTAGCTTCAAGCACTGGCGTCAGTTTCTAATTGATATGGAGGACACGACTCACACGAAATCTTGCTTGCCGCTCTGCATAACATAGATCAGAACACTTACTTGGTGTAGCCATCCTGCAGGCAGGCCACCACCACAGTGGTGACCGAGGCCTGGGTAGCCATCCTGCAGGCAGGCCACCACCACAGTGGTGACCGAGGCCTGGTTAGCCATCTTACAGGCAGGCCACCACCACAGTGGTGACCGAGGCCTGGGTAGCCATCCTGCAGGCAGGCCACCACCACAGTGGGGACCGAGGCCTGGGTAGCCATCCCGCAGGCAGGCCACCACCACAGTGGTGACCGAGGCCTGGTTAGCCATCTTACAGGCAGGCCACCACCACAGTGGTGACCGAGGCCTGGGTAGCCATCCTGCAGGCAGGGACCACCCACAGTGGTGGGCCGAGGCCTTGGTAGCCATCTTATAGGCAGGCCACCACCACATGGTGGGGCCGAGGCCTGGGGGAGCCATCCTGCAGGCAGGCCACCACCACAGTGGTGACCGAGGCCTGGGTAGCCATCTTATAGGCCAGGGGCCAAACCCCCACAGTGGTTTACCGAGGCCTGGGTAGCCATCCTGCCCGGCAGGCCACCACCACAGGGGGACCGGGCCTGGGTAGCCACCCTGCAGGCAGGCCACCACCACAGTGGTGACCGAGGCCTGGGTAGCCATCTTATAGGCAGGCCACCACACAGTGGTGACCGAGGCCTGGGTAGCCATCCTGCAGGCAGGCCACCACACAGTGGTGACCGGGGCCCTGGGTAGCCATCCTGCAGGCAGGCCACCACCACAGTGGTGACCGAGGCCTGGGTAGCCATCTTATGGGCAGGCCACCACCACAGTGGTGACCGAGGCCTGGGTATCCATCTTATAGGCGGGCCCAAACCACCACAGTGGTGACCGAGGCCTGGGTAGCCATCTTATAGGCAGGTCACCACCACAGTGGTGACCGAGGCCTGGGTAGCCATCTTACAGGCAGGCCACCACCACAGTGGTGACCGAGGCCTGGGTAGCCATCTTATAGGCAGGTAACCGCCACAGTGGTGACCGAGGCCTGGGTAGCCATTTTTATAGGAAAGGCCAAACCACCACAGTGGTGACCGAGGCCTGGGTAGCCATTCTGCAGGCAGGCCACCACCACAGTGGTGACCGAGGCCTGGGTAGCCATCTTATAGGCAGGCCACCACCACAGTGGTGACCGAGGCCTGGTAGCCATCCTGCAGGCAGGCACCCACACAGTGGTGACCGAGGCCTAGGTAGCCATCTTATAGGCAGGCCACCGCACAGTGGTGACCGAGGCCTGGGAGCCATCCTGCAGGCAGGCCACCACCACAGTGGCGCCCGAGGCCTGGGTAGCCATCTTTATAGGCAGGCCACCGCCACAGTGGTGACCGAGGCCTGGGTAGCCATCCTGCAGGCAGGCCACCACCACAGTGGTGACCGAGGCCTGGGTAGCCATCCTGCAGGCAGGCCACCACCACAGTGGTGACCGAGGCCTGGGTAGCCATCCTGCAGGCAGGCCACCACCACAGTGGTGACCGAGGCCTGGTTAGCCATCTTACGGGCCCAGGCCACCACCACAGTGGTGACCGAGGCCTGGTTAGCCATCTTACAGGCAGGCCACCACCACAGTGGTGACCGAGGCCTGGTTAGCCATCTTACAGGCAGGCCACCACCACAGTGGTGACCGAGGCCTGGGTAGCCATCCTGTCAGCTACTCTTACACCCTCCCCTCCCGTCCTCTTTGCATGCATTACTTGAGTATATTTCAAACGCCAGTTGTACTCTGCACCTGGGAGCTTTGAACATATTTCGAGTTAAATATAGAGTGTAGGAGAATGTAATGCTTGTAATATATTATCACACGTGTCATACAAGGCTATTTCAGCTGTTAAAATCAATTTGTATGTGTCACTGAAACTCAGATTCACTCTACACATCATAAAAAAAAATACTTGTTATGGTGTCAAGTGCAATTTACACATTACGAAAATCCAGTTCAGCTGCTGGATTGATTGTGAGTATGACAGTATATTGTTAGCTGACGTGTATCATGTAAGAGAGAGAGAGAGAGAGAGAGAGAGAGGAGAAGAGAGAGAGAGAGAGAGAGGGGGAGAGAGAGAGAGAGAGAGAGAGAGAGAGGGTATGTGTGTATATGTGTGTGTACTCGTGAACGCGTAAATATTTTTCATACCTCTTTTGGACTCTCAACTACACCAGGTTCATTTGCCAATAGAAAGACAATTAAGGAGCTTACAGATGTGATGATGGTCATTAAAGTGTTTAAACAGGAGATAACAATGTGTTTATGGATGTTATAAGGGCAATTAAGGTGTTTATACATTAAGGTATTTATTGAGATAACGAGGATTACTAAGGTGTATATACAGAAGGTAACGAGGGTCGTTAAGGTGTGTTTATATCAGAGTCATTAAGGTGTATATACAGAAATCAACGAGTATCATTGAGGTGTTTAAAAAAGCTAACAAGGGTCACTAATGTATTTATAGAATTAAGAGGATCACAAAGGGTGTTTAAGGAGTAAAAAAGTATTTGTAGAATTAAAAGGGGGTCGTTATTACGGTGTTCTTAGACGAGATAACGGGGTTACCGACGTGTTTTCGGGGGTACCGCCCCGTGGCCCGGTCACAGACCGACTGTGGTCTCATCAACAAGGGAAAGAGCTGTCATGGTAGGGGCTGGTGGGGGACAGTCAGGGCAGCGTCATGGTGGGGTAGCTATAGCCCTAAATTTGGTCAATTTACCGGACATCACCCACGCTGTGTTCTGAAAATGGATTATGCATGTTTTTAATGTTTTCTCTCTCTTTTCCCCTCTCCTCTTTTCTCTTTTTTCCTCTTCCTCTCTCTCTCTCTCTCTTTTCTCTTCTTTTACTCTTAGAGAACTGTTGTATACAATGAGGCGTCCCAGTGTATAACATTTCCAGGAAAGACTTCAAACTTACGTTATTTATCCAGGTGTAGCGTGTGTGGGAAAAAACACTTATTTTTTACCTTCCTGTGGTATACCTTTGGTATAATGTGCCGGGTTTTTCCAGATTTTTCCCTTCCCCCTAGAAGGCAGGGTGATTTTTCAATGATGTTAGGAAGTACTTCTTCAGTCTGAGTTGTAGGAAATGGAATATTGAAAGTTTTGTATTGGGGGCAGGATCCATAATAGCTTTAAGAAGGGGTATGATAAAGCTCAGGACGGGGAAAGGGAGGGGGCCCCTAGTAGGGACCAGGAAGGGCGGGGCCCCGGAGTAGACTCAACCCCTGCAAACATAATTACGTGGTGACACACACACACATTTGGGTTTAAAAATCACTGTTACGTGCACATCAAAAATAAATTGTCGGCACATGTACAAAAAAACATGTTATGTACATAACATTGTTGTGAACAGTTACAAAATTTTTTGGGCTTATGTTACATAACACTAGTGAAACTGTACAAAAAAACTTTTTGTGAACATGATCATAACATTGTTGTGCACATGTACATTAACGTTGTAAAACATGTTACCAACATTGCTGTGCCATGTAAATAACATTGTTATGAATATGTTACATAAAATTTTAAATTTTTTACTAACATTGTTGTGAACATGTATAATAAATTTTTGTGCACATGTAAAAATAACATTGTTATGAATATGTTTTACATAACATTGTTGTGAGCTGTTAAAAAATTGTTATGAATATGTTTAAATAACATTGTTTGAAAAATGTATACAAAAACATTGTTGTGCCATGTTTATAAACTTGTTTTGAATTGTATAATAAAATTGTTGTGCCAGGGTTTACATAACATTGTTTGCACTTGTATACTAAATTTTTTTTGAATATGTTAATAAAAATTGTTGGAATTTTTTAACATAACATTGCTGTGCAATGTAAAAATGACATTGTTGTCCCCAATTATACAAAATTGTTTGAAAAGTATAAATAAATTGTTTTAAATAGTATACTTTAAAATTGTTGTGCACATGTATACATAACATTTTGTGCCAATGTAAATAACTTTTTATGAATATGTATACATAAACATTGTTGTGCCATGTATACATAACATTGTTGGCACTGTACACATACATTTTGTGCACATGTAACAAAACATTTTGTGAACATGTATACATAACATTGTTGGAAATTTTTTTCACATAACATTGTTGTGCACATGTACCAAAACATTGTTGTGCAATGTTACATAACATTGTTGTGCAATGTACAAATAACATTGTTGTGACATGTATACAAACATTGTTGTGCACATGTTAAAAACTTGTTGTCAAAATGTAACATAACATTGTTGTGCACTTGTATACATAACATTGTTGTGACATGTACACATGACTTTGTTTGACACATGTACAATAACATTTTTGTGAATGTACACATAACATTGTGCACATGTATACAAAAAATGCCCTTGAGTCAGTTCCAGAGCACAACACTAGGAGTCTGAAGGAAGGTAAGCTCGGATATTTCGTTTACACTTCCTCTTATTAATCCTCTTCTGAACATTTTAAAGCGTGTCACCCAGTAATGTTTTTTCAGGGGGGTTCATGAGTACACTGCTAACGCAGTCCATCAGTGGGGTCGTGACACTGGTTCTGCCGTACATGCAAAAACAGCAGTCCAATCAGTGGGGTCGTGACACTGGTTATGCCAGTACACTGCTAACAGCAGTCCACTCAGGGGGGTGTGACACGGGTTCATGCCAGTACACTGCATAACAGCAGCCCCCAATCAGTGGGGTCGGACACTGGTCTGCCGTACACTGATAACAGCAGCCCCATCAGTGGGGTCGGGACATGGTTATGCCAGTACACTGCTAACACCCGTCCACTCAGTGGGGGTCGTGACACTGGTTCATGCCAGTACCTGCAAAAAGCAATCCATCATTTGGGGTCGTGAACTGGTT
Organism: Cherax quadricarinatus; assembly: GCF_026875155.1. Classification (NCBI taxonomy): domain Eukaryota; kingdom Metazoa; phylum Arthropoda; class Malacostraca; order Decapoda; family Parastacidae; genus Cherax; species Cherax quadricarinatus. The sequence goes on along the minus strand of NC_069407.1, from coordinate 11,752,597 downwards.
CATGCCAGTCACTGAAATAACAGCTTTCCACTCAGTGGGGTTTGACACTGGTTCATGCCAGAATGCATAACAGAAATCCACTCAGTGGGGTCGTGACATGGTTCATCCCGTACACTGAATAACAGCAGTCCACAGTGGGGTCGTGACATGGTTCATGCCAGTACACTGATAACAGCAGTCCACTCAGTGGGGTCGTACACGGGTTTCAGCCAGTAACTGCATAACAGCAATCCATCAGTGGGGTCGTGACAGGGTTTCATGCCAGTACATGCAAAAACAGCAGTCCACTCAGTGGGGTCGTGACTGGTTCAGCCATTTTCATGCAAAAACAGCAGTCCATCAGTGGGGTCGGACACTGGTTCATCCCAGTCACTGCATAACCCAGTCCCTCAGTGGGGGTCGTGCCCTGGTTCTGCCAGTACACTGCATAACAGCAGTCCATCGTGGGGTCGGACCGGGTTTCTGCAGTACATGCTAACAGCAGCCATCGTGGGGTCGTGACACGGGTTTTCATCCAGTACACTGCAAACAGGTCCACTAGTGGGGTCGTGACATGGTTCATGCCAGCACTGCATAACAGCGTTCCACTCAGCGGGGTCGGGGACACTTCACATAACAATTTGCCACCATTAATGATTTATTAGATCTTTGGGTTTTAAATTAAAAATTTCAATGTCAGAAAAATTCGCTTGAAAATTTCGGTGTCACAAGAATCTATTTGGATCATGTGTGTTTGAAGGAGGTTCTCTATCGGGGTCTCTTATTCTGTGGGGGTCTTTTTTCCACTTCCGTTTTTTTTTTATTTTCCTACTTTCTGTTTTTTTCACCCTCAAAAAAGTTTTCCCTGCATCATGACCCATGCATCTGACCCATGCATCATGACCCATGCATTTTGACCATGCATATGCCCCTGTTTTATGACCCTGCATCATGATCAGGGATCATGCCCATGTTCTGACCCCTGCATCAAGACCCAGCATCATGGGGCCCATGCTCTGACCATGCATATTGGACCCAGGGCATGCCCATGCGCATGAATCATGTTCAGACCCCTGCATCATAACCTGAATATGACCCCTGCATCATAACCCTGATCATGACCCCCTGCATTGACCCAACCATCACCACCCATGCATCAAAAACCACGCATCAAGACCCCTGTCATGACCATGCATCATGACCATGTTCATGACTCATGCATCAGCCCCTGATTTGACCCATGATTAGACCCCTGCATCATAATCCATGATCATGACCCCATGCATAATGACCCCGTATCATGATCATGCTCCCCGACCCATGCATCTTTACCCATGATTTGCCCATGCTTTTTAATCCATGCATCATGACCTATGCTCATGCCCCTGTATCATGGGCTTGCTCATGACCCCTGCATCTGACCCTGATCAAGCCCCTGCATCAAGACCCCTGCATCAAAACCTACGCATCAAGGCCCATGATCAAGACCCCCACATCAAGCCCCCTTATCAAGCCCACTCAAAAAACCCCCACATCAAGACCACACACAGACCCACCCCTCCCCCCTCAAGAACCCCACATCAAAACTCACACATCAAGACTCACCATCAAGACCCACACATCAAGACCCATCATAAGAACCCCCCATCAGGGCCCACACATCAAGCCCCATCATCAAGACCCCCACTCAAACCCACAAATCAAGACCCACACATCAAAACCCCCAATCAAAAGGTTTCCCCAAAAATCAAAATCACACATCAAGACTCAACTCAAGACCCACACATCAAGACCAATGCATCAACTCCCCCCCCACGACACACATCAAGACCCCCCAATCAAGCCCATGTATCATGACCCTGCATCAAACCATGCATCATGACCCATGTAATGATATGCATCATGACCATGCATCATGACCCCCTGTATCATGACCCCTGCATAAGACCCCCGCCCCCGCTTTATCCTGCACATGACCCCTGCTCTGATCCCTGATCGTGACCCCTGCATCAAGACCCATGAATCAGACCCCTGCACATGACCCCCTGCATTTATGACCCCGTATCATGACCCATGCTCTGACCCATGCATCATACCCATGCATCAAAACCCCCGCATAAGGTACAGCATCAAGACTCCCATCAAGGACCCACGATCAAGTTCCCATGCATCAGCCCCTGCATCATGACCCCTGCTCGTGCCAGCATCAAGACCCCTGCATCATGCCCTGCATGATGAACATGCATCAGGACCCATGCATCAAGGACAAACATCAAGCCCACACTCAAGGGCCCCACATCAAGGGCCCAACATCAAGACCCACAATCAAAACCCCACATCAAGACCCACACATCAAAACCCCCAAAACAAGATCCACCATCAAGACCCCCACTCAAGACCCACCGTCAAGACCCAACGTCAAGACCCCCCAAATCAAGCCCACCCTCAAAAACCACCATCAAGACCCACACATCAAGACCCCCACATCAAGCCCCACATCAAGACCCCTGCACAAGGCCCATGCTCAAGCCCACACATCAAGACCCCTGCATCAAGACCATGATCAAGCCCACACATCAAGACCCACCCCTCAAGACCCACAATCAAGATCCCACATCAAGACCCACACAAGACCCCACATCAAGACTATGCATCAAATCCTACATCAAGACCCAACAAAAGACCCCCCATCAAGGCCCCTGCATAAGACCCACATATCAAACCCAAAATCAAGACCCCTGCATCAAGGGGCCCATGCTCGGATCCATGCACAAGACCACAAATCAAGACCCCCCACACAAGACCCACACCCCAAGACCCACACACAAGGGGCCCACAATCAAGACCCCCACATAAGACCCCCACATCAAGACCCACACATCAAGGGGCCCCCACATCAAGGGGCCCCCGTCAAGACCCCCAAAAAATCAAGACCCACACCTCAAGACCCACACATCAAGACCCCCACATCAAAACCCACCATCAAGACCCCACATCAAAACCCCACATTAAACCCCCCCATCAAGACCCCCACATCAAGACCCCCACCTCAAGACCCAACATCAAAACCCCACACATAAGACCCACACATAAGCCCACACACAAAACCCCCCACTCAAGACCCACCATCAAGACCCACACATCAAAACCCCCACCTCAAGACCCACACATCAAAACCAACTCAAGGGGCCCCCAAAATCAAGGGTCCTACATCAAGGGGCCTACAATCAAGACCCCCCCACATCAAGCCCCACATCAAGACCCCCATCAAAGGGCCCACACATCAAAGACCCACCTCAAACCCCCCCCCCCCATCAAGACCCCCACATCAAGACCTACCATCAAGACCCCCAAAATCAAGCCCATGCATCAAGACCCACACATCAGGACCCACACATCAAGACCCCCACATCAAGACCCCCACATCAAGACCCCCAATCAAGACCCATGCATCAAGACCCACAATCAAGACCCCCAAAAACAAGACCCACACACCAAAAACCCCCAATCAAGACCCCAAAGCTCAAGACTCACACTCAAGACCCACACATCAAAACCCCCACACAAACCCACGCTCAAAAACCCCCACATCAAGACCCATTTATCAAGACCCACACCCTCAAGACCCCCACATCAAGACCCACACATCAAGACCCCCCACATCAAGGACCCACATCAAGACCCATGCATCAAGACCCACACATCAAGACCCCCCACATCAAGACCCACCATCAAAACCCAAATCAAGACCATCATCAAGACCCCCAAATCAAGACCCACATCAAGACCCACCTCAAAATCCATAATCAAGACCCATCAAGACCCCCCAAAATCAAGACCCCACATCAAAACCCCAATCAAGGTCCACACACAAGACTCCAAAATCAAGATCAAACATCAAGACCCACACATCAAGCCAATGCATCAATCCCCACACATCAAGATTAACCCTCAAAAACCCACACATCAAAGACCCCGTATCTGACCCCCTGCATCATAAACCCCTGCATCTGACCCATGTTCTGACTCATGCATCATGACCCTGCATCATGACCCTGTATCTGACCCCGATCAAGCCCCTGCAGCATGATCCATGCATCATGAACCCTGCTCATGTCCATGATCGTACCCATGCATCAAACCCCTGAATCATGACCATGCATCATGACCCCTGCATTAGACCCCTGTATCTGACCCATGCTCATGGGCCCCTGCTATGAACCATGCTCATAACCCCCGCATCAAGGTCATGCATCAAGACTCACCTCAAGGGCCCCCGCATCAAGTCCCATGCATCATGACCCCCGGCTCATGACCCTGCATCGTGACCCACGCTCAAGACCCATGCATCAGACCCCTGCTATGAACCATGCATCAGGGGGCCCATGCATCAAAACCACATCAAGACCCACACATCAAGACCCACACTCAAGACCACACATCAAGACCCAACATCAAAACCCCCCACATCAAGATCCCAATCAAGACCCACACATCAAGACCCAACGTCAAGACCCACACGTAAGACCCCCAAGTCAAAAACCCACACCTCAAAACCCACACATCAAGACCCACACATCAAGACCCACACATCAAGACCCAACATCAAGACCCATGCATCAAGGCCCATGCATAAGACCCCCAAAACAAGACCCTGCATCAAGACCCAATGCTCAAGACCCCCACATCAAGACCCCCAAAACAAGACCCACCATCAAGACCCCACATCAAGGGCCCACACATCAAGACCCACCATCAAGAATAGCTCAAGATCCATCATCAAAACCCACCATAAAGACCCAACATCAAGACCCCTGCATCAAGACCCCCTATCAAGACCCACAAATCAAGACCCCCGCTTTTAAGACCCATGCATCAGGACCATGCATAAGACCCACAAATCAAGCCCCACATCAAACCCACACCCAAGACCCACACATCAAGACCCACACATCAAGACCCAACACAAGACCAAATCAAGACCCACATTCAAAACCCCCCATCAAGACCCCCCACATCAAAACCCACACCCCAAGCCCACTCAAGACCCACCAATCAAGAACCCCCACATCAAGACCCCCACATCAAAAAACCCCACATCAAGACCCAACATCAAAACCCACACTCAAGACCCCCACCTCAAGACCCCCCCATCAAGCCCCCAAAAATCAGACCCCCACATCAAGACCCCCACTCAAAAACCCACACATCCCAAACCCACACATCAAGACCCCCAATCAAGACCCACACCTCAAGACCCCCACATCAAAAACCCCCATTTAAGACCACACATCAAGTCCATACATCAAGACCTAACTCAAGACCCCCACATCAAGCCCACCATCAAGACCCGCCTCAAGACCCCCCCATCAAGGGAAACCCCCACATAAGACCCACACATCAAAACCCCCACATTCAAAACCCACCTCAAGACCCAACATCAAGACCCATGCATCAAGACCCCCACATCAAGACCCACACATCAAGACCCCCCACCACCAAAACCCACACATCAAGACCCATGCATCAAGACTCCAAAATCAAGACCCACCTCAAGACCCACACATCAAGACCCCGCATAAGACCCACACATAAAACCCATTTATCAAGACCCACACATCAAGCCCCCACATCAAGACCCACACATCAAGGGGCCCCTGCATAAGACCCCACATCAAGACCCCACCATCAAGACCCCCCAATCAAGGGCACACTCAAGACCATGCATCAGACCCACAATCAAGGGCCCACCATTAAGACCCAAACATAAGACCCATGCATCAAGACCCCCACTCAGACCCCCCATAAGACCCCACATCAAGACCAACTCAAGATCCATACATCAAGACCACATCAAGACCCCACATCAAGACCACAATCAAAACCACAATCAAGACCCACAATCAAGACCACAATCAAGGCCCCCAAAATCAAGACCATGCTCAAGACCCAAAATCAAGACCCACATATCAAGACCCACACTTAAGGGCCCACACATCATAAACCCACACATCAAGACCCCACATCAAGACCCACAAATCAAAACCCACACATTAAACCCCACATCAAGACCCCCATCAAGACCCCACTCAAGATCCACAAACAAGGGCCCCCCAAAACAAGCCCAACATCAAGCCACCATCAAAACCCCCACATCAAGACCCACACACAAGACCACCATCAAGACCCACAAAAACAAGACCCACCATAAGACCCCCACTCAAGACCCCCACATCAAGACCCACAAACAAGACCCCCACATAAGACCCAACATCAAAAACCCACAAATCAAGACCCATGCATCAAGACCCACAATCAAGACCCACACTCAAGACCCCCATCAAGACCCACAAATAAGACCCACCACCAAAACCCACACTGAAGCCCCCACATCAAGAACCCCTGCTCAAGCCCACACATCAAGACCCCACATCAAGACCCACACATCAAGCCCCCACTCAAGACCCACACATCAAGACCCCCCACCCCAAGACCCAACATCAAAACCCCACATCAAGGGCCCACCAAAAAAGACCCCTGGTGTCTGTGGCTAGGGAAGGCACAGTACACTCGCTGATTATTTATTAAGTTTGGTTAATTTTCTTAGCCCCTTTAACCTTTTAATTTTTTTCCCTGAAAATTTTGCCGACGAGATAAAAAAACAAAAAAAACCCCCAAACAAGGGTTACGGTGGGGGGGGCATGAAAAAAAATATAGAGGGCATTTACAAAGGCGTAAGTGAAAAAGTTGTGGAAAAAAGATTCCTACATATCTGAAAAACAGAAAATTTAAATAGGTAGAAAATGTTTAAAATGGGACAAATTAGGAAAAAAATTAAAAAGCCATTAATTTTTTTATTTTGATTCACTCTTAAAAAACAAACCTCAAGAAACCGGTAAAAAACACCTCTTGTAAAATGAAAAAACGAGCCCCATTTAAACACACAAAATGGTTTCCTTTAAAAAAAGTGATTTGTAAGAACCCGGTTATATTACCTCAACATATGTTTTTGTTTTTTTTTTTACTTTAGTTAACTTAGTAATAAAAAACCACTACCCCCCCCCCCCCCCTTTAATCAAATCAAATTTTACCAATTAATTTTTTCCCCCAGGTAAGTTGGCCGCGGGAAGAACATTGGAGGCCAGGTGAGTAGGAAATTAAAATTCCAGGTTGGTCATCAGTCGACTTCGACGCCCCTCTTTTTGGGCAAATGTTTTAGAAACCAACTGTTTTCCGCAGCCCAAATGTTTTTCCCGTTAGTGTTTTTCCCCAATAGTGCTTTCACGGTCAGAGTTTTCCTAAATTTTATGTTTACCTAGTCAGTGTTTTCCAAAACATATGTTTACTGTAGCTGTTTTTCCCCCAAACCAAGTTTACCTAGTCACCGTTTTCCCAACCATATGTTTACCTGATATCTGTTTTTCCCCTTTCAGATGTTTTTCTTGTTCAGGGGTTTCTCAAACCCTTGTTTACCTAATAGTTGTTCCTTAGCCGGTCGTTATCCCAAAAAAGTGTTTCCCCAGCCCGGATGGTATCCCAAACAGCTGTTATCAAGCGGATGTTTCCGGTCAGTTTTTGTACCCCGAATTTATTGCATCCCTAAAATCTATTGGGGTTCAGGTTGCTGCATCCCTTATGACGCTTTGGGTTTGGGGTATTTTTTAAACCCGTAGTGATAGTTATATGGTGGTAAAAACCCCGTAGTGATAGTTTTTTCTGTTGATAGAAGTGTAATGATAATTATGATTGCTTGAAGCGAGTCTTAAACAGTGATTATCTGACCCTTTAGTTTACCCGCGCTCAAGGGTTTTTTCCCATTTTCTGATGCGCCCCCAGAGATTTTCAAAATTTTATCTTTTATTTCGTTTATTGGGGGTTTTGGTTTTAAATTTTTAATTGTTATTGATAGAAGAAATATAATCTTTAGAACTAAACTTGCCCTACCAAACTTAGCCTACCCTGATCTAACTTAAATAGCGTAATCAAAATATTTGCTGCAATCCGTATTTAAGAAATTTACATTGAATATACAAGGATTGTTTGGTACCAAGCTCAGGACGACTGTTTAGGTTCCTTTCTTGCTGACCCTCGTTGTACTGCTCGAATCTTCCCCTTCATCTATTGGATTGTTTTCGTGTAGTGAGGACAAATTTGTGCTTTCATAAGCTGACATTATCAAAGCGGCTTGCAGCTGTATTCACTGGTACGTGAATATAGCTGCAGGCTATGTGAAGAGTACTCGTCAGTTGAGCATATTGTACTCATGTTGGCATTAACAAGCCTGTAAATCATGATTTGAGGTAAGTATAGGCTATGTGAGAGATCTAAATGCTAATTTTCCTTTTAGTGGCACAGTGATAGTGTATCTACTTCAAACGGTTTTGGTCGGTATTTCGGGGCTCGTAAGATTCCTACCTCACCATACGGGTAGGAAAGTTAATAAGCGTTTTAGGTCGAAAACTATTATAAGGTGTTCAACAAAATCGTTCAATATGAAGGAGTTACGTTTCTCACCAATGTAATTTCATATACGTAAATTGTCCTTTGAGACGTGGCGACATCTTCATAAAACTTCCACTTCTGTGTATGAGAGACTATACTGAGAGATGGCAACTTTCAAGTAATAGTAAATGCAGTTATGCTGGAACGAAATTTCTGATGCTCTGGAAGCTGTTGAATTCTTACTGGAATACTGGACGATGTACTCATCGCCTTACTGAAGTTTCCCACTTCAGGCTGACAGATTCCGACACCTTGTATGAGCCCCATTCTTTGTGATGGATTTTGGCATGGAGAAATAGTTATCTATGTTCTCACTGTGTAACTGTCATATGGTTCCAGTTTGTTAAATAAAAAAAAGGTCTGCCACCGAGGTGTATTCATCTCGCACACTAGGATGCTGATACTATGGCTTACACATAGCCTGAAGAATATATTTTTCAGGTGACCACGAGTTAAGGAGTCTATGATATGGCTTATTATAGCACAGTGCGACACTTTGGTGAACCTGCCTCTCTTGCCACGTCTATGAGGTACTGCCAATAAGTCTTAGCAAGGCTCTCAAAAATTCTATCAAGGAAGATTTCTGTTAAGACTATATGAGAATAGTAAACATTCAAAAAATTGTCTGTGACTTCACCAACGTTGGCAATGGATTATATATTGTGTTGGCAGGCAGTATGATGAGGACGAACTCATATATCCACTGCTTGATTAGATGACGATGTATGATGGCTGCTAGCATAACACAGGCTTGTATAAGGCACTAAATCATCTTATGGAGCTGGATTTGGGATAGGCTAGTAGAAATGTGAGCTTGTGTACCAGATATTAATAACCCTGTGTCTGGATGGAGATCATGTAATGTCAGACCTTCTTCAGAAGTTCTTTATTTTTACTGTGACATCCACTTGATGTCTTTTCCTGCTGGTAATCTTCAGTGTGAAACTCTTGGCAGTGCGACCCTTCATGATACAGCTGGACCTGCCTTCGTACCTGGGGCAGCCTTCCTAGTCACTGTTATTTCCTGTGCTTTGGTATTGAGGCTGTGGTTGCCTGTTGTAGGTTTTGATGATAGGTCGTATCCTGACCATGGTATACTAATGGTGCTTTAGTGTGAGAGAGCTGAGTGACCTGAGAATGGTATCTCCTTCCCCCCATTCTTCTCTCTCTCTCTCTCTCTCTCTCTCTCTCTCTCTCTTTTACACAGGGTTTGACAAGGTTAAGGATCCCTAGCTTTATTGACAAGCTATTTACAGGTTAAGGATTCCTAACTTTATTGACAAGCTAAGAGCTGTTACCTACATCAGCTCATTTGAAAGCATTTTTATTGTTATGAGACATACAAGTAGGGAACAGGATGAAGTTGGAGCCATCTCTCTCTCTGTCGTCTGTCTGTCTGTCTGTCTTTTGTCTCTCTCTCTCTCTCTCTCTCTCTCCTCTCTCTCTCTCCCTCTCCCTCTCCCTTCGTATATTTTCCCCCTTTAGGGTTGGGAATCCCCAAGAAGGAGCCGCCGAGAGGATGGGGGTAACCCCGCTGAGCATAAGTACCCCAGGAACAGTGTGTGCTGCTTGAGTCCATGTTATTTTTTTTCCCTGGTCCGGGGCTTGGATTCCCCTGTAGGTAAAACCTTCACAACACCAGTCTAAAAACACATATTTTTTCTTTTACTACTCTTAACTAAACATGTTATTCCTTTATTTTTGTTAGAGTGTTTGTCTCAATTTTCTTGTTGAAATGTGACAACACCCACAACCAACACACCAAACACACACAACACACACACCACACAACACACACACACAAACACACACCCACACACAAAAAAACACATAAAAACCCCGATGGGATTTGAGGAAATGGAAGGCATGGACATGATTGGAGAAAGAGACTACATTGTAGGTACAATTCAGCCCGGGGAAAATAGTATTGGGTGATGTATAACCCACCACGAACTGCAGGGGCCCAAAGAGGGGAGTACGAAGAAAAAACGGGGTGTGGGGACCACTGGTGAGGGGGAAGAAGAGCTCATCGAGCAGAGAAAAGTTACTGGAAATGGGCGATTTAACCCCGGGAGATCGATGGGAAAACCGGGACCCACATGGGGGTCCCGAAAATGGAGAGCCAGATGATGGATGTGGTACTTGAAAACCTCATGCTCAAATGTCAGGGACACAACCAGAAAAAGGAGGGGAGGATGAGCCAGAAAGACTGGATCTTGTGTTCACCCTGGCAGTTCAGACATTGAGGAATCACTTACGAGAGGCCTTGGGAGCTAGCGATCATGTGGTTTGAGTTTTGACTATATAGTGGGTTTACAAGTGGAGAAGGTAACAGGAACTGAAGGGGACGGCCCAAAAAGGGGGGACTAACAGGTATGAAAAATTTCCGAGAATTTCGTGGGACGAGAAATGGTGGAAAATCAGAAAACGAGTGATGGAGTATGTGGAAAAAATGCAGGAGGCAGAGGAAAGTTTTTTTCCCAAGGGAAACAGAAATAATGGGAAGACCAAAAACGAGTCGGGGTTTCCCCCGAAGGTGTGGGGAGGCAAAAACTAAGTGAAACAGAGAAGGAAAGGTACAGGAGGCATGGCCCCAGGAAAACAAGGAGATTAGTAAAAGAGCCAAAAAACGAGTATGCACAGAAAGGAGGGAGGCCCAGCGACAGATAAAAACGAATAGTTTCGAAAGTCAAATTGCCCCCGAAATGCTGTATACCCACATTAGGGGAAGACAACAGTAAAGGCCCAGGTGATAAGGCTGGGAAAGAAGGGGAAAACTCCAAGAAACGTCAAGGGATGCGAGGGTAAAACAGAGATTTAAGGAAGTATTTACGTAGGACAGGAAGGACTTGGGGGAACAGCCGATGGGGACCCAGCAAGGGAATTTACCCAACAAGTGTTGGACGAATACATACAGATGAGGGGAGGTGAAAAAACTGCTAAGGGACATCGATACCAAAGCAAGGGGCCGGACAACATCTCCCCGTGGGCCTTTTAAGGGGGGCAGATTGTTGTGCGGCCTTACCAAAATCTTAAAACACATCCCTGGAAACTGGGAAACTACCTGAGGTAGGGAAGACGGCAAATGTATTTCCCCTTTTTTTTAAAAGGAGACAAAAAAAGAGGCACTAAAATATAAAACCTGGTATTGAGGTATGTATGAAAAAATTATGGAAAAATTTATCAGGAGGGAGTGGTGGAGCACGGGAAACGGACGGGAGTTTAAATGAAACCCAGAAAGGATTCAGGGAAGGCAAATCCTGTGTCACAAACCCTTCTGGGTTTTAGAAAAAATAACAAAAAGTAAGACAAGAGAGAGAGGGGGGGGTTTTGTTTGGCATCTTCTTGGACTGCAAAAAGGCCCTTTGCACGTTTTACAAGAGTTAGGCAAAAGTAGACACGGGCTAAAAACGGAAGGGATGCAATGGATCAGAGAATACCTGACAGGGAGGCAAAAACGAGTCTGGTACGTACGATGTATACAGTGGGCCCCTTTTCGGGGGGGGTCCCCAGGGGTCGGTCCTGGCCCAGTGCTTTTTTTGGTATATGTAAACGAATGAGGGAAAGGGTTAGATCGAAGTGCCCCTGTTTGCAGATGTTTGGAAAGTTAAGAGGAAAATTTAAAAATTTGATGAGGACCAGGCAGGATTTCCAAAAGGCCCGGCAACTGGACCCCGGGTCCAGCAAATGGCTTTAAAATTTTAAATCTGCAATGCAAAGTCATGAAGATGGGGGGAAGGGACAGAAGACCAAGCAGGTATAGGCTAGGGGCAAAAGATGCAAACCTCATAAAGGGAGAAAGATTTGGGGTGAGTATAAACGAGCTGTTCCGGAAGCCACATCAATCAGATAACTGCTGCAGATAGGGCGCCTCGCAAACGGGAAAACAGCATTCCGTACCTTAGAAAGGAATCATTCAAGACATTTCACGTTTTGTCGGCCATATGGGTATGAGCACTTTTTGGGGCCCCGCCTTGATAAACCCCGCAGAAACTGAGAAAGTAAAGGTTTGCAAAAGGGTTTAGTTCCAGAGCTGGGGGGAATGTCCTAGAAAAAAAGTTTAAAGGGAAATGGGCCCCCTACGACATGGAGGGGAGGGTCAGGGGAGACATGAAAACGACATATAAAATACTGGGGGGGGAATAGACAAGGGGAAAAAAGACGGATTTCCCGGGGAGGGGACACAGAAAAAAGAGGCCAAAATTGGAAGTTGAAGAACAAATGAGTCAGGGTAGTAGGAAGTTTTCTTCAGTCTAGAGTTGTCAGCAGTGGAATAGCCTAAAAAATGAGTGGGGAGGCGGGGGGAAACCATACACTTTTTAAAAGCGGGGTTTTATAAAGCTCATGGAGCGGGGGAGAAGGGGCAAGTAGAAACCCGGTGGGGGAAGGGGGCCAGGAGTAGGACTCGCCCCCTGAAAACCACAATAGGGAGTCAAATAGGTGAGTACCAACCACACACACACCCCACACCACAAAACACAACAAAACCACACCAAAAACACACACACACACAAAACACACACCCCCCAACCCCCACAACAAAAACACCCCAACCCACCCCCACAAAAAAACCCAACCCCACACACACAAACACACACACCAAACCACACACACAAACACACCCACCCCCCCCCCCCCCCCCCACACACACACACACAAAAAACCACACACACCACAACACACACACAACACCCCCCACACACACACAACCCCACACAAACAAACACACAAAAACCACACACAACAAACACACCACCCCCCACAAAACCACACACACACAAACACACACCACACACACACCCCCACACACACAAACAAAACCACACACAAACACACAAACACACACCCCAACACAACAAACCCACACAAACACACCCCAAAACCACACACAAAAACACACACAAAACACCACACCACACACCACACACCACCACACACAACACAAAACACACACCCACGCCCACACACACAACACCACCAAAACAACCACCCCACAAAAACACCACACAAACACATAACACACCCCACACACAAAAACACAAACCCAAAACACACACACCACACCACAAACACACACAAACACACACACACACAAACACAACACACACAAACACACACAAAACCACACACACCACCACACACACACACACACACAAACACCACACCCCAACACACCACCACACACCCAACACAACACATACACAAACACACAAACACACACACACAACACACACACACACACACAAAAACACACACAAACACACACACACACACACACACACACACACACATCATGTTTGCAGATGACGTGAAGTTGATGAGAAGAGTTCATTCGATCGAGCCCAGCGAAATAAAAAGGGATCTGGACGGCTGCAGACTGGTCCAGAATGGCTCTGGAGTTCAATCCCACAAAGTGAAAAGTCATGGGATTGGGAAGGCAAAGAAGCCCCGCAGAGGAGTACAGTCTGGGGGGTCAGAGACTAAACATCACTCAAGGGAAAAAAATTTGGGGTGGTTAAAACCAGGCACGTCTCCTGAAGCGACATCAACCAAATAACGTGCCCGCATATGGGCGCCTAGCAAACCTCAGAACAGCATTCACATCTTAAAAAGGAATCTTCGGACCCCGTACACCGTGTACGTTAGGCCCCTATTGGAGTATGCGGCACCAGTTTTGGAAAACCCCACCTAGCCAAACACGTGAAGAAAATAGAAAGTGCAAAGGTTTGCAACAAGACTAGTCCCGAGCTAAAGAGGTTTTTCCTCGAGGGAGGTTAAGGGGAAATCAACTTGAGACATGGAGGACAGGAGAGAAAGGGGGGACATGATAACGACATCAAAATACTGAGAGGAATTGACAAGGTGGAAAAAAAAGGATGTTCCCGAGTTGGAACAGTAAAAGGGGGCACAGTTTTGGAAACTGAAGACCAGATGAATCCCCGGGATGTTAGGAAGTATTTCTTAGCCCCGGGTAGTCAGTAAGTGGAAAAGTTTGGGGGGCGATGTAGTGGAAGGGAGGATCCAACTAGCTTTAAAACAGGGTATGTTTTAAAAACTCACGGTCAGGGGGGGTGCTAGTAGCGTTTAGTGAAAAGGCGGAGCAGGAAACTGGGACTCGACCCCGCAACCTCAACTAGGTGGTACACACACAACCCCACACACACACACACACACCAACCACACACACACACCACACACAACAAACCCCCGCACACACCACACGCACACACCACACACGCACACACAAAAACACAAGCCACACCCCACACAACACACACACACAAAAAACCAAAACACACAAACACAACACACAACCAACACACACACACACACACACACACACACACACACACAAACAACACACACACCACACACACAAAAAAACACACCACACACACAAACACACCACACCACCCACACAACACACACACAAACACAACACACACAACACACACAAAACACACCACCACACACACACACACCACAACCCCACACCACACACACACCCACACAAACAACACACACCCCACCACCCAAAAAAACACACAACAACAAACACACAAGGAACTGAAGGGGAAGGCAAACTTTAAAAAGGGGGGGTACACAGGTATGGAAATTCCTGAGGAGGTTCAGTGGGACAGAGAAAAAGGTGGAAAAACAGTAAAAGAGTGATGGAATATGTGGCAACAAAGTGAAGGAGGCAGAGGAAAGTTTTTTTCCCCAAGGAAACGAAATAAAAGGAAGACCAAAAAGAGTCCTTGTTTACCCCAAGGGGGTGGGGGGGCAAAAATAAGTGCAAAAGAGAATGGAAAAGGACAGAGGCATAGGACCCCGGGAAAAAAAAGGGTTTGTAGAAGAGCCAGAAACGGTATGCGCAGATAAGGAGGAGGCCCCGCGAGTATGAAAAAAGACTAGCATCGAAAGTCAAATCTGACCCGAAACTGCTGTACGCCCCATTAGGGGAAGACAACAGTCAAGGACCAGGTGTAAGGTGAGGAAAGAAAGGGGGAGAACTCCAAAAAACGTCAGAGGGATTTTGGAGCTCAACACGAATTTAAGGAAGTATTTACAGTAGAGCAGGGAAAGGGCCTGGGGGACAGACCAGTGGGGGGGACCAACAAAGGGAATACCCAACAAGTGTTGGACGACATACATACAGATGAGGAGGAGGTGAAGAAACTCTAAGGGACATCGTACCTCAAAAAGGGAATGGGAGGACAACATCTCCCATGGGTCCTTTGAGGGGAGCAGTATGTTGTCGTACCCCTTACCACAATCTTCAACACATCCCTGGGAAATGGGCAACTACCCGGGTTGGAAGACGGAAATGTAGTTTCCCTTTTTAAAAAAAGGAGAAAAAAGAGGCACTAAATAAGACCTGTGTCATTGACGTGTATAGTAGGCCCGAATTTGGAGAAGTTATCAGGAGGAGAGTGGTGGAGACCTGGAAAGGAAAGGAGTATAAATGCCCCCCAGACGGATTCCCGGAAGGCAAAATCCCGTGTCACAAACCTTCTGGGTTTTTTAAAAAAATAACGAAGTAGCAAGAGAGAGAGGGGGGGTTTTTTTGCATCTTCTTGGACTGCAAAAAGGCCTTTGACACAGTTCCCCAAAAGGTTGTGCAGAAGCTAGAGATCAGGCGCTTTTAAAGGAAGAGCCTGCAATGGACAGAGAATACCGAAAGGGAGGCAAAAAGAGTCTGGTAGTAATGGTATCCGTGGGCACCCGTGACGAGCGGGGTCCCCCAGGGGTCGGTCCTAGGACCGTGCTATTTTTGGTATATGTGAACGCATGACGGGGGTTACCCGAATGTCCCTGTTTTCGATGAGTGAAGTTAATGAGGGAATTAAAACTGATGAGGACCAGGAGGACTTCAAAAAGACCCCGGAAGACTGGAAACCCGGTCCAGCAAATGGGTTTTCGAATTTTAAACTGCCAAATGAAAAATTTAAAATAGGGGAAGGGCACAGAAGACCACAGACAGAGTTGGTAGGTGCCCAAAAACTGCAAAAACCCCACTCAAGGAGGGAAAAATCTTGGGGTGGTTATAAAAACGAGCATGTCTCGGAAGCACACATCAATGATATTTCTGCAGCATATGGGCGCCTTTGGGAAAAACCTGAGAACGCATTCGACACCTTAGTAAGGAATCTTCAAGACACGTAACCGTGTATGTTTTTTTTGGAGAGTTTATTGGAGAGGTTCCGGGGGCAAAACGCCCCCGGGGCCCGGTCTGTGACAGGCCTCCTTAGGCAGTGTCCCCGGGGTGCGACACACACCCCGTCGATAACCCCAGGTACCCATTTTACTGATGGGGGAACATAGACAACAGGTGGAAAGAAACTGTCCCAATGTTTCTACTTGGGTGGGAATCGAACCCGGCCCTCACCGTTTGAAGCGAGAGCGTTTAAAACCCGGCCCCGGCCCATACTGGGTATGCAAACACCCGTTTGGAACCCGCATTGATAAACACGTCAAGAAATGAGAAAATACAAGGTTTGCAACAAGGTTGTTCCCGAGCTAAGGGGGGGAAAGTCCTATGAAGAAAGATTAAAGGGGAAAACGGCCCCCGCGACCCTGGAGGACAGGAGGGTCAGGGAGACATGTAACGACATATAAAAAAAAAGGTGGATAGACAAGGTGGACAAGGACAGGATTTCCAGGGGGGGACAAGAAACAAAGGCCCCAATTGGAGTTGAAGACACAAATGGTCGAGAGATAGTAGGAAGTATTTCTTCAGTCATGGTTGTAAGGCAGGGAATAGCCTAGAAAATGACGTAGTGGACGGAAAATACACAGTTTTTTAAAGAGGGTTTGATAAAAAATCATGGAGCGGGGAGAGAGAGGGTCTAGTAGCAACCGGGGAAAAGGCGGGGAGGAGCTAGGACTCGACCCTGCAACCCCAAATGGTGAGTACAAATAGGTGAGTACACACACACACACACAAAAACAACCCACACACAAAAAAACACAAACACACACACACACAAAAAAAACACAACACACACACACACAAACACAAACACACACACACACACAACACACACACACCACACACCACACACAACACACACACACAAACACAAACCACCACACACCACAAACACACACAAACACACACACCACACCACACACACAACCCCAAAACACACCACACACACCACCACTTTTGGGGGCTAGAAACCTCAGAAAGCATTCCGAATCTTAATAAAGGGAACGTTCAGGACCCCGTACACCGTATACTTGGCCCATATTGGATATGCGGCCCAGTTTTGGAACCCCCCCACCCAGCCGCACTAAAGAAAATGGAAAGTGCAAAGGTTTTCAAAAGACTAGTCCCCGGCTAAGAGGTATGTCCCACGAGGAGAGGTTAAGGGAAATCAACCTGGGCGACACTGGAGGCAGGAGGATAGGGGGGGGAAAGATAACGACATACAAAAAAACTGAGAGGAATTGACAAGGTGGACAAAAACAGGATGTTTCCCGAGATTGGACACAGTAAAAAGGGGGGACAGTTGGAAGTGAAGACACGTGAATCACAGGGATGTTTTGGAAGTATTTCTTCGCCACGGTAGTAGTAAAATGGAAAATTTGGGAACGATGTTGGGAGGCAGGATCCTACATGCTTTAAGCAGGGGGTAGATAAAGCTCCGGCTCAGGGGGGGACCCGTAGCGTCAGTGAAGGGCGGGGCCCGGAGCTCGGACTCGACCCCCGCAACTCAACTAGGTGGTACAATAGGGGAGTACAGATGAGAGGGGGGAGAAAAAGATACAGAGCAGGTACATTCAGTCTGGGGGAACACAAAGTGGTCATTGCAGTGATGTATAAAACCACCACAGAACTGCAGGAGGCCAAGGGGAATATGAAGAGAGCAACAGAGCAATGGTGGACACCTTGCTGAGGGGAAGAAGAGCTCCCCAGCAGAGCAAAAATTGCTGGTTATGGGGGATTTAAACCCCAGGGAGATTGATGGGAAACTGGAGCCCATGGGGGTCCCGAAACATGGAGAGGGTGTTGGGGCTTGGGGTGAAAACCTCATGCACCCAAAATGTTAAGGACTTACCAGGTGAGAGGGGAGGATGAACAGCAAGATTGGGGCCTTTTGTTCACCCGGCAGCTCAGACATTGAGGACATCAAATATGAGAGTCCCCCAGGAGCTAGCGACAAGTGGTTCTGTGCTTGAATACATAGTGAGCTGCAAGTGGAGAGAATAACAGGGTTGAATGGGAAAAACCTGATATAAAAGAGGGGACTACATAAGGTTGAAGAATTCCTGCGGGAGGTCAGTGGGCAGAGAATGGCAGGAAGCCCGTAAAGAAAGATGGAATATGTAACAACAAAAGCAAGGAGGCAGTGGAAAAGGTTTATTTCCAAGGGAACAGTAACAACGGGGAAAACCAGAACGGCCCCCGGTTTACCCGCGGTGTAAGGAGGCAAAAACAAAATGCAATAGAGAATGGAAAAAGACAGAAGGGAGAGAACACACGAAAAAAAGGGGATCAGTCGCAGAGCCGGAAAAGGTACGAAAGGTAAAGGGGGGAAGGCCCAGCGACAGTATGAAAATGACATAGCATCGAGAAACAAGACTGACCCCCAAATTTGTATAGCCCCCTCAGGAGGAAGAAACAGCAAGACCGGCGATCAGATTAAGGACAGAAGGTGGAGAATAAAGAAATGATCAGGGGTTGTAGGGGCGAAAGGGATTTAAGGAAATTTTTACAGTAGAGAAGGGAAAAGCTGTGGGGGGACAGCACAGAAGGGAACATCAAAAGGGAATTTAAAAAAAGTGTTGGATGACATACGAACAACTGAGGAGGAGGTGAAGAAGCTCTTAAGTGACCCTTTAAACCCCAAAGGCGATGGGACCAGAATCCCCCATAGGTCCCTTAGAGAAGGAGCAGAGATGTGTGCGTGCCTCTAAACCACAGTTTCAACCAAACCCTTTTAAAAGGGCAACTACCCGGAAATGGAAAAACAGCTAATGTGTCCCATATTTAAGAAAGGAAACAGAAAAAAGGCCTAAATCGACGTGTCCTGCTGTATGTGTGAGTATGGGAAGATTTTCAGGAGGAGAGTGGTCGAACCCTTGAAAGGAAAAAGTTATAAATGAAAACCAGCATGGGGTTTATGGAAGGCAAATCTTGTTCACCAACCCCCTGGGCTTTTTGCGGTAACAGAAGTAAAAACACGAGGAGAGGGGGGGGTAGATTGCGTTTTCCCGACTGAGGAAGGCTTTTTTACAAGTTCCCACAAGGATTTGGCAGAAGCTGGGGATCAGGCGCATGTAAAAAAAGGGGGGCCTCAATGGATAAGGGGTACCTGACAGGGGGGCGCAACGGTCATGGTACGTGAAGAGGTTTCCAGTGGGCGCCTGTTTCGAGCGGGGTCCCAAGGGGTCGTTCTGGACCGTGCTTTTTTGATATATGTGAACGACTGATGGGAAAGGGAAAAGACTTGAAGTGTCCCGTTGGATGAGTGAAGTTTATGAGAAGAATTAAAAGGGCGAGGTGAGGGAGGACTGAAAGAGACCTGGACAGGTGGACATTTTGGTCCCGTAACTGGCTTCCGAATTCAAACCAGCAAATGCAAGTCATGAAGATTGGGGAGGGGAAAGAAAGACCACAGCGAGTTAAAGGGTAGGTGGACAAAAATCGAATCACTCAGGGAGAAAGATTGGGGTGACCCTAACACCCAGAATCACCGGGGCAACATAACCAATAAACCCCCCCGCGCATCGGGGCCCGGCAAACCTGAGAATAGCATTCGTACCCTTTAAAAAGGAATCGTTCAAGAATGTACCTGTGTTGTTAGGGGGTACTGGGTTGCAGCACCAGTTGGACCCACACCTGGTCAAGCACAAGGCTAGTCCCCCAGCCAAGGGTTTTCGTCGAGGAAAGGTTAAGGGAAAAGGACTGCGGCACTGGAGGACAGATGGGTCAGGGGAGGCTGTAACGCAACAAGATAGCGGGGAATAGACAAGGTGGAAGAGATGGATGTTCCAGAGAGGGGCCCGGGACAAGGGGGCCCAAATGGAAGCTAAAACTCAGACGAGTCACAGGGCGTTAGGAAGTATTTCTTCAGTATTGAGTTGTCAGCAAATGAATAGTAGCAAGTGAAGTAGTCGAGGCAGGAAAAACCCTACTGTTTTAAGAAGAGGTTGACAAAGTCAGGAGAGAGAGAAGAGGACCAGTAGCGATCAGTGAAGAGGGGGGGCCGGGCTGAGTCCGACCCCTGCAAACCCCAATTGGTGGTACAATTTGGTGAGTAACACACCACACACCCCACACACACGCCCCAAAACACACACACACACCACACACACACACAACGCCCCCCTCCCCCAAAACACACACACCCACACCACACCAACCCCACCACAACACACACACCCACACATATATATATATATATAATATATATATATTATATATAAAAATTTATATTAGTGTAATATATATATTATTTATATATATTATTACGTGTATAAATTTTTATTTATTATTTAAATTATATATATTATTATT
>NC_069407.1:11464090-11726590 GCF_026875155.1 Cherax quadricarinatus | reverse complement strand
TATATATATATATATATATATATATATATATATATATATATATATATATATATATATTTCTTTCTTTCAACACACCGGCCATATCCCACCAAGGCAGGGGGCCCAAAAAGAAAAACGAAATTTTCTCTTTTAAATTTAGTAATTTATACGGAGAAGGGGTTACTAGCCCCTTGCTCCCGGCATTTTAGTCACCTCTTAGAACACGCATGGCTTACGGAGGAAGAATTCTGTTCCACTTCCCCATTGAGATAAGAGGAAATAAACAAGAACAAGAACTAGAAAGAAAATAGAAGAATACGCAGAGGGGTGTGTATATATATGCTTGTACATGTATGTGTAGTGTGACCTAAGTGTAAGTAGAAGTAGCAAGACATACCTGAACTCAGTGGACATAGGAACATAGTAACCTATACATGGAATTTTTTGAAACAAGGTTACTTAACACAATCCTCCCTAATAGAGCTAAATGGTTCAGATATGTTGATGATATTTTGTGTCTTATGCCCAAAAATGTAGATATACACCATTTCCTTGGAAAATTAAATAGTTTAGCCCATTCTATAAACTTTACTGTTGAGTTTGAAGAAAATAACTCATTGCCTTTTCTAGATGTTTTAATTATTAAGGGTAATAATGAATTCAATTTTAAAATTTACAGAAAACCTACAAATAACTGTTCCTATGTCCACTATTATTCCTCGCATCAAGATAGAGTCAAACTGTCTGTTTTCTCATCAATGTTTTTGAGAGCTTTACGAATTTGTAGTCCTGAGTTCATAGATGAGGAAATATCCAAAATTTATGAAATAGGTAATGATTTAAAATACCCAAGAAATGTAATTGATAAATCTTTTAAAGTTGCTAGAAATACTTTTTACAATCCAAAAAGGGACAACCAGCCTTATTCAACTAAAAATATGTTGGTTCTCCCTTACCATGAAAACTTGGTTGATATGCCTTCTCTTCTTAAGACTTTTAATATTAAAGTTGTATTTCAAAAATCTTGATACAGTAAAAAAAACTTTTGATAAAGAATTCCCCCCAAAAATGCTGATGGATGTGTCTATAAGATTCCTTGTAAAATTTGCGATAAAGTTTATTACGGTCAAACGGGTTTAAAAATCTCGAACTAAGATTAAAACAACATAAATTATAGCATTAGAATGGACAAGATTCCAATGCTCTATTTATTTCATGTAAGAGATTTAAACATCCAACTGATTTTCAAAAAGTTGAGAAGTAGTATCAAGCAAGTCCATGGTCGAAGGAATATAATTGAATCTTGTTTCATAAAAAGCAGTTTTGACAATAATATAATATTTCCTTTGGTTTAATATAAATTAGATCCATTTATAATTACATAGAATTTGGGAAGAATTTAATAATACACTGGACAAATAATTTTTAAAATTTTCTTGGGTAGAATAGTTTGTGGGTGAGTTGTGCAAAGGACCTGTCCAAGTTGGGTCGGCGCGCGTCAGGTGTTTAACCGTTGTGGGATCTGATAGTGAGGTGCTGGACAGCCCCCTTATATAGCTTCCTTGGATGCTTTACTTTCATAGTTTCCTTGATAATGGAGTAGTCACGAAAGCGTTTGGGAAATTTTCTCTATTCTTTCAGAGGGGTTGTTTTGCATATTCTGAAATCACCTGTTTACTGGATCTTATTGCATATATATATATAAAATATAATATATTTTATATTATATATATTATATAATATATAATATATATATATATATATATATAAATTTTATATATTTTAATATATAAAAATATATAATATATAATAAATATATATATATAATATATATTATATATATAAATATATATATATATATATATATATATTATATATATAATATATATTTTTATATATATATATATAATATATATATATATTTTATAAATTGTGACCACGAACGAGTGGTATTGATGAGTAACAACAGTGCACTAGCCAAGGTCTCGAACCCATGCTGCTTTGCTCTTCCTCCTGCACAAAAAAATACATTTATTAAGCAATATGTTCACAAATCTTAAAAGACACATTGATGGTACGAAGATGTTTGAGTGTACAACACACAAGGTTTGTGAGATACACTACAAATACAAGTATGCTTTTTAAGGAACTTGGAAGCATTCTTTCCCCATGAGGAACAAACATATAATGATGGGCAAGGTCATCATATTTTCTAGACTCTTCGGACTCCTTGAATCTGGTGGGTAGCTGCCTCTCCTTTCTCGCTGCTGTATTGGAGATAGGTATCAGCCAGCGTGGATGCACATATGTAGTCCCACGCCACCTCCTGGCCCTCTGTTTAGGTTTGCAAGGTAATTCGATCTGTACACTTTTGGCCACCATCGAATCTGCTGCGCATCCTGCTGTTGCAAAGCTCCTCTTGATGATACTAACTTCTTTAACTCTCGTATAGTCTTTCCCTCCGATAAAACGGCAGAAAAGGGTCATGTTACCCGAGTTGGTCTGCCGACGCGCTGCAACAGATAACATCTGTTTTTGGAGAGGACGGAGCGGCAAGGCGATGTGCAACCCCCAGTGTAGATAGTTTTGTGAGTCGAGGTGAGCAGCAAGGCATGTGAAAAACTCCCAGTGTAGAAGTCTGTGAGTCGAGGTGTGGGGCAAGGGAAGAACTGCGGAAAAACCAAAAGAAAATCTCCTGCAAAGAGCTCTCACTGTGAGGAGGCGACCCCGTCCTTTCATGACACACTCTCAGGCATTGTTTAGGCTATATTTCCCTCTTTTGGGTCATCCCCGTGTGACTAGTTTTCTCTCTCCCTCTCTCTCCCTGTCTTAACCTTAACTTCTCCCTATTAATCATGTCTCTTACTTTCCTCATCAGCCCCACCAACAGGATACGAGGCTTGTCAGCGTGACATTCTTACATATTGTGGAGTCAGCAGCTGTGTGTCAGCGCGGGAGGGTTTCCCAGGGAAAGGGACCTCTGAGAGAGTACCCCGAGATGAAATCCCTGGGAAGGTGCCTCAGCAAGGGGTGCCCCATGTAGGGGGCCCCCAGAAAGTTTACCCCTGGAAAGAAACCCCTAGGAAAGGATCCCAGCAGTCATTTGTCAAGCACAATCGAGGAAGCCTAAACCCATATTTTTGTCGGACCTGAAAAATTGATTTCTTGGCTAGATGATCTGATTACAACGAGGCATCACTAAATCCGTATCATTAAAAAGAAGAAGGAGAAAAAGAAGAAGAAGAAGAAGAAGAAGAAGAAGAAGAAGAAGAGGAGGAGGAGGAGGAGGAGGAGGAAAAAAAGGAGAGGAAGAGGAAGAAGAAGTGGACATGAAAGCTTAGCGAGAATTAGGTTATAAATATCCAGTGATACTTCCTCTGTTGGAAAGGGCCATACCTCGCATATTTGGTGATTATGGGAGATCCGCAAGGCAGACCGCTGAGAGAAGTGGCAGCATCCTATTGTCAAGTGAGGCTGCATCTGTGACCACTCACTGCACTGCTGCACAAGACAATGACCTCAATAAAACGGGCTCACAAGAGGTGGGCAGCAGTGAAAATAGGAAAAGTGATGCTTTCTTCAAGAAAAGGTGTCCTGGCGCTGGTGTTCGTCAGATAATGTAACACTTCGCTGTTGTACTTACACTGGCAGTATTACGCTGTTGCTAAGACAGTTAAAATTAGTAAAACTTTACGTTTGACACTAGTCCGTTATTTTTTTTTTTTTATACCAGCAGCAGGAGCAGAAATATCTCGAGTGAGTCAGGCCCTGAGTTCACATCATGAGTCACATTAGCATCATCTTCCTACTCTGGAGATTCACAAGTACCAGTCTGTGTTCAGGTACCAGGTCATGTAAGAGTACCAAGCAATGCTCAGGTACTAGGTACATTAAATTATGAATCTGTTAGCTAAGATTGTTGGATAGTCTAAACTGTTTCCAGAAACAGAAAGCGAGATAAGTTATAATGATGAGCAGGGTGTGGGAAGATGCCACTTATTCATCCACTCACCTGTCTCATCCACTCTCCCTCATCCAGCCCTAAATCCACATGAAAATAAGGGGAATCCTACAGCCAGTAAGGCAGATAGAAAAAAGGTCTGTGGCTTCTTGTCAGAAGAAATATAAGAGATTAATTTCGGAATTTTGGTACAAAATTTCACGTTTTCGTGTTCCAAGCTTAATACAGCCAAAACCAATGGCCGTAAATGGGAAAAGTGTTTCAGGATTTGCCCCTGAGAGATGGAAAGCTGGACAGGTATAAGGGACGTATTGTAAAATCACAGTCCTAGATACTGTAATTAATTTCTAGAGGAGTTTGCTAGAAATATACAAAACGGGAGAATAAAGGCAGGGATCTCAGAGCTGAAATGGGGGTGAAGAGAGATACTCAGGACAGGAAAAAGAGATAGAAATAAGGATGCAAGACAGTCAGAAAGATACCGAGGAAGAGACAACAATAGCAAGAAAACAAGAAAGAGAGCAAGATGGAGAACTAGGCAGAGGGAAAGGTAGACTAAGAGAATCCGGAACACCTCACAGAAAACGAAAACGAATCTACCACAAAAAAAAAAAAATGTAGGCAGTAAGGACATCGGTAAATTCTACACGAAGGGCATGTTTATGTGTGGAAGAGAATGCTAGTACCAACACACCAGAAGATTTTTAAATATGAGAAGAAAATGGAAATATTGCTTTAATAAAGGAATGCAGGCACTTACATCCAGAGACGTGCAAAACCTCAGTTTCCCAGACTACCACAGGCAAGGAACACGACGCTGCTGAGCAAGAAAGTGTATGGCAAACGAACAGCGTTCTTTTTAAGATGACGAGAGGATCGAGAAAATCCAGAAAATGGTACAAACAACGTGGCGCAAGCAGTGGTACAGAGATGCACAGAAGAGAGAAAAACCAAGACAATCATACACATAACAGAATCGAATGAACAACAGGATAAGTGAACAATTAATACTGGAGAGAGCAGGTGTATATACACCAGTTTTCCATACATTTTTAGTATGGGTAAAAAATACACTAAAAAAAACATTCCCCACTGTAAATCCTGCTTCTTTTTTTTTATAACATTCAGGGTTTGAAATTAAGTAAAAATAACGAAGTTAGGTATAATAGTGGACTTCTCTCATACTCGAATGCATGTTTGTAGCATTCACAGACACACACAAGAGATGTTTTTTGGGCGGTGAGATACCGATAAAAAACTATAATACGTATAGATTCACAGAGTTAATAGATCACAGGGAGAAACAGGACTCTATGAAAGATATATCTTGCTGCACAGAATTGTTGAATTCATCAAGTGATAGAGTAGAAGTTCTAGATATTAAAGTGAAAAAAAATAGTAATTGGTAATTATCCTTGTTATAAAACCCCCCGCCACAACGTCTGAGGATTCACGGGTCAGATAAGGAAGACTGATAGCTGTCTTGAGGGGCTTGAAAATCCCACACTAAATATTATCCTCCTTGGAGATTTTTAACCCTCCAGATGTAAAATGGAGGGTGATTCATCAAAATATTGTATCAGAAATAGCCCGGGAAGCACTAGCTCAACACGGAACTAAAATATGCAGTGAAAATTTTGCAGGATTTGATCTTAAGCAACGAGGAACTAATTAGAGACGACAATAATAAACCCCAATAAACGTTGATCACAATATTATAGATGTACAAATGAGGGAATTCCAGCATAAAAGTAAAACAAGGGGTGTTCATAAATTTAACTTTAACAGTCAATTGACTGGGACAGACTTAACAAAGAACTATGAGACATATCCTGGGAAACAGTCATGAGCATCCTAAACCCTCACCTGTGCCTGGAAATGTTGAATACAGACGTCTACAAGGTCCGTATTAAATATGTACCAGTGGGAAAACCTAGAAGAGGACCAAAGCGTAGAGAGCGTAGAAGAATGTATAGAAGAAGAAAAGGGCTACCGAACTGCTTAAAAACGTAAACAAATCATACCCGGTGGGGTTTGAACCCGCGGTCAGTGAGTCTCCCGTGGCCCAGTGGTTAACGCGACGGTCTGGAGTTTTGAGACCCCTCTGACCGCGGGTTCCAACCCCACTCGTGGTAGGTTTGTTTTGCAATCGTGTCATTACGATTTCGTGAGTCAAGTAACGCAAACAAGTCACAATGAAGGAAAGATAATCTTAGCCGACAGATCACCGAGATAGAACAAAAATTTAAGCTGTTGTACCAGTCAGACGAAGCACAAAGGGAACAAAAAAACATCGAGGATATTTCAAGAAATCCCAAATATTTCTGTACATGTGCAAAATCCAAGTTAAGAACTACCTGTAAAATTGGACCATTAATCACAAGACGTCAGACCCATACTGGAGTACGCAGCACCAGTTTGGAACCTACACCTGGTCAAACACGTCAAGAAATTAGAGAAAGTGCAAAGGTTTGCGACAAGGTTAGTTCCAGAGCTAAGTGGAATGTCCTATGAAGAAAGGTTAAGGGAAATCGGTCTGACGACACTGGAAGACAGGAGGGTTAGGGCAGACATGATAACGACATACAAAATACTGCGTAGAATAGACAAGGTGAACAGAGACAGGATGTTCCAGAGATAGGACACAAAATCAAGGGGTCACAATTGGAAGCTGAAGACTCAGATGAGTCAAAGGGATGTTAGCAAGTATTTCTTCAGCCACAGAGTTGTTAGGAAGTGGAATAGCCTGGCAAGTGATGTAGTGGAGGCAGGAACCATACATAATTTTAAGACGAGGTATGATAAAGCTCATGGAGCAGGGAGAGGGAGGACCCAGCAGCGGTCAGTGAAGAGGCGGGGCCAGGAGCTGAGTCTGGTGAGTACAGGAGGTTCATTAACGTGTGATGAACAGGAAATGAGCGAATTTCTCAAAGATGTTGAGCAACCCATTATACAAAATCAGGAGGAGAATACAGACCAAGTAACTAACATCAGCACTAGAATAAACATACAGACAAAATAACATCACCACCTAAGACCTGATTCGTGGAATTCCATATTTTTAGAAAAGTGCAGTGCCATTAACATGAGCGCCCGGTATCCTGTGGAGAAAGTGCTAGGACTAAGTAAAAACAGGAGGCCTTAAAGAGTATAGACATAGCTCCTTCGCATAAGCGAGGTAGTAGAGCACCAGCGAAAATTTTCGGATCAGTAGCACTACCATCCCATAGCATAAGTCTTCCACAGAGTTATGAAACTGTCAAATTACAAATTTATGAAACCACGATCTCCAGAACCCAAACCAGCATGGTTTTAGAGCTGGAAGATCATGCTTGTCACAGCTACTAAACCACTATGACAGAATTGCGGAGGCATTGGAAGAAACCAAAACGCCGATGTGATATACACGGATTTTGTAAAGACGTTTGACAAATGCGATCATGGGGTGACTGTACACAAAATGAGGGTCATAGGTACAATTGCAAGGTAGGCAGATGGATTTTTAGCTTTCTGACAGATAAAACATTGAACAGGACAAAATCCAGTATTAGCGACGTAAAAATCTCTGTGTCCAAAGGCACGTTCCTGGTGCCTCTATTGTTTCTTATCCTCATAGCAGACATAGAAAAAATATATCTGCCACAGCTTTGTATCGTCATTTGTGGATGATAAAATATGCTCGAAAAATACCTCGGTTGAAGAAACTGAAAAACTGCAGGAAGACAAAAGTCGGGTTTTCCAGTTACCTGGAGGTTATTCCGGGGATCAACGCCCCCGCGGCTCGGTCCATGACCAGGCCTCCCGATGGATCAGGGCCTGATCAACTAGGCTGTTACTGCTGGCCGCACGCAGTCCGACGTACGAGCCACAGCCCGGCTGATCCGGCACTGACTTTAGGTATCTGTCCAGCTCTCTCTTGAAGGCAGCCAGGGGTTTATTGACAATTCCCCTAATGCTTGATGGGAGGCTGTTGAACAGTTTTGGGCCCCGGACACTTATGGTGTTTTCTCTTAGTGTACCAATGGCGCCCCTACTTTTTATTGGCGGCATTTTGCATCGCCTGCCCAGTCTTTTACTTTCGTAGGGAGTGATTTCTGTGTGCAGATTTGGGACCATTCCTTCCAAGATTTTCCAAGTGTAGATTATAATATAACTCTCCCTCCTGCGTTCCAACGAGTACAAGTCAAGTGCTTCCAAGCGTTCCCAGTAGTTAAGGTGCTTGACAGTGGGCAGTGGAGAACAACATGATGTTCAGTGGTGTAAAATTTCAGCTGCTTAGATATGAAAAGGATGAAGAACTCGAGGACACTGTATACAAAGCTCAAGAGGATCGTCAAATAAAACGAATGGAACTTGTGAAAGTCCTGGTAGTAATTATATAGGTTGACTTCTTTTCAAAAAAAAAAAAAAATACAATAGGAAAAATATTACAGCCAGAAAAATGACGGAGTGGATATTGAGAACTTTTAAAACAAGGGAAATAATGCCATTGATGACACTATTTCAAAAGCCTGGTTGACCAGACAAGCTGTAGACCAGCCTGGCCCAGGGCCGGGCTCCGGGAATAGAAAAACACTAGAAACTCGTCAAAAGTAAAGGTAGCGCTTAGGTACCAGGCAATGTTTAGGTACCAGGCAGCGATCAGGTATGAGGCAGTGTTCAGGTAGCAGCCTGTTTCTCAGGTAATCAGGGTAATGCATTAAGCCTGAGAGGTGTCCTGGCGGGGGTGAGCCTAAAGTGTTCAAGATAAAGTGCTGCTGCTAATTTAAGCTATGAGCAGTAGAGGGAGGAAAGGGAGAGGAGGGAGAAAGACAGGGCAGCAGAGATTAACTTTCTCATTAGATTTGCTAAGTATGAATCACTGGAGTGTCGGGGATCCTCAGGTTAAAAATGGAATCTCTGGTGCGTTTCAGAGGATATTTTCGAGTTTGTGTTTACACTCATGTGCGTGTACTCGTCAGCCCCCACTCATGTGGGTGTACTCGTCAGCCCCCACTCATGTGCGTGTACTCGTCAGCCCCCACTCATGTGCGTGTACTCGTCAGCCCCCACTCATGTGCGTGTACTCGTCAGCCCCCACTCATGTGGGTGTACTCGTCAGCCCCCACTCATGTGGGTGTACTCGTCAGCCCCCACTCATGTGGGTGTACTCGTCAGCCCCCACTCATGTGGGTGTACTCGTCAGCCCCCACTCATGTGCGTGTACTCGTCAGCCCCCACTCATGTGGGTGTACTCGTCAGCCCCCACTCATGTGGGTGTACTCGTCAGCCCCCACTCATGTGCGTGTACTCGTCAGCCCCCACTCATGTGCGTGTACTCGTCAGCCCCCACTCATGTGCGTGTACTCGTCAGCCCCCACTCATGTGGGTGTACTCGTCAGCCCCCACTCATGTGCGTGTACTCGTCAGCCCCCACTCATGCGCGTGTACTCGTCAGCCCCCACTCATGTGCGTGTACTCGTCAGCCCCCACTCATGTGCGTGTACTCGTCAGCCCCCACTCATGTGCGTGCACTCGTCAGCCCCCACTCATGTGCGTGTACTCGTCAGCCCCCACTCATGTGGGTGTACTCGTCAGCCCCCACTCATGTACGTGCACTCGTCAGCCCCCACTCATGTGCGTGTACTCGTCAGCCCCCACTCATGTGCGTGTACTCGTCAGCCCCCACTCATCTGCGTGTACTCGTCAGCCCCCACTCATGTGGGTGTACTCGTCAGCCCCCACTCGTCAGCCCCCGCTCATGTGCGTGTACTCGTCAGCCCCCACTCATGTGCGTGCACTCGTCAGCCCCCACTCATGTGCGTGTACTCGTCAGCCCCCACTCATGTGGGTGTACTCGTCAGCCCCCACTCATGTACGTGCACTCGTCAGCCCCCACTCATGTGCGTGTACTCGTCAGCCCCCACTCATGTGCGTGTACTCGTCAGCCCCCACTCATGTGCGTGCACTCGTCAGCCCCCACTCATGTGCGTGTACTCGTCAGCCCCCACTCATGTGGGTGTACTCGTCAGCCCCCACTCATGTGCGTGCACTCGTCAGCCCCCGCTCATGTGCGTGTATTCGTCAGCCCCCACTCATGTGCGTGCACTTGTCAGCCCCCACTCATGTGCGTGTACTCGTCAGCCCCCACTCATGTGGGTGTACTCGTCAGCCCCCACTCATGTACGTGCACTCGTCAGCCCCCACTCATGTGCGTGTACTCGTCAGCCCCCACTCATGTGCGTGCACTCGTCAGCCCCCACTCATGTGCGTGTACTCGTCAGCCCCCACTCATGTGCGTGTACTCGTCAGCCCCCACTCATGTGCGTGTACTCGTCAGCCCCCACTCATGTGCGTGTACTCGTCAGCCCCCACTCATCTGCGTGTACTCGTCAGCCCCCACTCATGTGCGTGCACTCGTCAGCCCCCACTCATGTGCGTGCACTCGTCAGCCCCCACTCATGTGCGTGCACTCGTCAGCCCCACTCATGTGCGTGTACTCGTCAGCCCCCACTCATGTGCGTGCACTCGTCAGCCCCCACTCATGTGCGTGTACTCGTCAGCCCCCACTCATCTGCGTGTACTCGTCAGCCCCCACTCATGTGCGTGCACTCGTCAGCCCCCACTCATGTGCGTGCACTCGTCAGCCCCCACTTATGTGCGTGTACTCGTCAGCCCCACTCATGTGCGTGCACTCGTCAGCCCCCACTCATGTGCGTGCACTCGTCAGCCCCCACTCATGTGCGTGTACTCGTCAGCCCCCACTCATGTGCGTGCACTCGTCAGCCCCCACTTATGTGCGTGTACTCGTCAGCCCCCACTCATGTGCGTGCACTCGTCAGCCCCCACTCATGTGCGTGCACTCGTCAGCCCCCACTCATGTGCGTGTACTCGTCAGCCCCCACTCATGTGCGTGCACTCGTCAGCCCCCACTCATGTGCGTGCACTCGTCAGCCCCCACTTATGTGCGTGTACTCATCAGCCACACTCACGCGCATGTACTCGTCAGCCCCACTCATGTTGGTGTCCACCTGAACCTCACACATGTACGTGTCCTTGTTAACCCCTCATGTACGTGTTCACGTCAACACCTCTCATGCATATCCTTTTATTTTCGGTTTATATAAATAAGATATATCAGCGGCGTGTGTCCCTATATTTGATTATGACACAAAATCGTAATGACACGATTGCAAACAAACCATACCACGGGTGGGGTTAGAACCCGCGGTCAGAGAGTGTAAAAACTCCAGACCGACGCGTTAGCCACTGGGCCAGCTAGCTACAATAAGATTCATACAACCGGGTATATACTCCCTGATCGCGGGTTCTAACCCCGCCCGTGGTATGGTTTATGTTTATTTAACCCGTATATAATGTGACACCATGTATAACGCAAGTTCATGTATCGTGGGCAATAAACTTGGTTTGATTTGACTTTATTCGTAATGGTGACGATGGGTTCTAGATCCAGTGAATTAAAGCTGCCTCTCCACTTCCTTGGATCAAACCTAGATTAAAAAAAAGATGGTTATAATCATCATTGTAATTTTAAAAGGGATGGATGGGTAAGCCAGCGGAAGGCATCGGTCAGATGACCAAAAGCTCCAGTTGCGGGTCATATGACTAAGACCCGCGTCAGGAAACACTTGTCATGTTTACCTGGAGGTTACCTGGAGGTTATTCCGGGGATCAACGCCCCCGCGGCCCGGTCCACGACCAGGCCTCCCGATGGATCAGGGCCTGATCAACTAGGCTGTTACTGCTGGCCGCACGCAGTCCGACGTACGAGCCACAGCCCGGCTGATCCGGCACTGACTTTAGGTATCTGTCCAGCTCTCTCTTGAAGGCAGCCAGGGGTTTATTGGCAATTCCCCTAATGCTTGATGGGAGGCTGTTGAACAGTTTTGGGCCCCGGACACTTATGGTGTTTTCTCTTAGTGTACCAATGGCGCCCCTACTTTTTATTGGCGGCATTTTGCATCGCCTGCCCAGTCTTTTACTTTCGTAGGGAGTGATTTCTGTGTGCAGATTTGGGACCATTCCTTCCAGGTTACTCCTCCATAACTTGATTACTTGACCTTTCGTTCGTATTCGTTTTACATGACATTTGCAGGCGTGTGAACCGCCGGCACTAACAGCTTGGTTGAACAGGCAGTCAGTCATGAAGTCTGGCTTCAGGCTGGACTTATAGAGTAAGAAAACTCTTGAAACCGGTCACAGACATATATAAATGTATATATGTCGGGCCGAATAGGTAAAAACTTACAATTTTGGCTTAAATAGCAACGCTCTTCTTGCCGAATAAGGGCAATCGAAAATTTGTGTATGCAGTATTTTCGCAAAAAATCATTCTGAACCTAACGAAAAAAATATATTTCATAGTGTTTATTATTATTGAATTATTGTAAACTTATCTAAAATATATTTAGTTGGATTAGGCTAAAGTAAATTGCGCTTGTTATAATAAGGTTAGGTAAGTTTTCTAAGGTTCTTTTGGTACAAAATTATTAATTTTTACATTAGTATAAATGAAAAAAAAAATATATATCTTTAAACGTATAAGAGAAAATTTTAGAAAAGACTTAATTTTAAATGGGTTTTTGCTAAGTGACAAATTTTACCTATTCGGCACGATATATATATATATATATATATATATATATATATATATATATATATATATATATATATATATATATATATATATATATATTATATATATATATATATATATATATATATATATATATATATATTTCAATCCCTGTTTTAGGATTAAAATATTCTTGTCTGTTGACTAGAAAGGAAAGCTAAGTACAGCCCTAATGACCCTAATGTAGACGATAGGCTTTAAACCCCACCACCTGTATTAATGTATCTGCTTTTGAATGCTAATTTTCCCACTAGGCCTAAAGGGCACGAGTCATCCATCCCCAGCTGTGTTGTCTTCGGCTGTGTCATGACAGTGTCCCGGTGATACCTATTGTCTGTGATAGTCTCATGGTAATACTTATGTATATTTTGTAATGGTAATTAAGCTGCTGGCACTTGAGAGCCATGTTCTCACTCTGGTAATTAGGCTCTGTATGTACGTTGTCTGCTTCCTAGTATAGTGCTTCTCTGCTGATTTTATGCTAGGAGAGTTATTATTATTATTATTATTATTATTATTATTATTACTACTACTACTACTACTACTACTGCTACTACTACTACTACTACTACTATTACTACTACTACTACTACTACTACTATTATTATTATTATTATTATTATTATTATTATTATTATTATTATTATTATTATTACGGTATTATCATTATCATTACATTATAATAATTATTATTATTATTGGTAGTGCAGTAGTTTTAAGTAGACGTCAGGAAATGTAAAACTTTTATGCTTCACTTTTATTATTTTATTGTTTGACAGCTGCTTTGTATAATGTAGTGACGTACACACACACACACACACACACACACACACACACACACACACAGATCAGAGGTCACACACACGTCAGAGGTCACACACACACGTCAGAGGTCACACACACAGGTATAAAAAGGCAAGCAGAACAGAAAGGCGCAACTCGCTAGAATATCTCTGATAATGTAAACAAAAAACTTCGGGAAGATGAAATGGTTAGAATATGAAGCTGAAACAGAAGATAATTATGCCAGAAACACGGAAGAAAATGCACAAAACAACAGATAGTTGGAAGATTACTGCTAGAACGTCCATCACTCTCGAAATACAAAACAAAAAAATTGCAAATAATTCTGAATGACTGAGGGGAAAACTGTTGGCACAGGCGATAAATGACATGCCCATGCACTCTGCCCCAGGGCCAGACTCCTGGAACTCCGTGTTCATCAAGAACTGCAAGAAGCCCCTATCACGAGCTTTTACCATCCTATGGAGAGGGAGCATGGACACGGGGGTCGTCCCTCAGTTACTAAAAACAACAGACATAGCTCCACTCCACAAAGAGGGCAGTAAAGCAACAGCAAAGAACTACAGACCTATAGCGTTAACATCCCATATCATAAAAATCTTTGAAAGGGTCCTAAGAAGCAAGATCGCCACCCATCTAGAAACCCATCAATTACACAACCCAGGGCAACATGGGTTTAGAGCAGGTCGCTCCTGTCTGTCTCAACTATTGTATCACTACGACAAGGTCCTAGATGCGCTAGAAGACAAAAAGAATGCAGATGTAATATATACAGACTTTGCAAAAGCCTTCGACAAGTGTGACCATGGCGTAATAGCGCACAAAATGCGTGCTAAAGGAATAACAGGAAAAGTCGGTCGATGGATCTATAATTTCCTCACTAACAGAACACAGAGAGTAGTAGTCTGAGGCGGCTACGGTGAAAAGCTCTGTTCCACAAGGCACAGTACTCGCTCCCATCTTGTTCCTCATCCTCATTTCTGACATGGACAAGGATGTCAGCCACAGCACCGTGTCTTCCTTAGTAGATGACACCCGAATCTGCGTGACAGTGTCTTCCATTGCAGACAGTGCAAGGCTCCAGGCGGACATCAACCAAATCTTTCAATGAGCTGCAGAAAACAATGTGAAGTTCAACTATGAAAAATTTCAATTACTCCGATATGGTAAACATGAAGAAATCAAAACTTCATCAGAGTATAAAACAAATTCCAGCCACACAATAGAGCGAAAAACTAACGACAGAGACCTGGGAGTGATCATGTCGGAGGATCTCACCTTCAAGGACCATAACATTGTATCAATCGCATCTGCTAGAAAAATGACAGGATGGATAATGGGAACCTTCAAAACTAGGGATGCCAAGCCCATGATGACTCTCTTCAGGTAGCTTGTTCTATCTAGGCTGGAATATTGCAGCACACTAACAGCACCTTTCAAGGCAGGTGAAATTGCTGACCTAGAAAATGTACAGAGAACCTTCACGGCACGCACAACTGAGATAAAACACCTCAATTACTGGGAGCGCTTGAAGTTCCTGAACCTGTACTCCCTGGAACGCAGGCGGGATAGATTATATACACCTGGAAATGATTA
Organism: Cherax quadricarinatus; assembly: GCF_026875155.1. Lineage (NCBI taxonomy): Eukaryota > Metazoa > Arthropoda > Malacostraca > Decapoda > Parastacidae > Cherax > Cherax quadricarinatus. The sequence continues at coordinate 11,711,615 of NC_069407.1, read as the reverse complement.
TATACACCTGGAAAATCCTAGAGGGACTAGTACCAAACTTGCACACGAAAATCATTCTCTCCGAAAGCAAAAGACTCGGCAGACGATGCAACATCCCCCCAATGAAAAGCAGGGGTGTCACTAGCACGCTAAGAGACACAATAAATGTCAGGGGCCCAAGACTGTTCAACTGCCTCTCAACATACATAAGGGGGATTGCCAATAGACCCCTGGTTGTATTCAAGCAGGCACTGGACAGACACCTAAAGTCGGTACCTGACCAGCCGGGCTGTGGCTCGTACGTTGGATTGCGTGCAACCAGCAGTAACAGCCTGGTTGATCAGGCCCTGATCCACCATGAGGCCTGGTCACAGACCGGGCCGGTGGGACGTTGACCCCCGGAACTCTCTCCAGGTAAACAGATTAAGTGGTTACTGTTGTTGACTGTAGAAAATTAAGTAAAAATCAATAACAGAGTCAAAGAAGAACGACACAAATAAGATGACAGACTGCCTAGTGGATCTTACAGTTTAGGAACATTTTGTGGCATATTGACCAGTTGCAAAATATGAAAAAAAAACATAACTCCGCTTAGCATAGCAATTATGCAGATAAAGCATAGCGAAAAAATGCTAGAGTTGGGGACATAATATGGTAGGCTCTGAGGATGTGCAAATTATACTAAGATTTTTCACTGGTTAAGGTGAAAATAAAAGACGGCGTAAATATTGATAAGAAGTGAAGAAGGTTTTCTTGCAGTAACGAACACTGGATAGAAAAATGACCAAACTAAAACAAGGAGAGAGAGAGAGAGAGAGAGAGAGAGAGAGAGAGAGGAGACAGAGAGAGAGAGAGAGAGAGAGAGAGAGAGAGAGAGAGAGAGAGAGAGAGAGAGAGAGAGAATGAGAATTAGTGTGATAAACACATTTGTAAATGTTGAATATTATTATAAAATGGAGAAAATAAAAAAAAGTTATACCAGGGAAAATTATAAATGATAAGAAACGTGACATAACTTATCTAATTACAAGTAAACTAGACAAAAACACATTGTAAGTGAACTTGTATTTGACAGAAACTACAGAGTGTAGCGGAAAAGGGAAAGGGAAAAGTAGCAAATATAGATGAGAAAGACACTGCAAGACAGCGGAAATCTAAAACAATTATTTTCAAAGCCTAGTGATAAACATATGAAGTCAAGGGCGGGTTGTAATGTGTACCTCCAACCAAAACTTTGATAATATTAACTAAGTTAGTACATGATGTGCTGAGGAAATTATTAATGAGTAAGTGTGAAAAGATTAATGGTTCTGTAATAACAGTAAATTTGATGTAGTTCAGCCCCGAGTCCTGACGACTCCGATTACTACTGTAATCGGAGATTTTTGGGAAATAGACAATAGAAGTACAAAATATATTTTTTTTATATATCGGCTTGTAACTGAAGCGAAACGAAGTGCTGCAAATTGTCTACTAGAGGTGAAAAATAAGTTCGAGAGGACCTGGCTAGCTGATTGCAAGAGGAAACATGATAACCACAAATAAGGTTGCAAGACTACATAGAAGGATAAATAAAGACAACTTCTTCGTGCCTGCAGAAGGGACAACAAGAGGCCACTGTTGGAAACTGTGAAGAAAAGCAAGAATTTTTTTTTCTTTGCAGACTGATAGGCGAATGGAATTCATTAATGTGAAGTAGTGATACAATCATTGGAAATTAAAAAAAAAATGGACAATTGAGTGAAGACTGGACACCACGAGGATAATAGGTCTATCTTGTAGCTACTGATAGGCAACTGCAAGTAAGCAATTACAAACACACAAACTTACACATACCTATACAGAATGCAAATATAAAAAATCCACAGAACACCAAACACCAAAACCCACAGAACAAACAAACACACACACAAGTCCACAGTACACCATACAAACACACACAAACCTCCCTTTGTACACTCCTTCCTCCCCCCTCCCCAACTCTTGACACCCCAGCCTCTATCTCTCTCCCCCCTCGGTATACACCCCTCTGCCCCACTCAGATCCCCCCAATGCCTCTCCTCGCCCCACTCACTACAACACCACCTCATCCCCAGCCTCCCCCAGCATGCAGTAGAGTTGTGTCCGTGTTGCTCTGTGTTGACTGCTGCTTCTGCCTTTTCAGTATTTTGGTTCTGGCTCTGGCGATGGTCGCAGCGATGTGCCTATCATGGAAGACTATTTCTCGGTAAGTGTGAACGGCAGGGTATGACCAGAGCCTCATCTTCTCTACTCATACTGCTGAGATGAATTTTAACTAATATTGCTAATAATAATACGTACTCTTAATTCCACTACTACTTGTATCATCATTATTGTTACTACTACTACCACTTCTACCATTGTATTACTGCTGTCTGCAATTATCTGGCCTAAAAGCCGTGCCGAAATATGAGTTTACAGTATTATATACAAACAACGAGTATACAGTATTGTATACAAACGAGTATACAGTATTGTATATAATTATGGCAGGCTGCATTGTTTCAGACAAAGTTCGTCTCCTGTGTACTCTAGTACTAACTCTTTCGTACTCTAGTAATACCTCATGTGTACTCTAGTCCTATCTCCTGTGTATTCTAGTACTGTCTCTTGTGTACTCTAGTCTTATATCTTGTGTGCTCAAGTACTATCTCTTGTGTACTCTAGTTCTATGCCTTGTTTACTCTCGCCCTATCTCATGTGTACTCTAATCCTATATATTTTGTACTCTAGCTCTATCTCTTGTATACTCTAGACCTATCTCTTTTGTACTCTAGTCCTATCTCTTGTGTACTCTAGCCCTATATTGTGTACTCCAGCCCTGTATCTTGTGTACTCTAATCCTATTTCTTGCATACTCTAGTCCTATCTCTTGTGTACTCTAGTCCTCTCTCTTGTGTACTCTAGTCCTATCTCTTGTGTACTGTAGTTCTATCTCTTGTGTACTCTAGTTTTATCTGTTGTGTACTCTAGTCCTGTCTCTTGTGTACTCTAGTCCTATATCTTGTGTACTCTAGTCTTATCTCTTGTGTACTTTAGCCCTGTCTCTTGTGTACTCTAGCCCTATCTCTTGTGTACTCTAATCCTGTCTCTTGTGCACTCTAGCCCTATCTCTTGTGCACTCTAGTCTTATATTTTATGTAGTCTAGCCCTATCTCTCGTGTACTCTAGCCCTGTCTATTACAATTGCTTTGAGTCCTGTGCATGTGCAATTTGGGGATCATTGATAAGGCTTCGGAGGCTGTTAATTTATTTGGGGTCTTGTTCATAGGCAGTATGTTTAAATTACCCATGCCTAAAGGACCATGCCCGGGAGAGAATGACAGAGTAGACCTTGTTGGCTGAGTGAGGACGGCTGTCAGAGTGAGACAGGGTAAGCATGATGTAGGCTGAGATTGGTAGGCCTATGCCACTAGGTGTCAGCACTATAGTGCTGCGAAATATGAACCCAACTATGCATACATCGCTCGGCCACCTACCCATGGTCGTCCTCAACTGTGAATGACTGAAAAAAAACTCGGTCTCTCTCTCTCAGAAACAGGGCATAGAACAGAATAAAAAAGTATATATATTATATATATATATATATATATATATATATATATATATATATATATATATATATATATATATATATATATATATATATATATATATATATATGGATAATGAGAACGTTCAAAATGAGAGATGCCAAGCCAGTGATGATTCTTTTCAAATCACTTGTTTCTCGGGGCTGGAAACTGCTGTACATTAACTCCCATTCAAAGCAGAAAAATTGCAGATCTAGAGAGTGTAAGAGATCCTTTATGCCGTAAATTTTCGTCAACACCTTAACTACGGGGAAGTTTGGGAAGCACTTGACTTGACTCTTTGGAAGCAGGAGAGAGAGAGAGATATCAAAATTACATTTAAAAACCTGGAAGGAAGGGTCCCGAATCGCACACGGAAATCATTCCCTCGAAAGAAAAGACGGCAGCGATGCAAAATACCCCTTTTAAAAGTAGGGGCGCCATTTAAACTAAAAAAACACCATAAGTGCCCGGGGGCCCAAGCGTTAAACGCCTCACCCCAAGCAAAAGGGAAATTCCCAATAAACCCTGGTCCTAAGAGAGAGCTGGACAGATACCTAAATCATGCCGGATCAGCCGGGCTTGGTTCGTACGTTAAACTGCTGCGGCCACGCAACAGCCTGGTTATCGGGCCCTGATCCACGGGGAGGCCCTGGTTGTGGACCGGGCCGGGGGGGCTTGACCCCCGGAATAACCTCAGGTCGACTCCAGATGGGAGGGAAGAAAAAATGGGGGGTTTTTAAACTCGTGGTCCAATCCCTGAATCTCGGCGGGCTCACTGCACGTCCGGGCAGAACGCAACACAAGAGACATCGTGTAGCAGGCTATGAGTAACGGGTACAGTCTCATCTGAACGGTGAAGCTGCCCTTTTATGTCGCTGCAGGGGTTTACTCTTCCTGGGGGAAACGTCGTCGAACCCCAACGGGCGGGCTTCTTTTGGCAAACGATCAGGGGGACTTTCTCGATGGTCGCGGGTGTCATGCCGCGAGTTGGGGGGTCGCAGCAAGACACCTCGGTGAACATCTGGGGGTTGTAGGAGCATAACTGTAAAGAAGGACAAGCTAGCATGAAAATGACATCATACTTTGTGCAGGCTGCTCACGAAGCTGTGACACGAGCAGACGGGCCTGCCCAAAAGGGGTATGCGGCTTGCAGTGTCATCCCTCAAAGTTGGGTCATACAGAGGTTATCAACGTCTTCAAATGGTTTTTTTCACATAACGCACTCTGCGTCAGTTTCAAAAAATGGGGGTCATAAGGTACGACCAGGGATGGTGTCTAAAAAAACGGCAAGCATAAGAACATTATGTACATGGGGGCTCAGACGCTCATAATCTGACGCCTGGACTGACTACTGTCAGCTGTCAAATGGTCACAATGTGGTGACATGTAACACAATGGTGACATGTAACCAATGGTCTAGGCTCAGACCACACTGTGAATAACAAAAAAAGGCACAATACCGTGCCTGGAACGATACACAAATAACCCGCACATAAAAGAGAGAAGCTTTACGACGACGTTTCGGTCCTACTTGGACCATTTACAAAGTTCAAGTCGGACCGAAACGTCGTCGTAAAGCTTCTCTCTTTTATGTGCGGGTTATTTGTGTACCACACTGTGGTCTGCACACACATCTGGACTTAGACCACACATTGGGACACACGGAAAACTGCACACACCTGCACTGCACATGCAGTTACTGCATGGCTTGTACTAGCAAGAGATGCTTTTCTGTGCAAAAATCGACACTAAGGCATTCGCGAACATGTGAGAACACTAGCAAGGAACACTGACTGAGAGGAATTAACACGTGACATATCTTCTCTCAGTCGTCTGGACAATACTGCAACAAATTGATCACTGTGAAATTATAACACTGTTGCTGTGACATGTGATGTCATGTGTGACGTCGTGAGGGATGTCGTGGGGTGACATCGCAAGGTGACGTCAGGGCAGATGTCCAGGGTGATGATGTCAGGCAGACGTCGTGGGTGATATCAGGCAACGATAACGTCAGGCAGCATGGTGACGTCATGGGGTGATGTCAGGCAACGTCCTGGGTGATATCGTGAGGTTACGTCCTGGGTGACATCGTGAGGTTACGTCCTGGGTGACATCGTGAGGTTACGTCCTGGAGTGGCATCGGGCAACATCGTTGGTGCCGTCGTGAGGTGACATCGGACAGACGTCCAGGGTGACGTTGTGAGGTGATGCCACAAGGTGATGCCAGGCAGCAGACAACAGCATGTGGAAGATTGAGACACTTGGGCAAAATATGGGAATCTTTATTTAGGAAACGTTTCGCCACACAGTGACTTCAGTTCAATACAAATTAGAAAGGTGTAAGGAGAGGAGGAGTTTGAGGTAATCAGTCCCTCAGCCTGGAGTCGATGTGTTCAGTCCATCAATCTTTTAGAATGTACAGCATAGTGCCGCATACGTGGCTTGTATACTGTAGTCAGGTGAGGTGAAGCAGGAGGAGGCGGGGTCATAGTGGAACCATCCACTAGTCGAAGTAGGTCTTCGTCCAAAGGTTGGACAAGATTGAAGAATTCTTTGTAACAAGATCCCATGATGCTGCAGTGTCTGACAGATGTGAGAAATGGTTTAAAAAACGACAAGTTGAAGATTGAGACACTTATTCTTCAAAACTTGTCCAGCCTTTGGACGAAGACCTACTTCGACTAATGGATGGTTCCACTATGACCCCGCCTCCTCCTGCCTCGCCTCACCTGACTACAGTATATGAGCCACGTCTACGGCCCTATGCTGTACATTCTACAAGATTGATGGATTGAACACATCTACTCCAGGCTGAGGGACTGATTACCTCAAACTCCTCCTCTCCTTACCCACTTCTGCTTTGTATTGGACTGATGAAGCCACTGTGTGGCGAAACGTTTCTTCAATAAAGATTCCCATATGTTGCATAAGTGTCTCAATCTTCAACTTGTCGTTTTTTTAAACCATTTATCACAACAGCATGTGGCTTTGGACAGCTGGCTTGGTAATCCACATGGCTTGCAATATAATAATAATAATAATAATAATAATAATAATAATAATAATAATTTTATTTACTACAAGTACATGTACAAGGTATACAGGCCTAGCTGACATCAATGACATACTACCCTTGTTATGCTGAACAATTCGGGCAAATTAGTTCAGTGTCCCAGGATGCGACCCACACCAGTCGACTAACACCCAGGTACCCATTTTACTGATGGAGAACATAGACAACAGGTGGAAAGAAACACGCCCAATGTTTCTACTCTGGCTTTATCCACACGTGGCTTCGTGATCCACATTGCTTCGAGTGACCTCGGGCACTCGGATACACAGCTCTGGCAAAGAATTCACACTGAGTTCATAGAAAAAGGCACAGAGGGTGTGAGAGTGTAGTGGTGTATGGTGGTGTGTGATGAATATAGTGGTGTATGGTGGTGTGTGATGAGTGTGGGTGAGGCGGGGACACCTCCGCTCCTCCCTCCCCACTCATAAACAATTCAAGTTTATTCTCTATAAGGATTACAATGTGGGGCTTACAGGTTTTGGGTATTGTGTGGTTTACATGTTATAAAATACTAATTACAGAGGGGGCCACTAGGACACCTAGCATGGCTAGGCATTTCGAGCAGACTTAGATTAATTCTTAACATTAAATCCTTACAGATTATGGTATTAAGGCTGAGTTACTACAACATAATTTGTGAGTTTAGCAATGTGAATGCTTTTGTTATGGCACAATACAAGGTGTCTATATTGGAGTATCATAGGCAAACTTATGACTAGTTAGGATTTATTATTTTAAAATTAAGATTAGTATTTCTGGGTTTATAGTCAGTGGGTGAGTGAGTGTAATTGTGATCCACCAGGTGGTTATCATGTCGTTAGTTGTTGGGGTGTATCAGGGAGATACGATGTTTTCTAAATGTAGTTTTGAAAGTGATGAATGTGTCTGCAGTTCTAGTTTTCAGGTAGGGTGTTCCACACTGGATGCAGAGCAGCACACATCTCACTTCTGACTTGCTGAAATAGCTGTGCTGAGCTGAACAACAATAGCAGGAACATATAGGTGACGATGAACATGTAACTGAAGAACAGTGTGGGACGCTGCAAAGACCCAGGTTACGCCACGAAGATTTCTCGAGGAAAATTCAGCAAATTTCGGCCTGGATCCTGCTGATCCTGTGTCTGAATGATGAAACTTGCAGACACGACTTCAGGACAACTCGTAGAGAGACGGATGCTTCTTGTATGGAGCGAGGAAGTGGAGGCAACATCTTCGGCTTCCTTCCACTCTCCAGACAAGACACTTACTGTAAAAAAATAGATTCGCTAGAAAATACAAATAAAACAAATACATACAAAGGATTCTGCTCTTGACTCTCGCCCAGGCAGGTCATAGCAGCTCTCCTTACTTACTCTGTCTCCCTACGATCCCCGTTGGGGAGGGGAACCTTTACCAGCGTTGTCATCGCCTTGACTTACACGATGAGCTACGCAAATCGTGTAAAGATCAAACCAAGAAATGGTACCGTTGATGATTCAACGAAGATTGCTCTTGCAACTGTTGTTCAGGGAGCACTGGAAGTAAAATTCAACACCATATTGTCACTGAAAGAAGCATTCATTGTTGTGTGTCACGATGATGCTGAAGCAGAGAAGCTACTCGCTACAGAAGCCATCACTACTCTTACTACTCAAGGGTTTACTGTTACGTCATCTCCTGCCCTCAGGGCAAGGAAATCAGTATTCCTAAAAACACCTGCTGAACTCAAGTCATCCATCGAGACGCAAAATACTTGGGCTACTGTTGACAGCATTACAAAAATCCCAAATGCAACGTCCATGATCAAGGTCACCTTCACCGACGTGAACATGGCTGCCACTGCACTGAACGAAGATCTTGCTGTCTACTACTACTACATCAGCCCTACCTACATTGAAGCAGAGAGATATCACTACATCCAACATTGCTGGAACTGTTATTCATACCATCACACCACCAAAGCATGTCCAGTAAAAGACAAGAAGTTCTGCACTACATGTTGGTAGTGAGGGACACGCCTTCAGTTCCTGCACCGCTGCTGCTCCAACACAACCAGCGTGCTTAAACTGCAAGAGTAATGATCACCATACACTGGCAGCAAAATGTCCTACAAGAAAGGATATTATGAAGAAAACACAAGATGCAGCAAGAAAAACCTACTAGCAACACTCCAACGTATGCAGCAATTGCAAAAATACTAGCAGACACTACAAAATTACTTCAAGCATCTACTCAGCCCGCCTCCACCACCACCACTATCCATCACTCCTCCAACATGTGACGTAACGAAGATTCACTACTGTCTACTATACGCTCATATGCAAAACATGGCTGTACCTGGATCATTTAATTCTACCATCAACGAGTTATTTGCATTAAATAACATGCCTTCATTACATTTCCAGCATCTCCACCTTCTGAAGAAATTCTCAAATTCACCAAAAACTTAATCGCCAACTCTTCTGCAGAAGTTCCATCAACACCACCAACTAGTGACGTCAATCCAACAACGACCAATGAGAAGCCTCCACCGCCACCACCTCTCACTGAATCCAACCAATCAGAAGCCTTACCACCAGAAACATCTTCTAATTCGTCTACTGAAGTTGAAAACGAAGCAACACCACTTCCTCTACTCCACCACCGCCTTCTCTACTTAGCTCACGTCGATTACCTGGAACACCATGGGTTAAACACAAAGGACTCATGTTCTACACCACGAGGCTGTACCCTGCAAGCATGACTCGCCTAGAACTCATCCAACATCTCCAAGACAACACTGTATCGTACCAAAGTGAAGAAAGACCATTCCCTATCTACAACCAGATACTCCACCAACTCCAAACCAACGAAAAACTACTACAGCTCTCCATAAGTGTGATACAACCCCTCCCCAAAACAATTTACCGCACTGATAAACGGTTTAAGACCATAACCAACTCATCCTGCTTGCTGCCTTCTGACACTCCCAGCTCCTACCGCTGCCTTCGCCATCCTCTCCTAGTGAGCCAAGCAATGACATCAGTCAAGCCTCTCTATCGACGTCTCCAGTACTTTTGTACCACATGTCCCAAAGTGGTTGGGCCACTTGCCTTGATTCCTCCTCTTCCCCTCCTCCCCATCCTTTTCCAGTTATTTCCATCCTTCTTCCTTCCCATCTTACGACAGATCTCGTCGTCCTCGATTCGATTTGATTCGACACTTACTGTGACCAACGCTTCCACCGATATTACAATTGATTTGAGTCCTGTGCATGTGCAAGCCGGGGATCATAGATAAGGCTTCGGAGGCTGTTACTTTATTTGGGGTCTTGTTCATAGGCAGTATGTTTAAGTTGCCCAGGCGCGGAGGACCATGCCAGGGAGAGACAGAGTAGACCTTGTTAACTGAGAGAGGACGGCTGCTAGAGTGAGACAGGGTCAGCGTGGTGTGGGTTGAGATTGGTAAGCCTATGGCACTAGGTGTCAGCACCATAGTGCCATGAAATATGACCCCAACTCGGTAAACATATCTCTTGTGTACTCTAGCCATATCTCTTGTGTGCTCTAGTCCTATATCTTGTGTACTCTAGCCCTATCTGTCTCTCCCTTGCTACTTTTCATGCAACACTTAACAAAATTTACTAGCAATGTTTGGTCATTGAAGGTTGAGGTTGGAACCTCCGTCCACTAAAGTAACACAGTCTCACACACAGTGAATGTGATGCTTACTTTAAAAGACTGTTGTATCACAGACACACTAACCACCCCACCCACAACCACCCCACACACTAACCACCCCACCCACAACCACCCCACACACTAACCACCCCACCCACTAACCACCCCACACACTAACCACCCCACCCACTAACCACCCCCCCACACTAACCACCTCACCCACTAACCACCCCACACACTAACCACCCCACCCACTAACCACCCCACCCACTAACCACCCCACCCACTAACCACCCCACCCACTAACCACCCCCGCACACTAACCACCCCACCCACTAACCACGCCCACCCACTAACCACCCCACCCACTAACCACCGCCACCCACTAACCACCCCACCCACTAACCACCCCACACACTAACCACCCCACACACTAACCACCCCACACACTAACCACCCCACACACTAACCACCCCACCCACTGACAACCCCACCCACTAACCACCCCACCCACTAACCACCCCCACCCACTAACCACCCCCACCCACTAACCACCCCACCCACTAACCACCCCACCCACTAACCACCTTACACACTAACCACCCCACACACTAACCACCCCACACACTAACCACCCCACACACTAACCACCCCACACACTAACCACCCCACACACTAACCATCCCACACACTAACCACCCCACACACTTGTTTAATGGGATTATTTGGTAGGCTGAAAGCGGGGTTTGAATTATAGACTTCTTCGGAGGCTTCTTACTTTATTGCTAAGTCGTGGTGGGTACACAGGCTTGTGTGTTGTGCCCATGGCCCGGGAGAGCCATGCCACGAGAGAGGACACTTCTTGACTGAGTGAAGAGTGACGCCAGAGTGAGAGTGAGGCAAGGGCAGGCAGGCTGGCGTGCCCACCGAGAGGCCTGGCTACAGAGGGCAGCACCTTAGTGCCGTGAAATATGAACTAAGCTGGCAGACAGCATGGGCTGTCTGTGCAGACAGTACAGGCTGTCTACATACGCTCAGCCACCTACCGGGTGTTGTCCCGACGCGACAATACTGGTGGTAAAAAAAACTCGGTCTCTCTCTCGTAGGAACAGGGCACAGAACACAAAATAAAAACATATATATACATATGGACATGGAAAAAAAACTTCCTACAGGGAGGGAAGAAAAAAACCTGTGGGTGTGCTAAACATAGTGGTCATAGGCAGTGAGCGTCGAAGGGCATCACTGCACGCCTTCCTGCGTCTGGACAGATACTGCAACACAGGAGACATCGCTGCGGCTGAGCTGTGACGTAACAGGTTACGGTCTCCTCTGGAACAGTGAAGCAGTCATCGTAGGAGTCGCTGCAGGTTTTCACTCAACCTGGGGCACGACATTCTGGTGCCCTCGAGTGAGGCGCCGACAAAACTCGGCAACTGGGCAGGACTTCTGGCAAGCAACTCAGGAGGGCACTTCTCAACTGGTATTGTTGCTGGGCTGTCACTGCCGGCGAGCGTGGAGCGAGTTGTGGAGCGAGTCATGGCAGAGACGACTGGGCGAAACATCTGGGAGTCGTAACACCATACACCAGACTGCAGTGAGCAAGCTAGCAAAGTGACATCTTCTTTGTGCAGGCTGTTCACTGAAGCTTGTGACACGAGGCTGACACAGCGCCTGCCGACAGGGCTAACTGCGGCTTGACGAGTGTCATTCTCTCGGCAGTTGGAGTTATAGCAGAGGTTAGTCTAAGCGTTCCCAGACTTGTTTCTCTACATATAACTGCACTCTGAAGGTCTGGAGGTGAAGTGAAACAAATCTCGATGGGAATCATAGCAGGTACGATTCTGCAGAACATCACGAGCGACGAGCATAAGAACTTTATGTACAAATGGGGCTCATATGCTCAGAGCTGACTGATAACTGTCAAACGCACTGGTCACATCGGGTGACTTAGCACAGTGGTGCTACTCAGGTCTGGCCGCAGACCTCACTGGACACACAGAAGCTTTACACACACCTGTGGTACTCTAACATGTGAGAACACTGACTGAGAGGAATTAATTAACACACGACATATATCTTCTCTCAAACTTCTCGACAATACTGAAATAATTACTAGAAACACTCGATGTGACATCATGTGATGTCAGGCGTGATGTCGTGAGGTGACGTCAGCAGACATCTCGAGGTGATGTCAGGCAGACATCGTGACGTCATGAAATCAGGCAGCAGCATTGGGTGACGTCATAGGAGTGATGCGGGCAGCAGACCACAGCATGTGGCCTGGGACATCTGGCTCAGTAACTCACATGGTTTGTAGATCCATGTGACATCGCCCACACCCACGTGGTGTTGGGATCCACATGGCGTCGTGATCTACGTGGCATGCTGGTCTACGTGGCATGCTGATCAACGTAGCTTCGAGTAGCCTCGGGCACTCGGATACACAGCTCTGGCAACGAATTCACACTAAAAACAGCAGAAAACACAGCAGAGGGAGTGGTGAGTGGTGTATGGTAGGCTGGTGAGGTGTGAGTAGGGCGAGCATGGGCAAGGTGAGGAACGGCCACTTCCTCCTCCTCCTCCAAACACGTGGAGAAACTCACACTGGACGCAGAAATCACCACAAAACTCACCTCTGACTTGCTGAAACAGCTGTGCTGAGCTGAACAACAACAGCAACATACAAGTGACGCTGAACACATGACTTGGGAAACAGCGTGGGACGCTGTAGCGTGGGGTCACTGGGACGCCACTTACAATTCTCGAAGAAATTCGGCAAATTTCGGCTGGATCCTGCTTGTACCTGTGTCTGGATGCTCAAATGTGCAGACACGACATCAGGATAACACGTTGAGAGACGGATGCTTCTTGCATGGGATGATGAAGTGAAGATGACTTCATTCCTTCCTTCCTCTCTCTGGGCAAACAACTGCTGTGACCACCGCTTCCCACCATTTATAAAAGGATTATTTGGTGTTCTGGTAGCGGGGAGTAAATGATAAACGTCTTCGGAGGCTTCTTACTTTATTGTTAAGTCGTGGTGGGTACACAGGCTTGTGTGTTGTGCCCATGGCCCGGGAGGGCCATGCCACGAGAGAGGACACTTCTTGACTGAGTGAAGAGTGACGCCAGTGAGACAGTGAGGCAAGGGCAGGCAGGCTGGCATGCCCACCGAGAGGCCTGGCTACAGAGGGCAGCACCTTAGTGCCGCGAAATATGAACTAAGCTGGCAGACAGCATGGGCTGTCTGTGCAGACAGTACAGGCTGTCTACACACTAACCACCCCACATACTAACCACCCCACACACTATCCACCCCACACACTAACCACCCCACCACTAACCACCCTGCACACTAACCACCCCACCCACTAACCACCCACACACTAACCACCCCACCACTGAATACCCCACACACTAACCACCCCACCCACTAACCACCCCACACATTAACCACCCCACACCACAAACCACCCCGCACACTAACCACCCCACACTTTAAACCACCCACACACAAACCACCCCACACACAAACCACCCCACACACTAACCAACCCACACACACTAACCACCCCACACACTAACCACCCCACACATTAACCACCCACACACAAACCACCCTGCCACTAACCACCCCACACATTAACCACCCCACACACTAACCACCCCACACACTAACCACCCCACACACTAACCACCCACACACTAACCACCAACACTAACCACACCACACACTAACCACCCCACCCACTAACCACCCCACACACTAACCACCCAACCACACTAACGACCCCACACAGTAACCACCCAACACACTAACGACCCCAACACTAATCACCCCACCCACTAACCACCCCACACACAAACCACCCCACACACAACCACCCGCACACTAACCACCCCACATTAACCAACCCACACACTAACCACCCCGCACACTAACCACCCCACACATTAAACACCACACACTAACCACCCCACACACTAACCACCCCACACACTAACCACCCCACACACTAACCACCCCACACACTAACCACCCAACACTAACCACCCCACACACAACCACCCCACACACTAACCACCCCACACACTAACCACCCCACACACTAACCACCCCACACACTAACCCACCCACACACTAACCACCAACACACTAACCTCCCCACACACTAACCACCTCACACACTAACCACCCCACACACTAAACCACCCCACACCACTAACCACCCCACACTAACCACCCCACACACTAACCACCCCACACACTAACCACCCCACACACTAACCACCCCACACACTAACCACCCCACACACTAACCACCCCACACACTAACCACCCCACACACTAACCACCCCACACACTAACCACCCAACACACTAACCTCCCCCACACACTAACCACCTCACACACTAACCACCCCACACACTAACCACCCCACACACTAACCACCCCACAACACTAACCACCCCACACACTAACCACCCCACACCTAACACCCCACACACTAACCACCCCACACACTAACCCACCCCACACACTAACCACCCCACACACTAACCACCCCACACACTAACCACCCCACACACTAACCACCCCACACACTAACCCCCCACCACACACTAACCACCCCACACACTAACCTCCCCACCACAACCACCTCACACACTAACCACCCCACACACTAACCACCCCACACACTAACCACCCCACACAAACCACCCCACACACTAACCACCCCACACACTAACCACCCCACACACTAACCCCCCACACATAACCCCCCCACACACTAACCACCCCACACACCACCCCACACACTAACCACCCACACACTAACCACCCCACACACTAACCACCCCACACACTAACCACCCACACACTAAACCCCCCGTATTTAACTATTTCCCCCCCCTCCCCCCCCCCCCCCCGAACATGCCAACCATGTCATTCAAGGTTGATGTGAAATGACAACGTCATCAAGGTCAGTTACTGAAGAAAACATTAATGTTCTCTTTATTCAAGGGTCATTTTTGGGAAATAACAGAAATATATTATATATATATATATTATATATATATATATATATTATTATAATATATATATATATATATATATATATATATAAAAATTATTGGTTTGGTGCATGATTTTAATGTATCTGTATTAAATACTCCGAATTTACGAATGAAAATTTTGAGTTGTCAAAAAAAAAAAGAAAAATACCCCGTAGTGGGTTTTTCTTTTATTTTTCCTGCGCTTGGTAATTCATTTATAGATTTTCATTTGATTCACGGGGAAGCGCTAAATGTGCAGGGGTGATATATTTGGAGGGAAAGGGAGGCATTCCAGTTCGATCCATGGAAGGGGAGGGTGAGTCCAATTCTTTGGATCAAGAGCCTTTCACCGGCTTCAAGGAACCCGGAGGGAGTCCTCAGTGCTTGATTATTATTATTATTATTATTATTATTATTTTTTTTCAACAAGTCGGCCGTCTCCCACCGAGGCAGGGTGACCCAAAAAGAAAGAAAATCCCCAAAAAGAAAATACTTTCATCATCATTCAACACTTTCACCACACTCACACATAATCACTGTTTTTGCAGAGGGGCTCAGAATACAACAGTTTAGAAGCATATACGTATAAAGATACACAACATATCCCTCCAAACTGCCAATATCCCAAACCCCTCCTTTAAAGTGCAGGCATTGTACTTCCCATTTCCAGGACTCAAGTCCGGCTATATAAAATAACCGGTTTCCCTGAATCCCTTCACTAAATATTACCCTGCTCACACTCCAACAGCTCGTCAGGTTCCAAATACCATTTGTCTCCATTCACTCCTATCTAACATGCTCACGCACGCTTGCTGGAAGTCCAAGCCCCTCGCCCACAACTCCTCCTTTACCCCCTCCCTCCAACCTTTTCGAGGACGAGCCCTACCCCGCCTTCCTTCCCCTACAGATTTATACGCTTTCCATGTCATTCTACTTTGATCCAGTCTCTCTAAATGACCAAACCACCTCAACAACCCCTCTTCTGCCCTCTAACTAAAGCTTTTATTAACTCCACACCTTCTCCTAATTTCCACACTCCGAATTTTCTGCATAATATTTACACCACACCAACCGCCTCCTCGCTGCTGCATTCACAACCCAAGCTTCACACCCATATAAGAGTGTTGGTACTACTATACTTTCATACATTCCCTTCTTTGCCTCCATAGATAACATTTTTTTGTCTCCACATATACCTCAACGCACCACTCGCCTTTTTTTCTTCATCAATTCTATGATTAACCTCATCCTTCATAAATCTATCCGCCGACACGTCAACTCCCAAATATCTGAAAACATTCACTTCTTCCATACTCCTCCCCAATTTGATATCCAATTTTTCTTTATCTAAATCATTTCATACTGTCATCACCTTACTCTTTTCTATATTCACTTTCAACTTTCTACCTTTACACACATTCCTAAGTTCGTCCACTAACCTTTGCAATTTTTCTTTAGAATCTCCCATAAGCACAGTATCATCAGCAAAAAGTAACTGTGTCAATTCCCATTTTGTATTTGATTCCCCATAATTTAATCCCACCCCTCTCCCGAACACCCTAGCATTTACTTCTTTTACAACCCCATCTATAAATATATTAAACAACCATGGTGACATTACACATCCCTGTCTAAGACCTACTTTTACCGGGAAGTAGTCTGCCTCTCTTCTACACACCCTAACCTGAGCCTCACTATCCTCATAAAAACTCTTTACAGCATTTAGTAACTTACCACCTATTCCATACACTTGCAACATCTGCCACATTGCTCCTCTATCCACTCTTATCATATGCCTTTTCTAAATCCATAAATGCAATAAAAACTTCCTTACCTTTATCTAAATACTGTTCACATATATGCTTCAATGTAAACACTTGGTCTACAAATCCCCAACCCACTGTAAAACCTCCTTGCTTATCCGCAATTCTACATTCTGTCTTACCTCTAATTCTTTCAATTATAACCCTACCGTATACCCTGGTATACTCATTAAACTTATTCCTCTATAATTTTTACAATTTCTTTTGTCCCCCTTCCCTTTATATAAAGGGACTATACATGCTCTCCGCCAATCCCTAGGTACCTTCCCCTCTTTCATACATTTGTTAAACAAAAATGCCAATCACTCCAACACTATATCCCCTTCTGCTTTTAACATTTCTGTCATGATCCCGTCAGTTCCAGCTGCTTTACCCCTTTTCATTCTACGTAATGCCTCACGTACCTCCCCCACACTCACATCCTCCTAAAAGATGGTATACCTCCCTGGCCAGTGCATGAAATTACCGCCTCCGTTTCTTCGTCGACATTTAAAAGCTCCTCAAAATATTCTCGCCATCTACCCAAAACCTCCATCTCCCCATCTACTAACTCCCCTACCCTGTTTTTAACTGACAAATCCATTTGTTCCCTAGGCTTTCTTAACTTGTTTAACTCACTTAAAATTGTTTTCTTATGTCCAATAACATTTCTTGACAGTACCTCTCCCACTCTATCATCCGCTCTCCTTTTGCACTCTCTTACCACTCTCTTCACCTTTCTTTTACTCTCCATATACTCTACTCTTCTTATAACACTTCTGCTTTTTTAAAAACCTCTCATAAGCTAACTTTTTCTCTTTTATCACACCCTTTACTTCATCATTCCACCAATCACTCCTCTTTCCTCCTGCGCCCACCCTCCTATAACCACAAACTTCTGCCCCACATTCTAATACTGCATTTTTAAAAGTCATCCAACCCTCTTCAACCCCCCCCACTACTCATACTTGCACCAACCCACCTTTCTGCCAATATTTGCTTATATCTCGCCCGAAATATATTATTATTATTATTATTATTATTATTATTATTATTATTATTATTATTATTATTATTATTATTATTATTATTTTACTGATTTTACTGAACTTGATAATGACAGCAAACATGACTGTGATACTGAACATGATAATAACACTTTGATGATGGCATTGAACATGACACCAATACTGAACATGACACCAATACTGAACATGACACCCATACTGAACACGACACCCATACTGAACATGACACCCATATTGAACATGACACCAATACTGAATATGACACCAATATTGAACATGACACCCATACCGAACATGACACTGATACCGAACATGACACCCATACTGAACATGACGGTGGTACTGAATGACACCGATACTGTACATGACACTGACACTGAACATGACAACGACAATGAACATAACAACGACTCCGAACATGACACCGACGCTGAACATGACCACGACACTGAACATGATACAAATACTGAACATGACACAATACTGAACATGACCACGACACTGAACATGACAACACAGAACATGACAACGACACGGAACATGACACTGAGCATGAGGATAATCAAGGCTTCATCTTTGCAGCTGGATATGGAAGATGACGATGACTCGTCGGTGCCAGCTGGAGGGTTCTGGCTGTCCAGCTGGAGGGGCACCGCCCCCTACACCCCGCCACCCCTTAAAGGTACGTCATTACTACATTGTGGGTCACAGTACACGATGAGTCACCATACAAGTGAGTCCCAGTACACGTGAGTCACTAGTACACAGGTGAGTCACCAATACACAGTGAGTCACCAGTACACAGTGAGTCACCAGTACACGATGAGTCACTAGTACACGGTGAGTCACTAGTACACGGTGAGTCACCAGTACACAGTGAGTCACCAGTACACGATGAGTCACCAGTTTACGGTGAGTCACTAGTACACAGTGAGTCACCAGTACACGATGAGTCACCAGTACACAGTGAGTCACTAGTACACAGTGGGTCACCAGAACACAGTGAGTCACCAGTACACAGTGAGTCACCAGTACACGATGAGTCACCAGTACACGGTGAGTCACTAGTACAGTGGGTCACCAGAACACAGTGAGTCACCAGTACACAGTGAGTCACCAGTACACGATGAGTCACCAGTACACAGTGAGTCACCAGTACACGGTGAGTCACCAGTACACAGTGAGTCACCAGTACACGGTGAGTCACCAGTACACGGTGAGCCACCAGTACACGATGAGTCACCAGTACACAGTGAGTCACCAGTACACGATGAGTCACCAGTACACAGTGAGTCACCAGTACACGGTGAGTCACCAGTACACGGTGAGCCACAATACATATTGAGTCACCAGTACACGGTGGGTCACCAGTACACAGTGAGTCACAAGTACACGGTGGGTCACCAGTACACGATGAGTCACCAGTACACAGTGAGTTACAAGTACACGGTGGGTCACCAGTACACGATGAGTCACCAGCACACAGTGAGTCGCAAGTACACGGTGGGTCACCAGTACACGATGAGTCACCAGTACACAGTGAGTCACCAGTACACGGTGAGTCACCAGTACACAGTGAGTCACCAGTACACGGTGAGTCACCAGTACACGGTGAGTCACCAGCGCACAGTGAGTCACTAGTACACGATGGGTCACCAGTACATGAGTCACCAGTACACGGTGAGTCAACAGTACACGGCGAGTCACCAGGGTGGGTCACCAGTACATGATGAGTCACCAGTACACGGTGAGTCACCAGTACACGTGAGTCACAGTAACGGTAAGTCACCAGTACACAGTGAGTCACCAGTTCACGGTGGGTCACCAGTACACGGTGGGTCACCAGTACACGGTGAGTCACCAGTACCGATGAGATCACCAGTACAGTGAGTCACAGTACACGTGATCACCAGTAACGGTGAGTCACCATACACATGAGTCACCAGTACACATGAGTCACCAGTACACGGTGAGTCACCAATACACTGAGTACACCAGTACACAGTGAGTCACCAGTACACAGTGAGTCACCAGTACACAGTGAGTCACCAGTACACGGTGAGTCACCAGTACACGGTGAGTCACCAGTACACGGTGGGTCACCAGTACACGTGAGTCACCAGTACACGTGAGTCACCAGTACACGGCGAGGTCAACAGTACATGAGTCACCAGTACACAGTGAGTCACCAGTACACGGTGGTCACCAGTACACGTGGGTCACCAGTACACGTGAGTCACCAGTACCCGATAAGTCACCAGTACACGATGAGTCACCAGTACACGGTGGGACACCAGTACACGTTGAGTCACCAGTACACGGTGAGTCACCAGTACACGGTGAGTCACCAGTACACAATGAGTCACCAGTACACAGTGAGTCACCAATACACGGTTGGTCACCAGTACACTGTGAGTCACCAGTACACGGTGAGTCACCAGTACACAGTGAGTCACAAGTACATGGTGAGTCACCAGTACACTGAGTCACCAGTACACAGTGAGTCACAAGTACACAGTGAGTCACCAGTACACGATGAGTCACCAGTACACAGTGAGTCACCAGTACACTGAGTCACCAGTACACGTGAGTCACCAGTCACGGTGAGTCACAGTACACGTGAGGTCACCAGTACACAGTGAGTCACCAGTACACGGTGAGTCACCAGTACACAGTGAGTGACAAGTACACAGTGAGTCACCAGTACACGGTGAGTCACAGTACACGGTGAGTCACCAGTACACAGTGAGTCACCAGTACACAGTGAGTCACCAGTACACAGTGAGTCACAGTACACGTGAGTCACCAGTATACACAGTGAGTCACCAGTACACGTGTAGTGATGAGTCACCAGTACACAGTGAGTCACCATGTAACAACGGTGAGTCACCAGTACACAGTGAGTCACCAGTACACGGTGAGTCACCAGTACACAGTGAGTCACCAGTACACGGTGAGTCACAGTACACTGAGTCACCAGTCACAGGTGGAAGTACAGTGCACCAGTACACAGTGAGTCACCAGTACACAGTGAGTCACAGTACACGGTGAGTCACCAGTACACAGTGAGTCACACGTATCAGTTCACCAGAACGGTGACAGTCCATCAGTACACAGTGAGTCACCAGTACACAGTGAGTCACCAGTACACGGAGTCACCAGTACACAGTGAGTCACCAGTACACAGTGAGTCACCAGTACACAGTGAGTCACCAGTACACAGTGAGTCACCAGTACACGGTGAGTCACCAGTACACAGTGAGTCACCAGTACACAGTGAGTCACCAGTACACAGTGAGTCACCAGTACACGGTGAGTCACATAAGCTGAGTCACATACGTGAGTCACCAGTACACAGTGAGTCACCAGTACACAGTGAGTCACCAGTACATGGTGCAGGTCACCAGTACACGTGAGTCACCAGTACACGGTGAGTCACCAGTAACACGTGAGTCACCAGTACACAGTGAGTCACCAGTACACGAGTCACCAGTACACGGTGAGTCAACCAGTACACGTGAGTCACCAGTCACACAGTGAGTCACCAGTACACAGTGAGTCACCAGTACACAGTGAGTCACCAGTACACGGTGAGTCACCAGTACAGTGAGTCACAAGTACACAGTGAGTCACCAGTACACAGAGTCACCAGTCAGTGAGTCACCAGTACAGTGAGTCACCAGTAACAGTGAGTCGCAGACCCAGTACACGGTGAGTCACCAGTAAAGTGAGTCACCAGTACACAGTAGTCCCAGCACGTGTCACCAGTACACGTGAGTCACCAGTACACAGTGAGTCACAACACGGACACCAGTAGTGTCACCAGTACACGTGAGTCACCAGTACACAGTGAGTCACCAGTACACAGTGAGTCACCAGTACACGTGAGTCACCAGTACCTATCAAGTGCTGAGTCACCAGTACACAGTGAGTCACCAGTACAAGTGAGTCACAACAGTCACAGTACAGTGAGTCACCAGTACACAGTGAGTCACCAGTACACAGTGAGTCACCAGTACACAGTGAGTCACACAGTACACAGTGAGTCACCAGTACACAGTGAGTCACCAGTACAGTGAGTCACCAGTACCAGTGAGTCCCATACACGTGAGTACCAGTACAGTGAGTCACCAGTACATGAGTACAGTACACAGTAGAGTCCACAAGTACAGGTGAGTCACCAGTACAGTACAGAACAGTACCAGTAAGAGTCACATCACAGTGATCACAGTACAGTGAGTCACCTACGTGATCACGTCAGTGAGTCACCAGTACAGTGAGTCACAAGTACACTGAGTCACCAGTACAAGTGAGTCACCAGTACAGTGAGTCACCAGTACACAGTGATCACATACATGATCACCAGTACACAGTGAGTCACCAGTACACGGTGAGTCACCAGTACACAGTGAGTCACCAGTACAGTGAGTCACCAGTACAGTGAGTCACCAGTACAGTGAGTCACCAGTACACAGTGAGTCACACCAGTACACAGTGAGTCACCAGTACAGTGAGTCACCAGTACACAGTGAGTCACCAGTACACAGTGAGTCACCAGTACAGTGAGTCACCAGTACACGTGAGTCACCAGTACACGTGAGTCACCAGTACAGTGAGTCACCAGTAACAGTGAGTCACCAGTACAGTGAGTCACCAGTACACGTATCACCAGTACAGTGAGTCACCAGTACACAGTGAGTCACCAGTACAGTGAGTCACCAGTACAGTGAGTCACCAGTACACAGTGAGTCACCAGTACAGTGAGTCACCAGTACAGTGAGTCACCAGTACACGTGAGTCACCAGTACAGTGAGTCACCAGACAGTGAGTCACCAGTACAGTGGTATCACCGTACAGTGAGTCACCAGTACAGTGAGTCACCAGTACAGTGAGTCACCAGTACAGTGAGTCACCATGTACCATAGTGAGTCACCAGTACAGTGAGTCACCAGTACAGTGAGTCACCAGTACACAGTGAGTCACCAGTACAGTGAGTCACCAGTACACGTGAGTCACCAGTACAGTGAGTCACCAGTACAGTGAGTCACAGTACAGTGAGTCACCAGTACAGTGAGTCACCAAGTACACATAGTGAGTCACCAGTACAGTGAGTCACCAGTACAGTGAGTCACCAGTACAGTGAGTCACCAGTACAGTGAGTCACCAGTACACAGTGAGTCACCAGTACAGTGAGTCACCAGTACAGTGATAGTCACCAGTACACAGTGAGTCACCAGTACAGTGAGTCACCAGTACACAGTGAGTCACCAAGTACACAGTGAGTCACCAGTACAGTGAGTCACCAGTACAGTGAGTCACCAGTACACAGTGAGTCACCAGTACAGTGAGTCACCAGTACAGTGAGTCACCAGTACACAGTGAGTCACCAGTACAGTGAGTCACCAGTATGATCCCAACAGTGAGTCACCAGTACAAGTGAGTCACCAGTACAGTGAGTCACCAGTCCACAGTGAGTCACCAGTACAGTAAGTCACCAGTACACAGTGAGTCACCAGTACAGTGAGTCACCAGTACAGTGAGTCACCAGTACAGTGAGTCACCAGTCACAGTGAGTCACCAGTACAGTGAGTCACCAGTACAGTGAGTCACCAGTACAAGTGAGTCACCAGTACAGTGAGTCACCAGTACACAGTGAGTCACCAGTACAGTGAGTCACCAGTACAGTGATCCGCTAGTCACCAGTACAGTGAGTCACCAGTACACAGTGAGTCACCAAGATACATGTGAGTCACCAGTACAGTGAGTCACCAGTACAGTGAGTCACCAGTACCAGTGAGTCACCAGTACAGTGAGTCACCAGTACACAGTGAGTCACTAGGTACAGTGAGTCACCAGTACTAGTGAGTCACCAGAGACAGTGAGTCCACCCAGTACAGTGAGTCACCAGTACAGTGAGTCACCAGTACAGTGAGTCACCAGTACAGTGAGTCACCAGTACAGTGAGTCACCAGTACAGTGAGTCACCAGTACAAGTGAGTCACCAGTACAGTGAGTCACCAACCATGAATCCATCAGTGAGTCACCAGTACAGTGAGTCACCAGTACAGTGAGTCACCAGTACAGTGAGTCACCAGTACAGTGAGTCACCAGTACACGTGTCAGAGTCACCAGTACACAGTGAGTCACAACAGTGTCACCAGTACAGTGAGTCACCAGTACAGTAGTCACCAGTACAGTGAGTCACCCATCACAGTGAGTCACCAGTACAGTGTAGTCACCAGTACAGTGAGTCACCGTACTAGTACCCAGTCAGTGAGTCACCAGTACAGTGAGTCACCAGTACAGTGTCCCAGTACAGTGAGTCACCAGTACATAGTGAGTCACCAGCACAGTGAGTCACCAGTACAATGAGTCACAGTACAGTGAGTCACCAGTACAGTGAGTCCACCAGTACAGTGAGTCACCAGTACAGTGAGTCACCAGTACAGTGAGTCACCAGTACAGTGAGTGACCAGTACACAGTGAGTCACCAGTGCACAGTAGTCACCAGTACATGAGTCACCAGTACAGTGAGTCACCAGTACAGTGAGTCACTAGTACAGTGAGTCACCAGTACAGTGAGTCACCGTACAGTGAGTCACCAGTACAGTGAGTCACCAGTACAGTGAGTCACCAGTACAGTGAGTCACCAGTACAGTGAGTCACCAGTACACAGTGAGTCACCAGTACACAGTGAGTCACCAGTACAGTGAGTCACCAGTACAGTGAGTCACCAGTACAGTGAGTCACCAGTACAGTGTGTCACCAGTACAGTGAGTCACCAGTACAGTGAGTCACCAGTACAGTGAGACACCAGTACAGTGAGTCACCAGTACATAGTGAGTCACCAGCACAGTGAGTCACCAGTACACTGAGTCACCAGTACAGTGAGTCACCAGTACAGTGAGCCACCAGTACAGTGAGTCACCAGTACAGTGAGTCACCAGTACAGTGAGTCACCAGTACAGTCACCAGTACAGTGAGTCACAAGTACACAGTGAGTCACCAGTACAGTGAGTCACCAGTACAGTGAGTCACCAGTACAGTGAGTCACCAGTACACAGTGAGTCACCAGTACACAGTGAGTCACCAGTACAGTGAGTCACCAGTACAGTGAGTCACCAGTACACAGTGAGTCACCAGTGCACAGTGAGTCACCAGTACACAGTGAGTCACCAGTACAGTGAGTCACCAGTACAGTGATTCACCAGTACAGTGAGTCACCAGTACACAGTGAGTCACCAGTACACAGTGAGTCACCAGGACAGTGAGTCACCAGTACAGTGAGTCACCAGTACAGTGAGTCACCAGTACATGATCACAGTACAGTGAGTCACCAGTACAGTGAGTCACCAGTACAGTGAGTCACCAGACACAGTGAGTCACCAGTACAGTGAGTCACCAGTACAGTGAGTCACCAGTACAGTGAGTACCAGTAAGTGAGCACAGTACAGTGAGTCACCAGTACAGTGAGTCACCAGTACAGTGAGTCACCAGTACAGTGAGTCACCAGTACAGTGAGTCACCAGTACAGTGAGTCACCAGTCACAGTGAGTCACCAGTACAGTGAGTCACCAGTGACAGTGAGTTCACCAGTACAGTGAGTCACCAGTACAGTGAGTCACCAGTACAGTGAGTCACCAGTACAGTGAGTCACCAGTACAGTGAGTCACCAGTACAGTGAGTCACCAGTACAGTGAGTACCATCCACGTGATCACCAGTCAGTGAGTCACCAGTACAGTGACAGTCATCACCAGTACAGTGAGTCACCAGTACAGTGAGTCACCAGTACAGTGAGTCACCAGTACAGTGAGTCACCAGTATCACAGTGAGTCACCAGTACACAGTGAGTCACCAGTACAGTGAGTCACCAGTACAGTGAGTCACCAGTACACAGTGAGTCACCAGTACAGTGAGTCACCAGTACAGTGAGTCACCAGTACACAGTGAGTCACCAGTACAGTGAGTCACCAGTACAGTGAGTCACCAGTACAGTGAGTCACCAGTACAGTGAGTCACCAGTACAGTGAGTCACCAGTGCACAGTGAGTCACCAGTACACAGTGAGTCACCAGTACAGTGAGTCACCAGTACAGTGAGTCACCAGTACAGTGAGTCACCAGTACAGTGAGTCACCAGTACAAGTGAGTCACCAGTACAGTGAGTCACCAGTACACAGTGAGTCACCAGTACCCAGTGAGTCACCAGTACCCAGTGAGTCACCAGTACAGTGAGTCACCAGTGCACAGTGAGTCACCAGTACACAGTGAGTCACCAGTACAGTGAGTCACCAGTACAGTGAGTCACCAGTACAGTGAGTCACCAGTACAGTGAGTCACCAGTACAGTGAGTCACCAGTGCACAGTGAGTCACCAGTACAGTGAGTCACCAGTACACAGTGAGTCACCAGTACAGTGAGTCACCAGTCACAGTGAGTCACCAGTACAGTGAGTCACCAGTACAGTGAGTCACCAGTACAGTGAGTCACCAGTACAAGTGAGTCACCAGTACACAGTGAGTCACCAGTACAGTGAGTCACCAGTACAGTGAGTCACCAGTAACAGTGAGTCACCAGTACACAGTGAGTCACCAGTACAGTGAGTCACCAGTACAGTGAGTCACCAGTACAGTGAGTCACCAGTGCACAGTGAGTCACCAGTACACAGTGAGTCACCAGTACAGTGAGTCACCAGTACAGTGAGTCACCAGTACAGTGAGTCACCAGTACACAGTGAGTCACCAGTACAGTGAGTCACCAGTACAGTGAGTCACCAGTACAGTGAGTCACCAGTACACAGTGAGTCACCAGTACACAGTGAGTCACCAGTACAGTGAGTCACCAGTACAGTGAGTCACCAGTACACAGTGAGTCACCAGTACACAGTGAGTCACCAGTACAGTGAGTCACCAGTACAGTGAGTCACCAGTACAGTGAGTCACCAGTACACAGTGAGTCACCAGTACACAGTGAGTCACCAGTACAGTGAGTCACCAGTACACAGTGAGTCACCAGTACACAGTGAGTCACCAGTACAGTGAGTCACCAGTACAGTGAGTCACCAGTACAGTGAGTCACCAGTACACAGTGAGTCACCAGTACACAGTGAGTCACCAGTACAGTGAGTCACCAGTACAGTGAGTCACCAGTACAGTGAGTCACCAGTACAGTGAGTCACCAGTACAGTGAGTCACCAGTACAGTGAGTCACCAGTACAGTGAGTCACCAGTACACAGTGAGTCACCAGTACAGTGAGTCACCAGTACAGTGAGTCACCAGTACAGTGAGTCACCAGTACAAGTGAGTCACCAGTACACAGTGAGTCACCAGTATGATCAGTACAGTGAGTCACCAGTACAGTGAGTCACCAGTACAGTGAGTCACCAGTACAGTGAGTCACCAGTACAGTGAGTCACCAGTACACAGTGAGTCACCAGTACAGTGAGTCACCAGTACAGTGAGTCACCAGTACAGTGAGTCACCAGTACAGTGAGTCACCAGTACACAGTGAGTCACCAGTACAGTGAGTCACCAGTACAGTGAGCCACCAGTACAGTGAGTCACCAGTACAGTGAGTCACCAGTACAGTGAGTCACCAGTACAGTGAGTCACCAGTACAGTGAGTCACCAGTACAGTGAGTCACCAGTACAGTGAGTCACCAGTACAGTGAGCACCAGTACAGTGATCACCAGTACAGTGAGTCACCAGTACAGTGAGTCACCAGTACAGTGAGTCACCAAGTAGCAGTGAGTCACCAGTACAGTGAGTCACCAGTACAGTGAGTCACCAGTACAGTGAGTCACCAGTACACGTGAGTCACCAGTACAGTGAGTCACCAGTACAGTGAGTCACCAGTACAGTGAGTCACCAGTACAGTGAGTCACCAGTACAGTGTAGTCACCAGTACAGTGAGTCACCAGTACAGTGAGTCACCAGTACACAGTGAGTCACCAGTACAGTGAGTCACCAGTACAGTGAGTCACCAGTACAGTGAGTCACCAGTACAGTGAGTCACCAGTACAGTGAGTCACCAGTACAGTGAATCACCAGTACAGTGAGTCACCAGTACAGTGATCACCAGTACAGTGAGTCACCAGTACAGTGAGTCACCAGTACAGTGAGTCACCAGTACAGTGAGTCACCAGTACAGTGAGTCACCAGTACAGTGAGTCACCAGTACAGTGAGTCACCAGTACAGTGAGTCACCAGTACAGTGAGTCACCAGTACGTGAGTCACAGTAAGTGAGTCACCAGTACAGTGAGTCACCAGTACAGTGAGTCACCAGTACAGTGAGTCACCAGTACAGTGAGTCACCAGTACAGTGAGTCACCAGTACAGTGAGTCACCAGTACAGTGAGCCACCAGTACAGTGAGTCACCAGTACAAGTATCACAAAATAGACAAAAATATAAAAAGTGAAAAAATGGTTAAAAAAGAGAAAAAATGGAATTAAATAAAAAATATATTAAAAAAATACAATAAAATTCTAAAAAGAAATAAAAATGGAAAAAAAATAAAATAAATACAAAAAATGTGATAAAATTTAAAAAAAATATGACTGGTGAAAAAAAAAATTCGAAATATGTTTGTGGCGATGCGCTAAACCCGTGTGAGGGTCGGGTGAAGGGTACATTGTGGAGGCTCGAGACTCCGTCTGCTAATTGATGGTCCCGTTATCGGGGTCAGAATTATTGTTACTAAGACTATATTGATGGGGAAGCGCAAAACCCGTACGTGGTATACAGCGTCAGGAGAATGGGAGTCGATTAAATGACTGAGGGAAGGACAGCTCAGATTCCTTGGATCAAAAGCCTCTGTCTCTCTTCTTGACGAGAGAGAAAGAGAGAGAGAAAGAGAGAGAGAGAGAGAGAGAGAGAGAGAGAGAGAGAGAGAGAGAGAGAGAGAAAAAAAGAGAGAGAGAGAGAAAAAAGAGGAGACTAGAGAAGCCAAAGATAAAGAATCAAAGGGAAATGGGAAAAACTTGGGAAACTGTGGGATAAATTAGCATTAAAGACAGAAAAGTGAGTAAGACAATAAAAAGAAATAACCATCAGGGAAATTACAGAAACATATATATATATATATATATATATATATATATATATATATATATATATATATATATATATATATATATATATATATATATATATATATATATATATGTCGTGCCGAATAGGTAAAACTTGCGATTTTGGTTTAAATAGCTTATCTTGCCGAATAAGACAAGCGAAAATTTGTGTATGCAATAATTTGGCAAAAAATCATTCTGAACCTAACGAAAAAAAAAATTCATTATATTTGTTTATTATTAAATTATTGTAAACTTATCTTAAATATATCTAGTTGGATTAGGCTAAATTAAATTGCGCTTTTTATAATAAGGTTAGAGAGTTGCCAAAATCACTCACTACGAAAGCAAAAGACTTGGCAGACGATGCACCATCCCCCCAATGAAAAGCAGGGGTGTCACTAGCACGTTAAGAGACCATACAATAAGTGTCAGGGGCCCGAGACTGTTCAACTGCCTCCCAGCACACATAAGGGTGATTACCAACAGACCCCTGGCAGTCTTCAAGCTGGCACTGGACAAGCACCTAAAGTCAGTTCCTGATCAGCCGGGCTGTGGCTCGTACGTTGGTTTGCGTGCAGCCAGCAGCAACAGCCTGGTTGATCAGGCGCTGATCCACCAGGAGGCCTGGTCACAGACCGGGCCGCGGGGGCGTTGACCCCCGAAACTCTCTCCAGGTAAACTCCAGATATAGAGATCATTTACTGCCAGCATAGAACCGGTAAAGCATTTAAATTACTGGGAACGCTTTAAAAGTTTTAAGTATTCACTGAAGCGGAGGAGAGAGAGATACATGATAATATATACGTGAAAATACTTGAGGGCCTCATCATAAGCCTCCACACTGCCATAACAACATACTGGAGTGAGAGATATAGGAGGAAATGAAAAATAAACCTAGTGGAAGGCAAGGGTGCAGTGAGCACAATAAGGGAACATTGTATCAATGTCCGTGGCACCAGACTCTTCAAGATCTTAACAGAAGATATCAGAAACACTGCTGGAACAAGTGTAGAGGTTTTCAAGAGGAAAGTGTAGAAGTAGTTTCACCAGGTGCCAGATCAACCAGGCTGCGATAAATATGTGGGAGAGCAGGCCACCAGCAGCAACAGCCTGGTTGACCAGGCAAGCACCAGACGAGCTTGGCCCATGGCCGGGCTCCGGGAGTAGGAAAACTCGGAACTCATCAAATGTACATCAGAGGTAAAGGGCCTGCCACTATACATAAGGGAATCATCAATAGACCCCTGGCTGTCTTCAGTAGGGACCTGACTAGGTTCAAACGTAGGAATCACAGCCGGGCAGTGATTCATATATATCCTGGAGTGTGTGCGTCCGGCAGTAACCTAGTCCGTGAACCACAAGGAAGCTGGGAATGGGACCGGGTGGCTGGGGCGCAGACCCCGAAAACATCCTTCAGGTAAGTTTTGAATAACATGGGAAGGCAGAGAAATAGGCATCAGGAAAAGGAACATAAACAAACAGCAGAAGGAAGAGAAGTAGGCAGAAGGGATGGAACAGAAACAAGACAACAGAGACAATATCAATGGCAGCATGAAATAATATACATGTTTTCCGATTTTCCTTTGATTCCTCGCAATTCCTTAATTGTTTAATATGATTACATATACATATATATATATATATATATATATATATATATATATATATATATATATATATATATATATATATATATATATGTATATGGTCATGCCGAATAGATAAAACTGGTCAGTTAGCAAGAACTTATTTAAAATTAAGGCAATTAAGGCCTTTCTAAAATGTTCTCTTATACATTTAAAGATATATTAAGTTATGTTAATGTAAATATAATAATTTTGTACCAAAAGAACGTTAGAAAACTTAACTAACCTTATTATAACAAGCGCAATTTAATTTAGCCTAATCCAAGTAAATATATTTTAGGTAAGTTTACAGTAATTTAATAATAAACAGAGACAATAAAATATTCATTGGTTTCAGAATGATTTTTGCGAAGTTATTGTATACACAAATTTTAGCTTGCCTTATTCGGCAAGAAGAGCATTGCTATTTAGATATTCATATATATTCCGAGAGAGGCTGCGGCAGGTGACAAACCCGCATGCGCTACTCTGAGGAAACTTCCCCTCACTCCTTCACTTGTTGCCTAGGAACTTTGCATAGCTCCTGATGACACACTGAGAAGTGTTTAAATACTGAGCTAAAGATTTCCAGCCTCCCATGACTGGTCTTGCATTGTTAAGAACCTTGTCTGCGATATATATATATATATATATATATATATAATATATATATATATATATTATATATATATATATATATTATATATATATATATATATATATATATTATATATATATATATATATATATATATATATATATATTATATTATATATATATATAATATATATTAATATATATATATGTCGTGCCGAATATGTAAAACTGGTCATTTAGCAAGAACTCATTTAAAATTAAGTCCTTTCTAAAATTTTCTCTTATACGTTTAATGATATATTTTTTTCATTAATGTTAATGTAAAATTTATAATTTTGCACCAAAATGAACTTAGAAAACTTACCTAACCTTATTATAACAAGCGCAATTTATTTTAGCCTAACCCAGCTAAATATATTTTAGATTTCTTTACAATAATTTAATACTAAACAAACACAGTGAAATATATTTTTTTCGTTAGGTTCAGAATGATTTTGGCGAAATTATTGCATACACAAATTTTCACTTGTCCTATATGGCAAGATAAGAGTTGCTATTTAAAGGAGGGGTTTGGGATATTGGCAGTTTGGAGGGATATGTTGTGTATCTTTATGTGTGTATTTTTCTAGACTGTTGTATTCTGAGCACCTCTGCAAAAACAGTGATAATGTGCAAGTGTGGTGAAAGTGTTGAATGATGATGAAAGTATTTTCTTTTTGGGGATTTTCTTTCTTTTTTTGGGTCACCCTACCTCGGTGGGAGACGGCCGACTTGTTGAAAAAAAAAAAAAAAAAAAAAAAAAAAATATATATATATATATATATATATATATATATATATATTATATATATATATATATATATATATATATATATATATTATTGTAGCCAAAAACAAGTGGTATTTAATGAATAACAAACCCGGCTAGTCGGGGGATCGAACCTGTGTTGTTGTAGCCCGTCTAGTGTGAAGACAGCGAAAATTCACAACGCTCTAAACCCCTGTCCCCTCAGGGAAGGTTCCTTGAAGTTGATGAGGGGCTCTTGATTTAGGGAATTGGATCAGTGCTCCAGTTCCCCGAATTAAGCCTGAATGCCTTCCACATCCCCCCCCCAGGCGCTGTATAATCCTACGGGTTTAGCGCTTCCCCCTTGATTATAATAATAATAATCTAAACCCCTGTACCATTTAATCCTACAAACAATATGAGCCTAGCGAACTAGGCTTGCTTCATGTTGCCAGGACATACGATTGTGTGATTTCCTCAGAACTAATTTCATTCTACTCTCCGTTTGGTGTACTAGTCTCCACAAGCAGAACATATATTATTATAACCACGAACAAGTGGTATTTAATCAGTAACAAACTGCGGCTAGCCGGAGGATCGAATACACATAAGTGAACAGTATTTAGATAAGGGTAAAAAGGTTTTTGTGGCATTTATGGATTGGAAAAAGATATATGATAGGGTGGATAGGGGTGGGGCAGTGTGGCAGATGTTGCAAATGTATGGAATAGGAGGTAGGTTATTGAAAGCAGTGAAGAGTCTTTATGAGGATAGTGAGGTGAGAGGGAGATTATTTCCCAGTAAAAGTAGGCCTTAGACAGGGATGTGTGATGTCACCATGATTGTTCAATATATTTACAGATGGAATAGTAAGAGAAGTGAATACTCGGGTGTTGGCAATAGGTGTGGGGTTAAAAGATAAAGAATCTAACACATAGTGGGAATTGTCACAGTTGCTCTTTGCTGATGACACTGTGCTTTTGGGAGATTCTGAAGAGAAGTTGGAGAGGTTGGTTGATGAGTTTGGTAGGCTGTGCAAAAGAAGGAAGTTAAAAGTGAATATATGAAAGAGGAAGGTAATAAGGATAACAAAAAAAAATAGGTAATGGAAGATTGAATATCAGATCGGAGGGAGAGAGTATGGAGGAGGTGAATGTGTTCATATATTTGGGAGTGGACGTGTCAGCAGATGGGTCTATGAAGGATGAGGTGAATCATAGAATTGATGAGGGGAAAAGGGTGAATGGTGCACTCAGGAGTCCGTAGAGACAAAGAACTTTATCCATGAAAGCAAAGAGGAGAATGTATGAGAGTATAGTTATATCAGTGCTCTTGTATGGGTGTGAAACATGGGTTGTGAATGTTTTAACAAGGAGAAGGCTGGAGGCAGTGGAGATGTCATGTCTAAGGGCAATGTGTGATGTAAATATAATGCAGAGAATCCATAGTTTGTAGATTAGGAGGAGGTGTGAGATTACCAAAACTATTATCCAGAGGGCTGAGTAGGGGTTATTGAGATGGTTTGGACATGTAGAGAGGATGGAACGAAATAGAATGACTTCGAGAGTATACAGTTTTGTAGTGGGAAGGGTAGGCGGTGGTAAAGGAGAGATGTTTTGTGTGCGAGGGACTTGGATTTCCTGCAAGCGTGCGTGAGCGTGTTAGACAGGAGAGAATAGAGACAAATGGTTTCTAGGACTTGACGCGCTGTTGGAGTGTAAGCAAGGTAACATTTATGAAGGGATTCAGGGAAACCGGCAGGCCGGACTTGAGTCCTGGAGATGGGAAGTACAGTGCCTGCACTCTGAAGGAAGGGTGTTAATGTTGTAGTTTAAAAACTGTAGTGTAAAGCACCCTTCTGGCAAGACAGTGATGGAGTGAATGATGAAAGTTTTTCTTTTTTGGGCCACCCTGCTTTGGTGGGAATCAGGCGATGTGTTAATAATAATAATAATAATAATAATAATAATAATAATATATATAATGTAAGTTATTAACCTAGTCACAGTTTAATCGTAATTGTTTCAGGAGAGCCGGTAATAGTGTGACCAGAATAATTTGTATTTGTTTCTATTTTGTTACCCAGTATAATGGTTAATTTCCTCTCTTCTGCCCCATTTACCCACAAGGATCCAAGCGACGGAAAGGTAGGACTGAGCTGCCTCTCCCAGCTACAAACTAACTGACGATCCACACAAAACTAAAATAATCCAGAGGTCTTGGTGATGGTATCATCATCCATCAGTGCATCATTAGATAATGTTTCACCGTAGTCTTAAAAAATACTCTTGTTTGAGCTAAAGTGTGGATAGTGTTGCTGCATATAACTTAAAGGAATGGTGTGTAGATAGTACTGCATAAAGACGAGTGACCGTGTGATAACATGCCAGTGAATGACCCACTCCTGGATGACAATGTAGATCAGGCCTGCTGGAGTGCTGTTTGCTCCGCTTCTCTTTAGAAATGCATAGCTGAATCTTTGATAGCTTTTTCACATCAAAAACACTGTAATAACCTGGAGCTGGTGCCACTAAACAGTACTAGTAGTAGCGAGTGTGATGTGCCTTGTATCCGTCGAGTGCATGCGTGGGAATATCCAGAGAGTATTTGTGCATCATGACAATTCTTCTACTTGACACCGAGAACGTCTTCGGCACACTTCATTCGTTACTAGTATTGTTATTGGCACCGGTATCTTGTTTCTTCACTAGTTATACCGAGGTTAACACAAGCTGAGCATGAAGGCTGTTGACGTACTGCTGTTTGGATGCCATGTGTTTGCAGGTCATTATTGATATCTCTTGAATGAACTTGGCTTTAAAAGGTGAGTCTGAATCTTAGAGTGTTCCCCTTCCTCTTACTCTCCCTCCCTCCCTTGAAATATCGCTTCCTTCCCTAAATCTATCCCAACCCAAGTTCCCTTCATCTCTTCTGATACTTCCCCATACACTCTCCTTCCTTAACAACCTGCAACTTTTACATTACCTTTCCGTTTGCTTCATATTATAGACATCACTCAGCATTCACAATGAAAAGTACATTGTGTAACACACACACACACACACACACACACACACACACACACACACACACACACACACACACACACACACACACACACGCACACAAACCTAAGAACAGCATTCCGACATCTAAATAAGGACTAATTCAAGACCCTGTACACTGTGTACGTTAGGTCCGTATTGGAATATGCAGCACCAATTTGGAACCCTCACCTAGCCAAGCATGTAAGGAAACTAGAGAAAATGCAAAGGTTTGCAAGAAGACTAATCCCGGAGCTAAGGGGTATGTCCTACGAGGAGAGGTTAAGGGAAATCAACCTGACGACACTGGAAGACAGGAGAGATAGGGGGGATGTAATAACGACATATAAAATACTGAGAGGTATAGACAAGGTGGACAGAGACAGGATGTTCCAGAGATGGAACATAGCAACAATGGGTCACATTTGGAAGTTGAAGACTCAGATGAATCATAGGAATGTTAGGAAGTATTTCTTCAGTCACAGAGTTGTCAGGAAGTGGAATAGCCTGGGTAGTGATGTAGTAGAGGCAGGATCCATACATAGCTTTAAGAAGAGGTATGATAAAGCTCACGGAGCGGAAAGAGTGACTGAGTAACGACCAGTTGAAGAGGCGGGGCCAGGAGCTGTGACTCGACCCCAGCAACCACAACTAGGTGAACACACACACACACACACACACACACACACACACACACACACACACACAACACACACACACACACACACACACACGAACACACACACACACACACACACACACACTTACACACACACACACACACACACACACACACACACAACACACACACAGTCACCACCACACACCACACACACACACACCACACAGCACACACACTCAAACACACACACACACACACACACCAACACCACACACGACACATGCACACACACACACACACACACCACACACACACACACACACACACACACTACAATTGAAGACGGGACACCACGAGCGTAGCTCTGCTCCCGTAGCTACAAACAGGTAATCACACACGTGTTTAACATCTGGTATCATCAGTATGTCTTTGCTGAAAACACAATGATACTAGAGGGCACAGGAAAGGTCCCCTCACAGCCAGCCCCACGTCGCTGCTACACTCTCGCTCACAAGAATAGGAGGAAGGAGTTCGCTAGTTCTGAACGACAGCTTGCACACCATCGCACTTAATCAGGCCAGCTGGCCCTAACAAGCGCTGCCCTCAGAATGAACCTAACAGTTGCTGCTCAGTTTGTAATAACAATCACAGGTGTTGTAATGCTGTCGCTGGTAGTGTTGCAGTAATAACGATAGTAGTGTTGCAACTGTATTTGTAACTTGTATCGTGATGCATTCTCAGTAGTCATTAACCAAACTAATTAATAGAAGTTAGTAACATTTTGTTTGATGTATGGAAATTACGTCATTACAAGTATTAATAAGTTGTTTATATATAATAATTTTGTTTTCGCTATTCAGTGTAGATTGGTTTATGTAGATAAAGACATATGCACAATGCAACATTCAAAGATTTATTTTGCTGTACTGATATATATTTGATATTTGCATTATTTTGCTCAAATCAGTGCTTAGTCTGTAATTATACATTGTTAACAAAAGAACATTAAGTTATTCCTTGTGATAAAAGACACTTCTTAAGGTTTAACAGTATGTCTATAATAAAGAAAGGTTTATCTGTGGTGTGGTACGGGTCAGTATGCACCACAGATCACTGTCAGGACGTGGGCGTGTGGGCGTGCAGCACCGTGGAGTGGACGCAGGCCATCTTTCCTAATTTATTGGGTCAGGGTCCACGAGAAGCGGAACCCATCGCCTCTCAGTTCTGGCATCAAATCCACACCATCAACTGCAGTCACGAGTTCCGCTTTGTGGTATGTGGGTTGCTGGCTCCCCCTTGTGCCCCAGGCCTCACCAAGCCGCTACCACCTTGTAGGGAGGTCTGCGATTCTGCAATAAACCAGTGTCTACAAATCATGGAAAAGTATTACCTGAGGTGGCCTGAAGACACGTTCACCTGCCGGGAACTGCCTTACAGCCATCAGCAGCCCTGCCTCAGGTACCACCAAGGTCAAGTGGTTTTCCCTCCAGGGGTCAGCACCGACTGCTCCATTCAAGATTATAACTACAACTACAACTACGACTATGATAGCTACGATCAGCTGCCTGCACTCACCCTCCACGAGGACTACGTTTTAGTTGGGTCGGGAGAGGAACCTGACGATGACCTGGGCTTCGTCTCCTCGAGAGAACTCGAAACCTACGACGAGAACTATGAGTTGTTCGATATACCGCCTTTCACAAACACCACTATCACCTCCCCAACACCCTCAACCACCACAGCCATTACATCCACATCCTCCACCACCAGAACCACTACATTCACCTCCACAGACACTCCCACCACCACTACAGGGACGTTAACTAACTCCATTACTACAACAGATTCCTCAGCAGTTCCACCTGGTCCCACAACTTCCCTGACACTCCCTTCTAATCCTCCAGGCTTTTCAGCAGCCAATCCTAACCCTACAGACTCTTTAACAGTGCTTCCTAATCCTGTATCCTTATCGACTGACCATCCTAACCCCATATCTTCAACAGTCCTTCCTAACCCCACAGTCTCAACAGCCCATCCTAATCCCACAGACATTACCACCATAAAGATTAGGTTTGCTCCTGCCCCAACCCCTAGCACAGCCCTTCCTACGCGTCAACCAGCGACATCCACCGATCATGGCATTAGTTATCTCCATAGGAGTGAGATAATCAATGGTTAGTTGAGAAGATATAGTCATCATCTAACAGGAGTGGGTTATTTAATGTATTTTTATATAGTTCCTAAATTATAAGTATTTAATCATCACAAGACCACAAACTGGAAAAAAAAGTTGGACTGCATTTTTTTTTTTGTCTGTCATAGATCATTCTAAAGCCATGAATGAGTAAAAAGGATAAGGCAGTATGAAAGTCCAAGTCAGTGGAAGATGAGGAGACTACTAAATAATCTAGTTCGTACATCTGCTACTAATGCTTTCAGAGTCTACTCCATTTTCTGCTTCTATTGTTCTCTCCAAAATATTGGAGAGGACAAGAGCAGAAAAAAAGTGTTAGACCTGCCGACAGTAATGCTCTTTTCTGTCATGTTAGAGATCGCAGTCATCCTATTAACTGGTCCTCTGCCAAAACTGTCAATCCTTCTAGGCTTCGCGGACGCCGTCTTGTTGAAGCATCCCTTACATACAACTTTCCTAATATGAATATTAGTCCTGGCTTCGTCTTTGTAGATACCTTCCTTTCTCATTACATTGTCAGATGCTCCAAATTTCCAAATACTCGTGACTTGACATGATCTTTATCACCCTTCCCCCGTTTCCTATATTTCCTTTGTTTTTCCTTTCTTCTGCCTAGGTGGGTTCTGTCTTATGAGTTATCTCCCTTGGGTTTTGTCCTACACTCTAGAACCATTAGCTCTCCTGCAGTACTCCTTTTTCTTTTTTTTCTCTTGTTCTTAGACTACCTCCACTACTATTACTACTACTACTGCAGCTTCACTAACACCCCAATTTCTGCCTCTGTCACTACCACTACTCACTTCTTATTGCCACCTCTGCCACTGTTGCACTGCTTTACTATTAGTACCACCACCACTCACTACTACTACTACTACCTCAACCACTACTTCAACCATTGTACTAGTACCTCCTCTCGTTTTACTCCCGCACCTCCCCCCACTTGTATATATACTAGGCTCTCTTCCCTTCGTGTTTCTGTGTGACTAGTTAATGGTTCAAGTCGGACCCAAACGTCGTCATAAGCTCCTCTCTCCTATGTGCGGGTTATTTGTGTATTGTTCCAGTCACAGTATTGTGCCTTTTATTCTTTACGTATTTATATATGGTTACAGTCATACCGAGTTATTTATGCAGACAAAGATTACTCAACATTATCAAACATTACTCGTCTGATTAATATCAGCCAGGCGAGTAATAATGAATAAATTTAATATTTATTATATTTCCTAAATATTGTCTTTTACCTTATGAGGTTCACACAATGAGGGGTCACACAGTGAGGTTCACACAGTGAGGTTCACACAGTGAGGTTCACACTGAGGTTCACACAATGAGGTTCACAGTGTTCACACTGTGATTCACACAGCGACGCTTACACTGAAGATAGGGGAAGGGCACAGAAGACCACAGACAGAGTATAGGCTAGGTGGCCAAAGACTGCAAACCTCACTCAAGGAGAAAGATCTTGGGGTGAGTATAACACCGAGCATGTCTCCGGAAGCACACATCAATCAGATAACTGCTGCAGCATATGGGCGCCTGGCAAACCTGAGAACAGCATTCCGACACCTTAGTAAGGAATCATTCAAGACACTGTACACCGTGTATGTCAGGCCCATACTGGAGTATGCAGCACCTGTTTGGAACCCGCACTTGATAAAGCACGTCAAGAAATTTAAGAAAGTACAAAGGTTTGCAACAAGGTTAGTCCAGAGCAAAGGGGGAATGTCCTATGAAGAAAGATTAAGGGAAATGGGCCCCTGACGACACTGGAGGACAGGAGGGTCAGGGAGGACATGATAACGACATATAAAATACTGCGTGGAATAGACAAGGGGGAAACAAGGACAGGATGTTCCAGGGAGGGGACACAGAAACAAGGGGCCCACAATTGAATTGAAGACACAAATGAATCAAGAGATAGGAAGTATTTCTTCAGTCATAGAGTGTAAGGCAGTGGAATAGCCTAGAAAATGACGTAGTGGAGGCAGGAACCATACACAGTTTTAAGACGAGGTTTGATAAAGCTCATGGAGCGGGGAGAGAGAGGGTCTAGTAGCAACCGGTGAAGAGGCGGGGCCAGGAGCTAGGACTCGACCCCTGCAACCACAAATAGGTGAGTACAAATAGGTGAGTACTGAGGTTCACACAGTGAGGCTCACACAGTGAGGTTCACACAGTGAGGTTCAGTGAAGCTCACAGTGTAAGGTTCAGAGTGAGGCTCACACAGTGAGGTACAGTGAAGCTCACACAGTAAGGTTCAGAGTGAGGCTCACACAGTGAGGTACAGTGAAGCTCACACAGTAAGGTTCAGGGTGAGGCTCACAAGTGAGGTAAAAGTGACGCTCACACATTTAAGTTCAGAGTGAGGCTCACACAGTGAGGTACAGTGAGCTCACACAGTAAGGTTCAGAGTGGGGCTCACACAGTAAAGGTACAGTGAAGCTCACACAGAAAAGGTTCAGGGTGAGGCTCACACAGTGGGGTTTCCCAGTGACGCTCACACAGTAAGGTTCAGAGTGAGGCTCACACAGTGAGGTACAGTGACGCTCACACAGTAAGGTTCAGAGTGAGGCTCACAGTGAGGTACAGTGAAGCTCACACAGTAAGGTTCAGAGTGAGGCTCACACAGTGAGGTACAGTGAAGCTCACACAGTAAGGTTCAGAGTGAGGTTCACACAGTGAGGTACAGTGGCGCTCACACAGTAAGGTTCAGAGTGAGGCTCACACAGTGAGGTTCAGTGAAGCTCACACAGTAAGGTTCACAGCGTGGTTCACACAGTATATCTACACACTTGTGTCGAGACTGCCTGTTCTCAATAATTCTTAACCACTTAAATTTGTCTAAATTCAACCATACCTTCCTAAAGTACAAGTTGATGTAAATAATACAAAACAAAATATTTTTGTGACTGAATTCAAGCATACATAAACAACTCATTACGACTAACCGGATACAAGCACCTAGTTCATTACATCTATAAACTGCATATATATCAAAACTTGGACGTTGGATGTGGGGTGCATTATAAAGATAAACTAATGAGTGCCAGATACTGAACAACATACTATTTTTTTTTTTTTTGCTGGGGGTATTAGTCTTGTTCGAAATTTTAAGATCTGAATTTGTAAGTCTTTCCCTGCTCGAGCTTTTACAAATTACCGTCTTGTTGAATCGGCTCTAATATTGTATACAAAATCTCAAGTAAGAATCTTAGTCCCCGGCTTCCTTTCTGTAAGATGCTTATCTCTCCCAGTTCACTTGACACGTCTTAGGAACACACCAGACTTAATATTTGCCGTCGTCACTGCCTCACAGCCTGGCCGTCTTCCCTGTCTCACTTCCTTAATTTTTAAAGGGATGGACAGGTAAGTCAGTGGAAGGCCTCTGTCAAATGATCAAAAGCTCCAGTGGCGGGTCATCATATGACTGAGACTTGCATCAGAAAGCACTTGTCCTGTTTCCTGGCAAATCTTACCTAATCTTCACTGTTTTGTTGCCTTGTCCTCACTGTTTCATTGATTTGTTGCCTTTACTGTATTGCCGTCTTACCTGTATCAGTGCTTTGTCTTCCCTGTCTCACTACCTTACCATCTTTTCTGTCTTACTGTCCTGTAATCTTCCGTGTCTTACTGCCTTGTCGTCTTCCATCTTGCTGCCTTGGCTTCACTGTCCTACTGTCTTGTCTACCATCTTGCTCCCTTGTCTTCACTGTCTTACTGCCTTGTCGTCTTCCATCTTGCTCCCTTGTCTTCAGTCTTACTGTCTTGTCGTCTTCCATCTTGCTCCCTTGCCTTACTGCCTTGTCGTTTTCCATCTTGCTGCCTTGTCTTCACTCTTACTGTCTTATCGTCTTCCATCTTGCTCCCTTGCCTTACTTCCTTGTCGTTTTCCATCTTGCTGCCTTGGCTTCACTGTCTTACTGCCTTGTTGTCCTCCATCTTGCTGCCTTGTCTTCACTGTCTTACTACCTTGTCGTCTTCCTTCTTGCTACCTTGTCTCTACTGTCTCCCTGCCATGTCGTCTTCCATCTTCCTCCCTTGTCTTACTGCCTTGTCGTTTTCCATCTTGCTGCCTTGTCTTCACTGTCTTACTGCCTTGTCGTCTTCCATCTTGCTGCCTTGTCTTCACCGTCTTACTGTCTTGTCTTCCATCTTGCTCTCTTGTCTTTACTGTCTTACTGCCTTGTCGTCTTCCATCTTGCTGCCTTGTCTCCACTGTCTCACTGCCTTGTCGTCTTCTATCTTGCTCCCTTGTCTTACTGCCTTGTCGTTTTCCATCTTGCTGCCTTGTCTTCACTGACTTACTGTCTTGCCGTCTTCCATCTTGCACTCTTGTCTTTACTGTCTTACTGTCTTGTCGTCTTCCATCTTGCTGCTTTGTCTCCACTGTCTCACAGCCTTGTCGTCTTCACTTTATGATGATCCAGTTCCGTTATCCAGTTTTTGGTCTTGTGAGTTATTCCATCCCCGGTACTGTCATTTATAT
Source organism: Cherax quadricarinatus (assembly GCF_026875155.1). Lineage (NCBI taxonomy): Eukaryota > Metazoa > Arthropoda > Malacostraca > Decapoda > Parastacidae > Cherax > Cherax quadricarinatus. The sequence continues at coordinate 11,669,003 of NC_069407.1, read as the reverse complement.
TCTTCATGTGTATTTAAACTTAAAATATCACAGCATATCCTCTCCATAAAAATAATTACAAAATTATTTGTTTATATGCACTGATTTTTACTCTATTCCAACAACAGAGGACTTCAGTCTTCCTGGAGAGAAAGGCGAGAAGGGGGAGAGAGGGCCCAGGGTGAGTAACCTATTGTGTGTGTGTGTGTGCCTGGAATCCTTTGCAACAGGTGACCATGCTTTATTATTGTTCCCCAGTAATGTGTTATGTACCATTTTCTCTGACACCTTAAAATATAAAGAAAACGTAAGTTAGCCATTTTCTCTGTAAACCTCTAACACTTTTGGGGCCTAGTTCGTGGGCCTTTTGTGTATCCATATATTCTTGCGCTGCCGTCCATAGGATGGATATGGGGTGCACAAAAACTATCCACTTAGGTGGGAAAAATAAAAAAAAATACTAAAATATACAAAAAACAAAACAAAAGGTTAAAGTAAGCCCTTTGTAAATAATAGCAGATGGACAAGAATAATAATGATCATGTTTTATTTCTTTGAGCCGCACAGATAATGTAGATACATAGATGCATGAGTAAAATAGTAGGAACAAAAGAAAGTCAATAATTATGCAATGTATTTCATTTCGGGCAACTAATCATAAGACTTAATACATACTACTGAAGACAGCCATTATGACCAATTACAAAATAATTATATATTATTTAAACTGGTTCAATGATCTTGAGTTTTATAGCATGATTGAATAGAGGTGGTGAAAATATAGTTAGTTACCTAAATTACAAGTCTTATGGGACAATATGTGCTACCAGTTGTATGAAGGAAGACTGGAAGAAGAACTGGGGCACAATTAGATGAGGACAGACATAGTTAGACACGCGTCTACATTACATTAAGGAGATGAGATGCATTTTAACAATATTTCTGAAGCCAGTGATTATCCTCTTGAAACCACTTGTTCTCTAGGCGGGAATACTACTAGTAACTTTATTTAGATACAGTTACCCATAAATACAGTTATCGTGCATAGGTGAAATTGCTAAGCTTGAGAATATATAGAAAACTTTCACTACACATATAAGTACAACAAATCACCTAAATTACTGGGACTGTTTGAAGTCCCTTGACCTGAACTCCTTGGAATACAGGTGAGAAAGATGCATCATAAATTACACCTGAAAAATCCAAGAGGAACTAGTCTTAAATCTGCACGCGGAAATCACTCCCTTTGAAACCAAAAGACTTGGCAGGTGGTGCAACATCCCCCAATGAAAAGCAGAGGTGCCATGAGTATGCTAAGAGATGGCAAAATAAGTTTCAGGGGCCCAAGATTGTTCAGTTGCCTCCCAGCATACGTAAGGAGGATTACCAATAAACTCCTGTCTGTCTTCAAGAGGGAGCTGGACAGACACCTGAAGTCAGTATGTACCTGACCAGCTGGGCTGTGGTTGCTCACGCTTCACATGGTGAGGGGCCGAGTTCGATTCCTGGCGAAGGGATGGAAACATCGGATGTGTTTCCTTACACCGGTTGTCCATGTTCACCCATTAGTAATAATGAGTACCTGGGTGTTAGTTGACTGGTGTGGGTCGCATCCTGGGACAAAACTGACCGAATTTGCCCGAAATGGTCTGCATAACAAGCGGCTTTCTATATAGTAGTATGTCATTGATGTCAGCTATGGTCTGTATACCTTGCACATGTACTTGTAGTAAATAACTATATATAACTATATATTATATTATATTATATATATATATATATATAATATATATATTATATATATATATATATATATATATATATATATATATATATATATATATTGTGGATTGCATGTGGCCATCAGTAACAACTGGGTTGAGCAGGCCCTGATCTACCATGAGACCTGGTCATAGACCAGAATGTGGGGGCGTTGACCCCCGGAACACCCTCCAAATAGAGACTTAAAGCAGGCAGGGAGATCCAGATTTTAGGGCCTTGTCTAGCACTGGATTGGGTAATTGTTCATACAACAATTATTATTGGTTTTAGGTGATTTGATGTAGTAGGAATTATGACATTTATTGAAATTCAGTTAATGTTTCTATGACACTTCAGCACCATACAAAATACTGTGTGGAATAGACAAGGTGGACAGAGACAGGATGTTCCAGAGATGGGACACAGAAACAAGGGGTCACAATTGGAAGTTGAAGACCCAGATGAGTCAAAGGGATGTTAGAAAGTATTTCTTCAGTCATAGAGTTGTCAGGAAGTGGAATAGCCTAGCAAGTGAGGTAGTAGAGGCAGGAACCATACATAGCTTTAAGATAGGTATGATAAAGCTCATGGAGCAGGGAGAGAAAGGACCTAGTAGCACTCAGTGAAGAGGTGGGGCCAGGCGCTGAGTCTCGACCCCTGCAACCACAATTAGGTGAGTATACACACACATACAAAAAAAAGGAATGTGTTCATACATAACCAACACAGCTGTAGAGAGGGTAAGTCCTATCCCACAAACCTACTGGACTTCTACAACAAGGGAACAAATGTAAGACAGGAGAGAGAGGAATGGATATATTACATTTACTGGGGCTGTAAGAAGGATTTTGACACAGTACTGTACAAGAGAGTAGTGGAAAAGGTAGAGGAGCATGCAGGAATAACAGGGAAGGCACTACAGGAAGAAAATAATGAGTGATTGTCCAAGAAGAGGTGTGGGAATGGGTGCATGTGACAAATGGGATTCCACAAGGGTCAGTACTCAGGTTGGTGCTGTTTCTTGTAACGTGAATGACATGATGGAAGGGATAACTGGAGTATACCTGGAGGGTGTTCTGGGGGGAACAGCACCCCAGCAGCCCAGTCCATGGGGTGGATCAGGACCTAATCAGCCAGGCTGTTACTGCTAGCTGCACACTGAACCACAGCCCAGCTGGTCAGGTACTGACTTTAGGTGCAAGAAGTAAACCAATTGCAAAGAACTACAGACCGATAGCACTAATATCTCATATCATTAAAATCTTTGAAAGGGTTCTAATTATTATTATTATTATAATCAAGGGGGAAGCGCTAAACCCGGAGGATTATACAGTGCCTGGGGGGGATGTGGAAGGCATTCAGGCTTAATTCGTGGAACTGGAGCACAGATCCAATTCCCTAAATCAAGAGCCCCTCACCAACATCAAGGAACCTTCCTTGAGGGGAGTGAAAGGGTTCTAAGAAGCAAGATCGCCAGCTAGATACCCATCAGTTACGCAACTCAGGGAAACACGGGTTTAGAAGGGGTTGCTCCTGCATGACCCAGTTACTGGACCACTATGACAAGGTCCTGGATGCTATAGAGGATAAACAAAATGGAGATGTAGTATACACAGACTTTGCAAAAACTTTTGACAAGTGTGACAATGGTATAATAGCGCACAAAATTCATGATAAAGGAATGACAGGAAAAGTTGCCAGATGGGTCTATAACTTCCTAACAAATCGAGTACAATGAGTACCTGGAGTTTACCTGGAGAGAGTTCCGGGGGTCAACGCCTCCACGGCCCGGTCTGTGACCAGGCCTCCTGGTGGATCAGAGCCTGATCAACCAAGCTGTTACTGCTGGCTGCACGCAATCCAACTTACGAGCCACAGCCCGGCTGGTCAGGAACCGACTTTAGGTGCTTGTCTAGTGCCTGCTTGAAGACTGCCATGGGTCTATTGGTAATCCCCCTTATGTATGCTCGGAGGCAGTTGAACAGTCTCGGGCCCCTGACACTTATTGTTTTGTTTCTTAATGTGCTAGTGACACCCCTGCTTTTCATTGGGGGGATGTTGCATCGTCTGCCGAGTCTTTTGCTTTCGTTGTGAGTGATTTTCATGTGCAAGTTCGGTACTAGTCCCTCTAGGATTTTCCAGGTGTGTATAATCATGTATCTCTCCCACCTGCGTTCCAGGGAGTACAGGTTCAGGAACTTCAAGCGCTCCCAGTAACTGAGGTGTTTTATCTCCGTTATGCGCGCCGTGAAGGTTCTCTGTACATTTTCTAGGTCAGCAATTTCACCTGCCTTGAAAGATGCTGTTAGTGTGCAGCAATATTCCAGCCTAGATAGAACAAGCGACCTGAAGAGTGTCATCATGGGCTTGGCATCCCTAGTTTTGAAGGTTCTCATTATCCATCCTGTCATTTTTCTAGCAGATGCGATTGATACAATGTTATGGTCCTTGAAGGTGAGATCCTCCAACATGATCACTCCCAGGTCATTGACGTTCGTTTTTCGCTCTATTTTGTGGCCGGAATTTGTTTTGTACTCTGATGAAGTTTTAATTTCCTCATGTTTACCATATCGGAGTAATTAAAATTTCCCATCGTTGAACTTCATATTGTTTTCTGCAGCCCATTGAAAGATTTGGTTGATGTTCGCCTGGAGCCTTGCAATGTCTGCAATGGAAGACACTGTCATGCAGATTCGGGTGCCATCTGCAAAGGAAAACATGGGGCTGTGGCTGACATCCTTGACTATGTCAGATATGAGGATGAGAAACAAGACGGGAGTGAGTACTGTGCCTTCTGGAACAGAGCTTTTCACCGTAGCCACCTCAGACTTTACTCTGTTGACTACTACTCTTTGTGTTCTGTTTGTGAGGAAATTATAGATCCATCTACCAACTTTTCCTGTTATTCCTTTAGCATGCATTTTGTGCGCTATTATGCCATGGTCACACTTGTCGAAGGCTTTTTCAAAGTCTGTATATATTACATCTGCATTCTTTTTGTCTTCTAGTGCATCTAGGACCTTGTCGTAGTGATCCAGTAGTTGGGGCAGACAGGAGCGACCTGCTCTAAACCCATGTTGCCCTGGGTTGTGTAATTGATGGGTATCTAGATTGTTGGCGATCTTGCTTCTTAGGACCCTTTCAAAGATTTTTATGATATGGGATGTTAGTGCTATCGGTCTGTAGTTCTTTGCTGTGGACTAAAATCACAAGGGTATTAAAAGAGGTCAACATCAAAGCTGCTTTCATAGAAAACCTGGAAGCTTTCTACAACAGATGGGAACATAAAAAGTCCGGGCTGAATGGTACTGCCCTTGATACTGGCCATGTAGTCAGAAACTGTAAGGCTGGAGATGATGTCCTGGTAGTCAGTAAATGGGGGGCTGATAGTGCTGTCCTGGGAGACAGTAATGGGGAAGCTGGAGGTGCTGTCCTGGGAGACAGTAATGGTGAAGCTGGAGGTGCTGTCCTGGGAGACAGTAATGGTGAAGCTGGAGATGCTGTCCTGGGAGACAGTAATGGGGAAGCTGGAGATGCTGTCCTGGGAGACAGTAATGGTGAAGCTGGAGATTTTGTCCAGGTAGTCGGGAATTATACGCAGGAAGGAATACATATAAATGACCTCATAGGGGACAGGAGCCATAGTAGGGAAACAAGGGTCCTAAGAAGCAAGATCACCACCCATCTAGAAACCCATCAGTTACACAACCCAGGGCAACATGGGTTTAGAACAGGTCGCTCCTGTCTGTCTCAGCTACTGGATCACTACGACAAGGTCCTAAATGCACTAGAAGACAAAAAGAATGCAGATGTAATATATACAGACTTTGCAAAAGCCTTCGACAAGTGTGACCATGGCGTAATAGCGCACAAAATACGCGCTAAAGGAATAACAGGAAAAGTCGGTCGATGGATCTATAATTTCCTCACTAACAGAACACAGAGAGTAGTCGTCAACAGAGTAAAGCCCGAGGCAGCTACGGTGAAAAGCTCTGTTCCACAAGGCACAGTACTAGCTCCCATCTTGTTCCTCATCCTCATATCCGACATAGACAAGGATGTCAGCCACAGCACCGTGTCTTCCTTTGCAGATGACACCCGAATCTGCATGACAGTGTCTTCCATTGCAGACACTGCAAGGCTCCAGGCGGACATCAACCAAATCTTTCAGTGGGCTGCGGGAAAACAATATGAAGTTCAACGATGAGAAATTTTCAATTACTCAGATATGGTAAACATGAGGAAATTAAATCTTCATCAGAGTACAAAACAAATTCTGGCACGAAATAGAGCGAAACACCAACGTCAAAGGACCTGGGAGTGATTATGTCGGAGGATCTCACCTTCAAGGACCATAACATTGTATCAATCGCATCTGCTAGAAAAATGACAGGATGGATAATGAGAACCTTCAAAACTAGGGAGGCCAAACCCCTGATGACACTCTTCAGGTCACTTGTTCTATCTAGGCTGGAATATTGCTGCACTCTAACAGCACCTTTCAAGGCAGGTGAAATTGCCGACCTAGAAAATGTACAGAGAACTTTCACGGCGCGCATAACGGAGATAAAACACCTCAATTACTGGGGAGCGTTGAGGTTTCTAAACCTGTATTCCCTGGAACGCAGGAGGGAGAGATACATGATTATATACACCTGGAAAATCCTAGAGGGACTAGTACCGAACTTGCACACGAAAATCACTCACTACGAAAGCAAAAGACTTGGCAGACGATGCACCATCCCCCCAATGAAAAGCAGGGGTGTCACTAGCACGTTAAGAGACCATACAATAAGTGTCAGGGGCCCGAGACTGTTCAACTGCCTCCCAGCACACATAAGGGGGATTACCAACAGACCCCTGGCAGTCTTCAAGCTGGCACTGGACAAGCACCTAAAGTCAGTTCCTGATCAGCCGGGCTGTGGCTCGTACGTTGGTTTGCGTGCAGCCAGCAGCAACAGCCTGGTTGATCAGGCGCTGATCCACCAGGAGGCCTGGTCACAGACCGGGCCGCGGGGGCGTTGACCCCCGAAACTCTCTCCAGGTAAACTCCAGGTAAAGATAAGATAAAACCAATATTGCAAACTAGAAATACCGCTGGAAATAGCAAACAAGAGGACTCCACTAGCAATAGTGAGGATATATTACCAAAAACAAATGGTGGGAGCTCCATTGTTGGTGCTAGGGAGGATAGAAGTAAGACAGGGAAACATGCACCAACAGGGAATACAGTCACAGAAACCCAAGGCAAACGGAAACCAAGCCTGTGCACATACTATGCACTCGGTATCTGCTGGCATGGGAAATCTGGAAAAACAGATGGGACGTGCAACTATGACCACCCTAGGAAATGCCATGCCCATATGACAACAGGAAAATGCAAACTCCCTTCCTGTAAGCTTTTTCACCCTGAACTGTGTACCTCTTCAGTACAGGAAAGACTGTGCTATAACTTAAATTGCCAGGCATACCATCTAAAGGGGACAAAAAGATACAAACATCCAGGCCATGGGAAAACCTGGTAGCCACAGCCACTCAAGAGGGAGAGGTTTTTTAGTGCCAGGAAGGAAAAAAAACTGGCAGGAAATGGCAGAAATCGTACACCAAATCCAGTCATTCCTGGAGTGGAACCACAGTCGATGGCCTCCACTCCAAACCAACAGATACAGATACTAATGCCTGAAAAAAAATCCCCCCCAGTACCAACAATACCACCAGTCCGATAACATTCTTCTTTGCAAATATACAGGGTCTAAAGCCAGCAACAAACAACAAAATACCTTTCATCCGTGGACTGCTTGCAGAGGCAAAGGCAATGTTCGCGGCTTTCACTGAGACCCACATAAAGGATCACTTGGACAACGAAATATGGATCCCAGGTTACAACCTATACAGATGTGACAGAGTGAACAGGCAAAAGGGGGGGGTTGGCCTGTACATTGCAGAGTCACTTGTTTGCACAGAACTGCTAAATGCCTCAAATGATGTAGTGGAAGTTTTAGCAGTAAAGGTCGAGAACCAAAACCTAGTCATTGTGATAGTCTACAAGCCTCCGGATGCAACATCCCAGCAATTCCAGGAAACAGCTGTTAAAAATTGACCACTGTCTGGAAAACCTTCCAGCTCCTGCACCCAACATCTTGCTCCTGGGGGATTTCAACTTAAGGCACCTAAAATGGAGGAATATAGCAAATAATATTGTTGCAGTAATAACACCAGGAGGCAGCTCTGATGAAAACTCACACTCACGCGAGCTTTAAATCTCTGCACAAAATTCAATTTAAACCAGCAAATAATAGAGCCTACTAGACTGGAGAATACACTAGACCATCTTCACTAACAATGATGATCTGATAAGAAATATCACCATATCAAAAACAATATACTCAGATCACAACATAATTGAGGTTCAGTCATGTATGCGCGGAGCCCCAGACCGACATAATGAGATTAGTCACGAGGGAGCATTCACCAAATTCAACTTCAATAACAAAAACATAAAGTGGGACCAAGTAAACCAAGTCCTAACCGATATAAGCTGGGAAGATATACTAAGCAACACAGACCCCAACTTATGCCTAGAACAGATTAACTCGGTGGCACTCGATGTATGCACAAGGCTATTCCTCTAAGAAAAAGGAGGAGTAGATGTAAAACAGAAAGAGACAGGTGCTCCCTTTACAGGCGACGGAAAAGAAATAACAGCGGCTAAAAGAGGTCAATATATCTGAAATGCGTAGGGAGACACATGGTCAGAGAAATAGCAAGCATCGAACTTAAGCTAAAAGAATCCTTTAGGAGTCAGGAATCGCGGGAAGAACTAAAAGCCATAAATGAAATCGAAAGAAACCCAAAGTATTTCTTCTCCTATGCCAAATCAAAATTGAGAACAACGTCCAGTATTGGGCCCCCTACTTAAACAAGATGGGTCCTACACAGATGACAGCAAGGAAATGAGTGAGCTACTCAAGTCCCAATATGACTCAGTTTTTAGCAAGCCGCTAACCAGACTGAGAGTCGAAGATCAAAATGAATTTTTTATGAGAGAGCCACAAAATTTGATTAACACAAGCCTATCCGATGTTATCCTGACGCCAAATGACTTCGAACAGGCGATAAATGACATGCCCATGCACTCTGCCCCAGGGCCAGACTCATGGAACTCTGTGTTCATCAAGAACTGCAAGAAGCCCTATCACGAGCCTTTTCCATCCTATGGAGAGGGAGCATGGACAGGGGGGTCGTCCCACAGTTACTAAAAACAACAGACATAGCCCCACTCCACAAAGGGGCAGTAAAGCAACAGCAAAGAACTACAGACCAATAGCACTAACATCCCTATCATAAAATCTTTGAAAGGGTCCTAAGAAGCAAGATCACCACGCATCTAAAAAACCCATCAGTTACACAACCCAGGGCAACATGGGTTTAGAACGGGTCGCTCCTGTCTGTCTCAACTATTGGACCACTACGACAAGGTCCTAAATGCACTAGAAGACAAAAGAATGCAGATGTAATATATACAGACTTTGCAAAAGCCTTCGACAAGTGTGACCATGGCGTAATAGCGCACAAAATACGTGCTAAAGGATATAACAGGAAAAAGTCGGTCGATGGATCTATAATTTCCTCACTAACAGAACACAGAGAGTAGTCGTCAACAGAGTAAAGTCCGAGGCAGCTACGGTGAAAAGCTCTGTTCCACAAGGCACAGTACTCGCTCCCATCTTGTTCCTCAATCTTATATCCTACATAGACAAGGATGTCAGCCACAGCACCGTGTCTTCCTTTGCAGATGACACCCGAATCTGCATGACAGTGTCTTCCATTGCAGACACTGCAAAGCTCCAGGCAGACATCAACCAAATCTTTCAGTGGGCTGCAGAAAACAATATGAAGTTCAACGATGAGAAATTTCAATTACTCAGATATGGTAAACATGAGGAAATTAAATCTTCATCAGAGTACAAAACAAATTCTGGCCACAAAATAGAGCGAAACACCAACGTCAAAGACCTGGGAGTGATCATGTCGGAGGATCTCACCTTCAAGGACCATAACATTGTATCAATCGCATCTGCTAGAAAAATGACAGGATGGATAATGAGAACCTTCAAAACTAGGGAGGCCAAGCCCATGATGACACTCTTCAGGTCACTTGTTCTATCTAGGCTGGAATATTGCTGCACACTAACAGCACCTTTCAAGGCAGGTGAAATTGCCGACCTAGAAAATGTACAGAGAACTTTCACGGCGCGCATAACGGAGATAAAACACCTCAATTATTGGGAGCGCTTGAGGTTCCTAAACCTGTATTCCCTGGAACGCAGGAGGGAGAGATACATGATTATATACACCTGGAAAATCCTAGAGGGACTAGTACCGAACTTGCACACGAAAATCACTCATTACGAAAGCAAAAGACTTGGCAGACGATGCACCATCCCCCCAATGAAAAGCAGGGGTGTCACTAGCACGTTAAGAGACCATACAATAAGTGTCAGGGGCCCGAGACTGTTCAACTGCCTCCCAGCACACATAAGGGGGATTACCAACAGACCCCTGGCAGTCTTCAAGCTGGCACTGGACAAGCACCTAAAGTCAGTTCCGGATCAGCCGGGCTGTGGCTCGTATGTTGGTTTGCGTGCAGCCAGCAGCAACAGCCTGGTTGATCAGGCTCTGATCCACCAGGAGGCCTGGTCTCAGACCGGGCCGCGGGGGCGTTGACCCCCGGAACTCTCTCCAGGTAAACTCCAGGTATTGCTTTACTGCCCCCTTTGTGGAGTGGGGTTATGTCTGTTGTTTTTAGTAACTGTGGGACGACCCCCATGTCCTTGCTCCCTCTCCATAGGATGGTAAAAGCTCGTGATAGGGACTTCTTGCAGTTCTTGATGAATACAGAGTTCCATGAGTCTGGCCCTGGGGCAGAGTGCATGGTCACTCTGCATGGGTAATAGTAACAGAGTAAAGTCTGAGGCAGCTACAGTGAAAAGCTTTGTTCCACAAGGCACAGTACTCGCTCCGATTCTATTCCTCATTCTCATATATGACATAGACAGAGATGTGAGCCATAGCTCCGTGTCTTCCTTTGCGGATGACACCCGAATTGCCATGACAGTAATCTCCATCGAAGACACTGCAAGTCTCCAAGCAGGCATCAACCAAATCTTTAAATGGGCGACTTAAAACAATATGAAGTTCAATGAAGAGAAACTTTGACTACTCAGGTATGGAAAACTTGATGAAATTAAAACTGTATCAGGGTATACAACAAATTCTAACCATACAATAGAACAAAAAAGTAATGTGAAGGACCTGAGAGTGATAATGTCAGAGGATCTTGCCTTCAAGAACAAAACAATGTATCTACCACATCTGCTAGGAAAATGATGGGATGGATAATGAGAACCTTCAAAACTAGGGATGCCAAGCCCATGATGATTCTCTTTAAATTGTTTGTTCTCTCTAGGCTGGAATACTGCTGTACACTAGCTGCCCCCTTCAGGCAGGCGAAATTGCTGACCTGGAGAGTGTACGTAGAACTTTCATGGCACACACAAGTACGGTAAGGCACCTAAATTATTGGGAATGGTTGAAGTCCCTTGATTTGTATTCCCTCGAATGCAGCAAGAGAGATACATGATAATATACACTTGGAAAATCCTAGAGGGATTAGTATCAAACTTACACACGAAAATCACTCCCTATGAATGCAAAAGACTCGGCAGGAGATGCAACATTCCCCAATGAAAAGCAGGGGTGCCATGAGTACACTGAGAGACAACACACTAAGTGTCCAGGGCCCAAGACTGCTCAACCGCCTTCCAGCATACATAAAGGGGATTACCAGTAGACCCCTGGCTGTCTTCAAGAAGGCACTGGACAGGCACCTAAAGTCAGTACCTGACCAGCTAGGCTGTGGCTCGTACATCAGATGGTCTCAGACTGAGCAGCGGGGGCATTGACTCCCAAAACCCTCTTCAAGTATACTCTCCAGCGCTGGTAGAGAAGACGGTCCAGGTATACACCTGTCCAGCTCCCTCTTGAAGACAGGTAGGGTAAGAAGTATCCCTGTTTGCAGATGATGCAAAACTAATGAGGAGAATACAAGTAGACATGGACCAGGAAAGCCTACAAATGGATCTGGACAGGCTGCAAGCCTAGTCTGACAAGTGGCTACTGGAGTTTAACCCAAGCAAGTGCAAAGTTAGGAAATTTGAGAAAGGGCAAAGAAGACCACAGATGAAGTACAGGCTCAGGAGCAAAGCTGCAAACCTCACTCAAGGAGAAGGACCTTGGGGTGAGTATTACACCAAGCATATTACTGGCAGCAAACATCAATTAAATAACTGCTGCAGCGAATGTGTGTCTGGCAAGTTGAAGACTAGCTTTTAGATATCTAAGTAAGGAGTCATTCATGACTATATACTGTACATGTCAGGCCCATGGAGGATGCAGCACCAGTATGGAACCACTGTGTCAACCACATCTGGTAAACATGTAAGAAGCTGGATAGAATGAAAAAGTTTGCAATGAAATTCATCCCAGAGCTGGATAAATAAACTATGAGGAAGCTAGAGGAGCTAAATCTGATGACACTAGAGGACATAAGGACCAGAGATGACATGATTACCATGTACAAAATGAGAGGAATTGACAAGGTAGACAGAGAAAGCCTGTCTGAGAGGCAAGTCTCAAGTACATGAGGCCACAGCTGGACATTAAAGGGCGAGGAACGTTTCTGTTGATTTTTTTCCTTTGGTCTAATTTCAGTGAAATTTTTACTGTGAATTAAGCAGCATTTGAAACTTACACACTGTGCTTTTAGTGACTTTTTTCCTTAAAGTTAGAAAAAATAAATAGTACCCTATTCTATAGGGCTTAAAACTTTTCCCCTACTACAAAATTGGTAAGACATACAATGTTCTAGTCAATATGAGATGAAAGATAAAGGACTAAATAATACAATTACATTATAACTTCTTGAAAATTTCACTAGATTGCATGAAATAAAATGTTGAAGTTAGTGTTTTTTTTTTGGGGGGGGGAATCAATAAAAACAAAACGGTAAGGAATATCGCAATTCCTTTGTGTATTTCTGCAGAACCATCATTTCAATAACCTGTCCAAAAATCATGACACTCTGTCCATTAGTTATCGATAATTGTGGCTACAAATGTCAATAACTTATTCCTGAGATAAACATTTTTTTTTTTTTAATGTGTGAAACTCTATGGTCGTCGCACGCCATCTCTCAGCGACTGGCACACCTAGAGAGAAGATTTCGTTCGGATTTTTAACCCCGGAGGGTTAGCCACCCAGGATAACCCAAGAAAGTCAGTGCGTCATCGAGGACTGTCTAACTTATTTCCATTGGGGTCCTTAATCTTGTCCCCCAGGATGCGACCCACACCAGTCGACTAACACCCAGGTACCTATTTGCTGCTAGGTGAACAGGACAATAGGTGTAAGGAAACGTGTCGGAATTTCCACCCGCCGGGAATCGAACCCGGGCCCTCCGTGTGTGAAGCGGGAGCTTTAGCCACCAGACCACCGGGCCACCTCACCTCATTGGCGACCCTCAGGCCACTGGGGTATTAGTGGTGTGTGTGGTGATCTGTGGTCGACTCAGAAGGTGCCAATTAGTGTATATGGATAGAAACAGTCATAAAAATTGTAATTTTTGGAGTAAAAAAAAATAGAATTGGCATCATGTCCGCTTGATGACAGCAGGAACAAAAAAATTACATTTTTGGAAAAATGTACTTAGAAATATGATAGAAACAAGCTGATTGCATCAACATATTGCCAGAATTATGCACTATTTTTTGGTAAGAAAACATGTTTTTCCCTAATTTTTCAATTTCAATTTTTTTTTATCACTCATGTTTCATTCCTCAGCCCCTTAAAAGCTCAGGTGATCCATAGGGACATTAGGAAATATTTATTTAGTCTTATAGTGGTCAGAATGACCTAGACAGCAAAGTGGTAGAGGCAATATTCATACATGGCTTCATTACGCAATACACAATACACAAATAACCCGCACATAAAAGAGAGAAGCTTACGACGACGTTTCGGTCCGACTTGGATGGATACGAGTAGCAGCCAGCAGAGAGGCAGGACCAGGAACTGAGACTTGAGCTGAGTACAATTAGGTGCGGTAAGTACACACACAAATCCGAAATCTTATCACACACACGATCATTATCTCTGCAAAATAAAATAAAATGCTTACTGTTCATGGAAAAAACTATTGACACCAGGGACCTCCTGGTGAGTCTGTGGCAGGACCCCCTGGACCTCCAGGACCCCCAGGACCCCCAGGTGTCTCTGGTTCCTCCCTCTCCAAGGTCTCCAGCCTCTCCCTGCCTGACCTGGGATCAGGAGCCAGTGAGGACTTCATTGTAAGTATCTTTATGAATTTTCTCATATACGTATACTACAAATTGTTTTTCATTATTGCTCTTCAGTGTTGTCTTAATTTGCCATTTATGTAGCACAGTGGGTTTAATGTAATGCACATATACCTTGATCACTCAGGTTTAAACACTGATCAGGTTTTTAATGAGGTGAGTGATTAAATAGCTTTAAAAAATTATATTTGTATGTATATAATATTTTGTAAATAAATAATCAGAATTTGATTCAAAAAAGAGGATACTCATTCAACATCACTCATACAGTACCAGATTTGCCAGAAGTGTGTAGAAATGACAATTCAAATGACATTTCTCAGAGATGACAACAGACATTGTTGAGGGTAAAATCCAGCATCAGAATACTTTTCACAGCATTATAGATTGAAATGAATTTTATTTATATTGCACTGAGAAAAGTGGGCAGATATAATATAAATTAATAGTTTTTATTTTATGCCTGTCAGTTGTATATTTTTACCCTGCAAGAGGGTTAAAGTTTAGATACTGTTAGATATTGTAAATCTAGTATTGTGTATTCCAGGGACACATTTTTCAGTGGAAGATGTATCCCTGGAATACTCAGTACACTGTATTGTGCTTTTCTCACAAAAGATTTAAATTCAATGAGACAAATAACCAATGCAGAATGCTATATACATACTACAGTACAGTTATTAAAAAGAGGTACGTGTTCAAATTTTGAAGGGAAGAATTTGTTATAAGTTAAGCATTGTTTATTTTGTTACTTCTTTTTGCACATTGCTGATTATTAGAGTTTTATCCATTATTACTAATTATTATTTGCAAAACTGTATGACTGAATTTTAACTGTTATGCTAGTATTCGGTTGATATAAGTTTAATAATATTATATGGTTGAGGTTTATGGGAATCATGACACTCTCAAATTCTCAAAATTCAGATTTGCTTGTTTTGCAACTGTTTCATCTTGATACATGCATATAATAGTACACATAGCCCTCTTGGAGCACATGTTGAGTTTAATGAGGAACTGGATTCTCTTTCAACTAAAAAAATATCCCTCTGAAGAATTTTCTGTTTTTAAAATGATGCCATTCACTTAACCCTTAAACTGTCCAAACATAAATCTACGTTTACGTGCGTAGCGCTCCGACCTTGATTTTCTCCATTTGAAAGCATGCAAAAAAAAGTTGATCTACATTCGGAGCACTACGCAAGCAATATAGCTCTATGTTTGGACAGTTTAAGAGTTAAAATAAAGTTTATAATTTTTGCATCTGTGTATGTACCAGCCTGAGCCAGAGTTCAGTGGTGGGCGGAGAGGTCCTCCTGGTCCCCGTGGTGAGTGTCTCTGCAATGAAACACGTCTGGTGGCTTCTGTTATAGCACAGGTGAGCTGTTCCTGCTACCTACTAATGGTAAAACACAGCATGTACCAAACTGTTGTTGTGTATTAACAGACATATTTACAACTGGATCAGTATTCAGGCTTGGAAAAGCAACTCCCATTTAATCACCATCTGGCATTTAACCATTAGATACCACGAGGGCTACCGGGACCTGAAGGAAAAGCAGGCCGAGATGGCTTGCCAGGGATCCCAGGAACACCAGGACGACCTGGACCACCAGGAGAGCGCGGTGTCCACGGGGAAAAAGGAGACAAGGGTGACCGAGGGCATCCTGGTAGTCGTGGTGGGTGTTATTACTTGAGTAATGCTGATAGTACTGTGTAAAACTCATGCAAATGTGATTTGTATTGATTGAATCCCATTTAATTTTACATGTATGAAAAATAAATATTAAATAATATTGTAAAGCTAAAATCTTTAGGTAACCTATTGAATAATGTACAAGGCTAGTTGACACTCAGTTTAAAATCCTACAGCATATTCATTCAGAAAAAGATATTTCCAAACAGTTGGCTAAGATCCTTTCTTTCCAGTAACACTTAGCAATAAATCTTGCTCATCCTGTGTTGCAGGTTTTGAGGGGGTGCAGGGAACCAAGGGCGAGTCTGGACTTGACGGAGCCCCAGGAGTGCCAGGGGAGAGGGGACCACAGGGTCCTCCAGGACAACCTGGTTGGGGCAACTCTGGCTATGATGTAAGAACTCATCATAATATGTTGTGATTTTTGGCAAATGGGTTGTTTTTGTCAAATTGCTGAATTCTCATTAAAGACAACATTAATGTTGCTGTATATGTCTGTCACCAAATATACGTGTGCTATGCTGGATTCTAGATTTCATGCATGTAGTACTGCTGTCCAACCTTCCACTGATGCACCAGACCCATCCATAATTTAGTGTAGATCAAAACACTGTACATTTCATCTCAAATTCCCAAGATGTGGGAATTTGAGATGAAGTGTACAGTGATGAAGGGTACGTATATTTGAGTGCATGCAAACTCCCTCACAAGTATTTTATTCTGATGGGGTGACTAATCAGAAGAGAAACATCATCTCCATAATGTATATACAGTATTTATATATATGTATATATATATCACTGTTTTCACTCATGGATCAAGTTGCTGAGCAATACACACCCCTTAGTGATAACTCACTTTGTTTTCCAATATATTCCCACAACTTATGATGTACACCATGATTCCTTCTTTCCTGATGCAGCCAATGTGGAAGCCTCGGTCGATGTTCAAGGTAAAACAAAGACATTACCACTGTGAAGTTTTTGATACCTATGTGACAATCACATTTGCCTGTAAAAAAATTACACCACTGTGAAGTTTTTGATACCTATGTGACAATCACATTTGCCTGTAAAAAAATTATATGCAAGATATTACAATACTTGAATATCTCTACTGTTTCAGTGCTATTTAAATTATGCATTTCCTATGTAAAGTAGATCTTATTTTGTAATATTTTTATTATCTTTGATATTACAGTACATGTTATCCTTAACAGGGGGATACATTAATTCTAAATTTGCTATATTATTTATCTTTTTTCCCTCAGCTTCATTACCAGACGATACCTTGAGAATTCTTATTATCATTGATTTGAAACTTCAGTCTTTCTGGTACATAGGTCCATCAAACAAAGTGTTTTAAAACCCTACAGTGTAGCCCATGACTGCTGTGTTGCAAACCAATTGTTTATGTATTGGGGATGGAGAGACTTTAATCTCAGTACTCTGGAGCAACTACAAATATACAAGACTATATAAACCTTACTGCACAAACTTCTTTAATAATAGAAAATATATTTATATATGATTCCATCATAACATCAGTTAGGTTACACTGATCATCCATAGTATGCCAAAATACATAGCTAGATATGTTTCAGTCACTACATGATTCAAGGGAGGTATCCCGTGTCCCATACCCCAAGCTTTCTGGATCTCAACGTACACAAGAGGCCCAAAAACTGTACTTCAAAAAACCCAAGAGGCAGAGGAGCTGCAATTGAAATTTTTCAAGGCCCCTAGGAGTTATAATTCAGTCCTCCCAAATATGCCTAGAAGACCCAAGAAAGTTAGTAAGTAAATAAGTAAGTTTATTCAGGTATACACAAATACAGTTACATAGAATTATCATACATAGCAGCATATGTGTAGAGAACCTAGGATAACCCAAAAAAGTAAGACAGAGTAGAGTAGACACTCAAGAAGTCTGTCACCTATACCCTAATACCTTCACGAAGACCTTTGAACTGTAGATCAGCACCCTCAAGACACATCGGAACTGTACAGTAGCACTATCAACGGGTTCAGGACCTGCAACTCAAACCAGTCCAACACAAGTAAAATATAAGAGCAGTGGGGATATCAGAAACCAGTTGACTGATCATTATTATCATTTCTTCTACTTCTTTTGTAAATCATGGCAGTTGCTCTATGAGAGAAGATGTGATAGAGCATAGACTTAAAAAAATGATAATAAATAGCTTGAATGAGTTTTACATCAAGAGCTGTAAGATCAATATTAATACTGTATCTCCTAAGTAACTAAAGGAGTTGCATAAAAAATATGACTGTGGAAAATTAAATTTTTAGCTTAATTCCACAATTCTTGAGCCCTAAAAAGGATTAGTATAATACTCCTAATGTGCAAATTGATACTTACTTAGCCCAGTGAAAATCCAAATCTTTCTTTATGTAAAATATGTCAGCATTGAAAGTTTGAAGTCAATATAAAGAGGCATTCTCAAGTTATCTTTAGGAATTTAATATTCCTGTTTGTACGGTAAAATTGGCAAATTGTTGCCTTTACAGCCCAAAACCAATTGGAATCTTCCACTATATATGAAGCCAGTCAGAAGAGGCATTCCCAAGTTATTGCTTCAAAATCAATAACTCAATATGTTTAATAAAATTAGCACAATGCTGCGTACATAGCCCAAAAAGCAGCGTAAACTTTAATCCGGCATTGAGTTTGAGGCTGATCAGAAGAGGCATTCTCCAGTTACTGCATGGAATCTCTGGTAATTCTCACTCTCTTACTTATGTCATTGAAGTGGTAAATTTGCACCTACACAGCCTGAAACTGTGGAACCTTTTTTTTTTGGTTAGGTGCATCAGTGAGTCAGATTTGAAGCTGTTCAGAAAAGGCATTCACAATTATAGCACAGAAAAAATAGGCCCAAATGTTTTAAATAAAATTGGGACTTACACAGTCTGTACCTGAAAGGAGTCAGATAGCATTGAAAACCTTTCTCTGCATAGGACTTACAGGCATTAATAAGTAGAGGCATTCTCAATTGCACATTATTTTTGCTTATAAAATTGGCAAATTAACCCCTGGCTGTATTTAAGAAGGCACTGGACAGGCGCCTAAAGTCAGTACCTGACCAACTGCATGCAGCCAGCAGTAACAGCCTGGTTGATCAGACCCTGATCCACCACGAGGCCTGGTCTCAGACCGAGTTGCGGGGGCATTGACCCCCAAAACCCTCTCCAGGTAAACTCCAGGTACACAGCCCAATTAGAATCTAAACCTTGTTCCATGTAAGATGTACCAGCATTGATAGTTTGGAGTCTATCAGAAGAGGCATTCTCAAGGTATCGCATGAAAATCTTAGAGGAAGAAAAGTACTTCATTAATCACTGTAGAGTAATCCCCTGCATTATTAAATTTTTCCTTATTAATTTAGTGAATTAAATCACCAAAAGTATTTCAGAAATATTTTTCCATATTACTGAAATAAGGATTTGGGTTGGCATCAAAATGCTGAAAAAAAAGACATACACTTTCTTTTTACCTAGTCATTCCTGTTTGCATCTTTTCTTTCTTTCCCCAAGGCATATGCTGCAGCATATGTTATTTCTCATAGAACATGATTGCTCTGCCCTTGTGGGTTTAGATAGATTAGGATTATAAGTTCTTCCTCTTTCTAGTAAGTACTAGGTTTAGTGATTTGTAATTATTTGTGACGGCAATAGCAGGACTAAGCTTGTTGATGTCCCGTCTTCAGTATCTAGTTTATAAAGCTTAGGAAGCACCAAACTCACAGGGGTTATACAAGATCTAGTTAACCCTTTGACTGTTTCGGTTGTATATATACGTCTTACGAGCCAACATTTTTGATGTATTAATACGTGTAAATTCTGGCGGCTTCAAATCAATCGGGAGAAAGCTGGTAGGCCTACATGTGAGAGAATGGGTCTGCGTGTTGGGTGTGCGCAGTATGAAAAAAATTGGGGACTCAGTGCCTTGCGGTAAGAAGTACCTTACTCCTCACCAAATTGGAGGTCTTCTGTTCTCAAGTGATAGTTCTAACAGCAATGGAAGTGCCAGTGAAAGTGAATTCCATGGTTTCAGGAGGGTGTAACCAAAAGCAGTGCCCAGGATAATGTAATTCGTGATGAAAACCTAGATGACCCACAGCCTTCCACGTCTGGTGCTGGGCTGTCTCATTCACATGCACCTGTACCAGGACGAAAGAGGAAACTGTTTCCCCATGTACAGGACTCGGACATGAGTAATGAAAGTGATATGATTTCGAAGCTATTGAAAGCAGTTCAAGTTGTGATATTGAGGGGGAATATTCTCCAGTAAAGTGATAGTATGTGCGATACAGCATGCAATCTGGTAGTGTGTCATATGCCATTCCAAGGAAAGGAGTACATCCCATGGCCCTACACCACGAACTGATAGTGAAGATGATGATATTGTTTCAATGGAGATGCGTAATTTGCGTGGGGCAGCAGGTGGTGGTGGTGTTGGCAGTGGCATGAGTCATGTTGCACCAGCAGTGGGCCACACTGCTACCCATGATGCTAACTCAGCACAGCCACAACCAGCCTCAACCACCCCCACACTCCCACAACCTGCACAACCACCTATCAATATCCAGTACCCACCAGCAGACCGCATCTGGGATTGGCAGGAAGGTGCCAATTTTGTTCCGAATCCCCATGACTTTGATGAAACACAAAGTGGAATACAGCCATCGTGTACACTTGGGAATAATGCCACTGAACTAGAATTCTTTCAGTTATTCTTCGATGAACCCCTTATGGAAATTATTGTCAGAGAAGGCAACACATACTACGAGTACACCATGGCAAACACGGTTCTTTCACCAAGGTCATGGCAACACCAGTGGAAGGACACAACTGTGGCAGAGATGTACCTGTTCTTTGCCACAGTAATGCTTACGTCACATGTGTATAAGCACACTGTCACCACGTACTGGATGACAGACCAGTGAATCGATTTCCGAGACTGTTCAACTGCCTCCCAGCATACATAAGGGGGATTACCAATAGACCCCTGGCTGTCTTCAAGCAGGCACTGGACAAGCACCTAAAGTCGGTACCTGACCAGCTGGGCTGTGGCTCGTACGTTGGATTGCATGCAGCCAGCAGTAACAGCCTGGTTGATCAGGCTCTGATCCACCATGAGGCCTGGTCACAGACCAGGCTGTGGGGGCATTGACCCCCAGAACTCTCTCCAGGTAAACTCCAGGTAATACTACACTTCGCAGAGAAAACAAGGCCTGACAGAAATGACAGGTTATATGAAATCAGAAATGTGTTTCTGTACCTGAAACAAAAGTGCTGTAAGTATTTTTATCCCTTCAGGAAGCTTGTTATTGATGAGTCTTTGATTTTGTTCAAAAGTAGACTGTTGTTCAAGCAGTATATACCAAGCAAGAGGAAATGCTTTGGTATAAAGTTATTTGTACTGTGTGATTGCAGAAGTGGTCTGGTTTTGGATATAATTGTGTACACTGGCAGTAATGCATTGAGAGATACCAGGAAGTTATTGGGTATCTCTGGTGAGGTGGTTAGAACATTGATGGAACATATCTTGGCAAGGGGCATATATACAGTGGAACCTCTACTTGCGAGCGCATCCACGTGCAAGTTTTTCCAAATACGAGCAGTCGATGGGTCAGTTTTTTGCTTCCATACTCGAGCAAAATTTCCATAAGTGAGCAGACTTCAAGGCAGGTTCCTTGATGCTGGTGAGGGGCTCTTGCTCTTGATCTAGGGAATTGTATCTCATTTGTTTGTTGGACTATCTTATTGAAACTTGTGCAGTGTATGATGGAAAGATGCTTCTTAACATAATAATAATAATAATAATTATATGTATTATAATAATATAAATAATAATAATAGTATAATAATATACAGGTCTCCCTCAACACTCGTGTTTTCAACTTTCGCGGGCTTCACACATTCGCAAATTCCCAACCGCCAAATTCCCAACCACCAAATTCCCAGCCGCCAAATTCCCAACCACCAAATTCCCAACCACCAAGTTCCCAGCCGCCAAATCATATTTAAGTTTCCCTCCACTCGCGAGTCCCTGCTACCCTCCCTCCGACCCCCACAACTGGCAACCAGCCCTCCCACCACTCAGTGTGGTGAGTGTTTTGTTTGTTCACTATTTGCTATTAAACTACAGTATAAATAATGTCAACCCATTCATGACTGAATATTGGAATGGCTATTCGGACAGATATTGGACGGTGACATTATATGTTTACTCTTGAACACGGCAAAGAATCAAACATTTCTGCTACTGCTAATAATAATAATAATATTAATAATAATAGTATGATAGAACTGAAGGAAATTGTACAAAAATATGAAGGTTGAAGCAGTGGTGGATGAAGTGGTTGATGCATCCTCAGTCAGTGTGGCTTTGTTTATGCTGGAGTGAGCATTAGTCTTCCAAACATTTCACAATAATTCATTGTGTTTGGTGCTTGTAGATTGAGTGCGACTGGAGTGGTAGAGGCAGCGGTTGAGGCAGTGGTTGAGGCAGTGGTTGAGGCAGTGGTTGAGGCAGCAGTTGAGGCAGTGGTTGAGGCAGCGGTTGAGGCAGTGGTTGAGGCAGCGGTTGAGGCAGTGGTACTGAATAAGATATTTGTTATTATTAATAACATATTATTATTATTATTATTATTATTATTATTATATTATTAATAACATGTTATTAAAAACCACTGCCTCAACTGCTGCCTCAACCGCTACCTCTACCACTGCCTCTACCAATGCCTCTGCCACTCCAGTTGCACTCAGTCTACAAGCACCAAACACAATGAATTATTGTAAAATGTTTAGAAGCGTGTGGAGACTAATGCTCACTCCAGCATAAACAAAGCCACACTGACTGACGATGCCTCAACCACTTCTTTCACTACTGCTTCAACTCTGGTATTTTTGTACTATTTCCTTCTTCAATTCTATCGTATTAATAATAATTTTTGCAGTTGCACTGCAAAAATAACACAAACTACAGTGGGAAATAAACAAAATGTTTGGATGTATGAGCAGAAGCTTCCTCATCCACCGAGAGACACAGCCAAACTGACGCACAAATGGTCCCAGCTGGCAGATGAATGCGTCCCAAATGGTTGATCACCGAATTAACGGCCGATAACCGGGTGCTGAAAAAACGGCCGATCACCGAGTTGGATGATAACAGAATCGACCAATAACCGGGGGTCCACTGTATTGATAACAGTGTTTGTGCACTTATTTTGTTGCATATGAGTGTATATATGTGCATACATTACACCTTACTTTGGTCTTACATGCCACATAAGGTACCTGAAAAAATAAAGTAGTGTGGAAAAATCAAGAAATCTTTGAATGGGAGTAAAAAAAAAAAAGTTTACTGGGTGAGCGGCATTCGCCGCTGTTGCCAGCTTTACGCCTCTACATCTTGGTAAGTACTGATTGCAAAATTTTTTTTTAGGCTTAAAACACTCAGCAAATTAATCCTAACATTTTGGTAAGAATTTTTTTTTTTTTCGAATATTTTGCGACATAGGAAGACAGTTTCAGAATTGGGCTTGAAACAGTCAAAGGATTAATAAGAGTTATTCAGGTTTGATCCAAAGAAGCAGAGGGTGCTCTAATTAGGTGGATCAAGAACACTTAACCAGCATCAAGGCCCCTTCCCCCTTGAAGAGGTTAAAAGTTTTTTAAAGATTCAAGTGGTTGTAGGACTCACATCCATGTCTTGTAGTCCATCCTGTTCATCTACCACACTAATCATACAGGAATTTTTTTAATTCTTTTCAGCTCTTCTTTCCTAATCTGTCATTATTTTCTCTTCTTATGTCAGTTAATGGGTTAGGTAGCCTTCCATTATCTTTTATCAGCTTTAGTCTATAACTTATATTTGATGTTTTTTATTACATCAGCCATATCATACCTAGCAGGGTAATCCAAAGAAGAAAAACACATCCAATATCACTCATTCCATAGTTGTCTTCAAGAAGAGCATGAACATCACACTTTACAATAATGCACCAAATTTCAACATTCTGCCCATTATTCAGAGTTCAGGCACCACTTTCTTCCTCTAAAACTCAAGCCCAGCTTACTGGTTTTCCTGAATCCCCTCATAGATGTTACCTTGTTTGCACTCTAACAGCACGTCAAATCCCAAAAACTACTGGTTTTCACTCGCTTGAATCTTACATGTTCACACATGCTTGCTTAATTTTCAAGCCACTAACCCTCAAAACATTTTTCTTTAGCACTGGTAAATCATTTGTTGTTTGAAGATCGAAAGGTAATACTAATAATATTGAATATTTTAAAATTTTGTGTTTATTTCATTAAAATATTACAGTAAGCTCTGATTTTATCATAGTTCAGTATTATTAGGCTCATATCGCATTCAGTCACTGGAAGAATCTTATTAATAACACATGTAAATGTCACTCACTCTCTTTTGGACACCACTTATGAGCTTCAACCTCTAAACTGTCATGAATAATATCCTAAGACTGTGGCATCAGCTGTAGTAGAAGAAACAGTGAGCTGACTAGTAGATTACAAACCAAATCAAATTAAATCAAATCAAAGTTTATTCTCTATAAGGATTACAATACAGGGTTTACAGATTTTGGTTATTGTGTGGTTTACATGTAATAAAATACTAATTACAGAGGGGGCCACTAGAACACCTAGCATGGCTAGGCATTTCGGGCAAACTTAGATTAATTCTTAACCCTAAATTATTACAAATTTTGGAGAACAACGTGATCCTTGATTATGATGACATTCTGTTTTAAGAGAGCTTTAGCCTTTTATACTGAAAACATGTCAACTACAAGGCCTGGTCACAGACCGGGCCATGGGGGTGTTGACCCCCGAACCCCCCTTCTAGGAATCCCCCCCCCCCTCCAAGTATACTCTTTATGTATAGGTTGCCCAGTCAAGTGAAGAGTGAGGTTGAGGATCTGGGTCATGTGTACTTGGGCTGCTTCATAGATGAGGGCTGATGATGTAAAATATGGGTGAGCCTATATAAGGAGTAGGTGATATGTTTTCTTCATAACTTGAGAAATGCTGTTGTTATAATAAAAGCTTAATCTCTTTCATGTGTTACTGTTTTCTCCAGCTTCTTACTATGCTTTTCACCTTCCTCATGTCTGGCTGCCCTCAGTGTATCATAGTTCTTTCTGGTCACTTCTCCACTACAATATTTGTTTCACATTTACTTTATCAAGAATTATTACAACACTTGATTAATTTTCCCTCTAATACTGTACCTATACAGTAGGGCCCTACTTTACAGCATTTTGCCTTACGGCATTCCACTAATATGGACATATCAAATTATGACTTAAACTCGCTATACGGCTCCCCTCACATGACTTTCTGATGCGTTCACCATTCCTCACAAAGTTTGTTTACATTCTCCCTGGGCTCCGTGAGCACTGCGTCTCTCCATTATGTCTGGAAACTTTCCAGAATTTCAAATGTTTTAAAGTGATTTCATGTTTTATATATACATACTCTGATAGTTTTCCTTTTGTGTACCTGTATCTAAATAAACTTACACACTGGGCTGGCATGCAGGTACAGTTAAAATCACTAAGAGTGTCTTATTAATCTTGAGGATGCCATATTAATAATGATAATAATAATAATACACAACAATAATCACTCTAGGAGAAGGCTGGAGGCAGTGGAGATGTCATGTCTGAGAGCAATGTGTGGTGTGAATATAATGCAGAGAATTCGTAGTTTGGAAGTTAGGAGGAGGTGCGGGATTACCAAAACTGTTGTCCAGAGGGCTGAGGAAGGGTTGTTGAGGTGGTTCGGACATGTAGAGAGAATGGAGCGAAACAGAATGACTTCAAGAGTATATCAGTCTGTAGTGGAAGGAAGGCGGGGTAGGGGTCGGCCTAGGAAGGGTTGGAGGGAGGGGGTAAAGGAGGTTTTGTGTGCGAGGGGCTTGGACTTCCAGCAGGCATGCGTGAGCGTGTTTGATAGGAGTGAATGGAGACAAATGGTTTTTAATACTTGACGTGCTGTTGGAGTGTGAGCAAAGTAACATTTATGAAGGGATTCAGGGAAACCGGCAGGCCGGACTTGAGTCCTGGAGATGGGAAGTACAGTGCCTGCACTCTGAAGGAGGGGTGTTAATGTTGCAGTTTAAAAACTGTAGTGTAAAGCACCCTTCTGGCAAGACAGTGATGGAGTGAATGATGGTGAAAGTTTTTCTTTTTCGGGCCACCCTGCCTTGGTGGGAATCGGCCGGTGTGATAATAAATAATAATAAAAAATAATAATCACTCTGAGGCACATTAAATGTTGTATACTGCCTCTTCTCAATTAGCGACGTATTTGTTTACCGATGATTCGGACTTATGATGGGCTCTGACCAGTATTACAATATACACAGTACACTACTGCATAAACATTTAAAACTATACCAGAAATGTTATAAATGGTGCAAAGGTGACATTAAAACAATACCAAAGATGGTTGACACAAACCCACTACCATTATAGTATGTTCCATCACTTAATGATGAATTTGTTTACCGACAAGGTCTTAGGAATGGAACTCCATCGTTAAGTGAGGAGATGCAGTATTACATTATTATAAACATTTTCAATAATCCATCTATGATAATTTTTTTCAAAATTGCATTATAAACAGTCTACGTATCAAATAAACATGATAAATACACCCCACAGTAGAATAAATTAACATAAATATGAGATGTTACGCATACAAGAACTGCATGAACTGAAACCAGATGCGTTCATCTGCTTGTTTACATATTCCGCATCTCTCTCCTCTCTCATTTACTCATTTTCTCTCATTTGTTTATTTGTTTTACCTTGTTTACTCACCTCTCACCCTACATTAAGACTACAAATATTTTAAGGTAAGTAATGAGCGTACTGTATGTGCATTTTATTGCTCTAGGGCACTTTAAATGTCGTAGTATATTACGAGTGGGTGGGGTGGCCTGGCTGGCTACCATACCTCCCACGCCTGACTTTCTACAAATAAATACTACTCACCTCTCGCCCGACATTAAGACCACAAATATTTTAAGGTAAGTAATGTGTGTACTGTATATGCATTTTATTACTCTGGGGGCACTTTAAATGTCGTAGTATATTACATATGGGTGGGGTGGCCTGGCTGGCTACCATATCTCCCACACCTGACTTCTTACAATAAATACTACTCACCCCTCACCTTGCATTAAGCCTACAATTATTTTGAGGCAAGTAATGAGTGTACTGTGTGTAAATTTTTCTTTTTATTGTTTTTAATGCCTAATTCTATTGCTAACTTAATATATGTTAGCGTAAACTTGTTATCTGGCATTTATATGCATTTATAAGTGGAAAAAATGGTGTTCTGCTTTCTGGTGATGTCCATTTTTCAGTGGTAGCCTGGAACCTAACCTGCCATGTAAATGAGACCCTACTGTATATAAATGGGTGACAGTAGTCTAAAATGAAGCTGTACATTATAGCATTTTTTGTCTAATTTCCTCTCACTTTGTCATTCTGATTTATATTTCCTATGATTTAGGAATCTCTTAATTTCACTTTTGCCCTAGTTGAAGCCTGAATAACTTGCTGATAACAATATTGAACAGTTTATCGCCATGCATTTCTCTTTTTTATACCAAGACATGCAGCTTGCTATTTTGCAGGAAATAAATACATTTCTTTTCTCATGTTAAGATCTTATCTAGCCTAAATTGTATTAGATATGGTAACATTACAGATAGTGCATATTGAGGAAATTGGTATGTATCCTTTTGAATTTTATAAAGAGTTAGGGTGAAGAAACTAACCACTGCCATTTACCATTAACCAAACATCCATTGAATTTTCTTAAAAAGTTTAGACATTTAGCATGCTGATGTATATAGTAGACCATTATATTACGTGATTTTATTTGGTACGTTTTGGTTATTGCATTATTGAAAAATTGCGGCACAATTTTATACAACACTTCGTAAAATTAACTTAACACGGTTCGGTTGTGGGAGGGGAAAAAAATTGGAATGTTGCCTGTGGGATACTTCCCCAACTCAGGCTCTGCCTGGCTGTGGATTAGACCATTGAGTCAACTAGAGAGACCTACCGTCATCTGCCACCCCCGCCACCTCCACCACCCCTGCCACCCCCACCCCCACCCACACCACCCCTGCCACCCCCCACCACCCTGGTCCCAGCCTTAGAAGATGATGATGACGAAGACAGGAGTCCAGAGGAAATGTTGGCAGAGCTCAGTGCACAGATACAAGTGAGCCACATAACAGAAGATGAAGAACCTGAAGAAAAACAGTTAACATCGCAGCAGTTACGTGAGCAGTTCAATGTTACTGATAAACTGCAAACTTTTTCACTGAAGAGGACCCTGACAAATGTAGAAGCAGTGTTTTGAAACTGGGTCTAGACCAGCTAATGATGCCTTTCCATCAGCTGTATAATGTACTGCAGGGTAAATGATCCCAGTAATCCATTACAGAATTTGATGCACACACCAATACAACCATCGACTTTAGTACCAAAACTTCTGTACCATCCACTTCTGCGACAACCAACAACCATCCATCTCAGCCCAGTAAGGCCAAACCATGCATCTCCACTCCCTTCACAATCATCCACAAACACCAGCACCTACAATTTAAGGTAAGAAATACTACTACAGTGGACCCTCGACCAACAATATTAATCCGTTCCTGAGGGCTCATCGTTAGTCAAAATTATCGTAATAATGTTGGTAGAATTACCAACAATATGTAAAGTAAAAGGACACAAGTGCAACTAATGTGACATTTTATTGTGGCACAATAAAATGTCACATTAGTTGCACTTGTGTCCTTTTAGTCAAAATTATCGTTAGTCGAGTTAATTTTCCCCATAAGAAATAATGGAAATCTAATTAATCCGTGCAAGACACCCAAAAGTATGAAAAAAATTTTTTACCACATGAAATATTAAGTTTAATGCAATAGAATAATTACAATAACAATAGATTAATAACAATAGAATAATTGACACTTACCTTTAATGAAGATCTGGTGATGATTGATGGGATGGGGAGAGTGTGGATGGTGTTAGTGTTTATTAGGACTTGAGGTGTCAAGTCCTTGAGGACATTGTTTTTCCTGAACACTCTGGGAGTTTCAGAGTGATCCACCAATAAAGGCTTCACTTTGCAATCACCACTAGCATTAGCACACATCACCACTAGTTGCAGGCATTTTTTTAATTAAATCGTCATGCAACTTCCTAGCCTTTTCACATATGATCGCTTGAGAGATGCTATCTCCTGCTATCTGTTTTTCGTTTATCCACACCAATAACAGTCTCTCAGCATCTTCTATCACTTGTGATCTCAGTTTCGAAAACATAGTTGCACCTTTGGCAAGAACAGCTTCCTTGATTGCCGTTTTTTTGCCCACAATAGTAGCGATGGTTGATTGGGGTTTTGTGTACAACCTGGCCAGCTCGAGACACGCACTCCACTTTCATACTTAGCAATGATCTCTTTCTTCATATCCATATTAATTCTCACCCTTTTTGCTGTAGGGTTGGCACTAGAAGCTTTCTTGGGGCCCATGGTGACTTATTTTGCAGGTGCAATCACTACAAACGCTGTGATAATATGAAATGTTCCGATTGTATGTTTGGATGGGACCGCAGTGGCTGGCTGGCTTGTAAACACTGGCCACAAGTGGATGCGCCTCGGACGAACGAATCGCGTTGGTCGAGTTTTTTAGCGCTAATCGAGGCAAAATTTTTGCGTTAAAATGTATCGCTAGTCGGATTTAACGTTACACGATGCCAGCGTTGGCCAAGAGTCCACTGTATTTCTGTTGCATTTGTAGTCTTAAGCACTAAAAACATAATACTATATCATGACAGTGAAATACAGTTACATATTCACTTTCATTTTTGTAAAATCTGTTGGTCTAAAACAAAGTTGTTTGGCTTTTTGGTGAGCTCATAGGAACAAAACCCTATTTTTCCCATAAGGTCTTCAGTTTATCTAAACGGTTTTAACTAACATGGCGTTTTTCAGGAACGTAACTACCATGTAATATAAAGGTCTTCTGTATATGGCAGCTTACTGTCGTCATTATTATACTCACAAGAAAACACTAAACTTCATGACAAGTGTTACTTATATGATCGACTATTTGTCGAGCCTTAATCAACTTTTGTATTATACTTTACGTATCGATAAGCCAACTTTGGGTTAAATATTTTCCTTTCTGAAACTTCAGTTCCCCTCTTCTCAAGAATTGTAACACCCCTATTTACTGCTGCCCCTGCAGTGTTTTGAACTCTTAAAATCAGTTCTGAATAATAAATGAGTTATGTCTGTTTGCAAAAAACTTAATACAGTACTGTATATTATAAAACTGTATGTTCCTTTAATAAAATGAATAATTTTGAAGCATGTTATGCTGATTAAAAGTTAATACTACAGTACCTGCCTTATTTCTTATTTTGATTTATGCATCACATAATTGCATAATTTATGGTTTGCAAGATTTACTTGTTAAATAAAGTTCAGTGTTTCTCCCAAATTATTGTCTTACATTTAATTAATATACAGATTTCTTTAACCAAAAGATGAATGTGTATACTGTGATGGGCCAGTTTTATTAGTAGATGTATCATTCAGAGACATTAATTATTTTCTTCTTCTGAATCATTCTAAAATATATGTATGTACTGCTTTATAACTTATTTAGTTACTGAAACTCATAGATTCATTACAATTGCAGAGCACATTACCCACACTTGTCCACAGGTTGATGGAGGTATGGCCATGGCACCTGCCAGACCAGGCACCCCAGGCTCCCCAGGAGAGAAGGGTGAGCCTGGAGCAGCGGGTATAAGGGGACCCCGTGGATACCCTGGATCTAAAGGAGAGAAGGGCAGCCCTGGCAGTGATGGGGATAAGGGAGAAAGGGTGAGCCTATGTTCCTTTTGCCTACAATGTTGTGGTGCTTTTTTGTTATTTTTCTCTTTCTCCTGCTTATTTCACAATATAATATTCATGTGGGAGCACTAAACCCATAGGTGTCATGCTATTATTGTATTTAGTGGAAGCACTAAACCCATAGGGTCATACAGTGCCTGGGAAATGGGAAATAATCAGGTGTGTGATTCAAGGAATGGGTGTGTAGCTCCAGCTCCTTGGAGCCACCCTTGAAGGGTGGAGAAAAGTTATTTTTGTATGAAATTTTACTTTATGAAACTTCATTGCATTTTGTATGGTCATATTGTGCAATATTTAGTTAAAAACACAACTATTTTAAGACAGGAGATGTAGCACACTTCATTTACAAATTAAATGAAAATAATCTTTTTATTAGCCTACTTATTAGCTGTTTTGTCAATATAGCATTCAAACCCCTATTGTGTTAGTGCTGAAAGGAGATTATTGTTATTATATTAATCTGGAAGCATTAAATTCTTATTGGTCATATAATGCTTTGGGGACTGGAGACATCAAGTTTGATTCAGTAAAGGGAGGGGGCTCCACTTCCTTACATCAAGAACTTTTCATCAGCATCAGGGCCACCTCCCCCTTCTGGTAGAGTGTCAAAAGGACTGTGCGGTTTCCAGTTATTTCGAAGTACTACTGCATCTGTAGCCCAGCGTTTGTCCTGTTGAAACAGTCATTTGTCTTTAATGATACTGTCCTATCTTGTTCCACAGGTTTACATGTTTTAAATATTTCAGTAAAAAAATTTCAGTATTCCTATTGTTATTAGTGTTTCTATTAATTTTTTAATTCATTAGCCATCTCTCACCAAGGTATAATGACTCATGAAACAGGAAACACATTAACCATCATTTGGTCACTCTCCATTTTGCCAGAAGTGTGCTGATATCATAGTTCACATGACCCTTCGAACTACGGCATCCTTACCCCCTTCTTTATTTCAAATACATGTACCATATCAAATATTTTCTTATTATGTCTCAATTACTACTGCTTATGACTCAGTCACATTCTGTACCTCTAGCCTCATTCTTTCATCCCATTGTGGAAAGTAAAGAAAATTTCCATTACAATGAATATTGCAAATACACCTACCATCCGACTTACGACCGAGTTCCGTTCCAAGAAACGGTCGTAAGTCGAACTTTACTACTGAATATCAACAAAACATTTTTGTAATGACTTTATTTTGTTTTATTTTGGTATTTCATGTTTTACTTTACTTTTTATGCTGTTAGTACTGTATTTTATACTGTAAGGTTTAGGATAAACACTGTGTACAACAAAAATAGTTGTTTATTTCCCAGAAATTTGGCATAAAAAACACGGTCGTAAGTCGAGTGGTCGTAAGTCGAGCAGGTCGTAAGTCGGATGGTAGGTGTATATTAACAGTATGTATTTTTGATTTCCCACCTTCAGGGAGCTGTTGGGAAGCGAGGTGTGATGGGTCCCAAGGGTGAACCAGGCACCCCAGGCATAAATGGTGCCCCAGGGCCCCCAGGGCTTACATCTGATCCAGGAGCCAAGGGTGAGAAAGGTGAGTTGTGAGGGTGGATGGGTGAATATTAAATGTACATTTGCTTGCCAGTATAAAAATACAGTAGATGTATTTGATGACTTTTTTGTCAAAATTTTGTCCCAGTTTTCGTTTATCACCTCGGTTTTCATTGAGTTGACAATGGTCCTCTGTACCGAATGTGTCCACCTGCCAATGCCCACACAAAGCATCCCATGTGTTTGAGTCAGTCTGGCTTTGTTTCTCATTGAGTGAGCATTACCTTGCGCGTTCATCCGAAACATTTCTTAAGAATCCATTTTTTTTTGTGCTTGTTTATTGAGTGCAACTGCTAAATAAACCACCATGGGGCCAAAGAAAGTTTCGAGTGCCAGCCCTTTCAAAAAGAAGGCGAGAAACACGATAAAAGTCAAGAAGGAACTTGTAGCAAAGTACGAAAGTGGAATGAGTTGCAAAGTTTTGTGGGGGAAATATCACTACCATCCTCTACCTTTGTAGAGGGTGGTAGTGATGGTGGTAGAGGGTGGTAGTGATGATGGTAGAGGGTGGTAGTGATGGTGGTAGAGGGTGGCAGTGGTTGTGATGGTGGTAGAGGGTGGTAATGATCTTTGCCATATTCCATATGCCAACAAGTCTTCAATAAAGGTAAAAGTGATGTTAAATGTTCATTTGTCCATTTCATTAGTCCTTTATATTTATTTCTCATTGTTTTCTGTATGTAAAACTATAGTTATTCTCTATAAAATATATTTTTTTGTTAATACTTTTGGGTGTGTGGAACAGATTAATTGGATTTACATTATTTCTTATAGGAAATATTGCTTCAGTTTTCATTGAATTCTGTTTTCATCAGACTTTCTGGAACGAATTAATGACAAAAACCAAGGTTCCACTGTACTTTCACTTCAATATGGGTTTGTGTCCAAATGAAGAACTTTTTGACAAGTATGAAGAAACCTGGAGTTTACCTGGAGAGAGTTCCAGGGGTCAACGCCCCCGCGGCCTGGTCTGTGACCAGGCCTCCTGGTGGATCAGAGCCTGATCAACCAGGCTGTTGCTGCTGGCTGCACGCAAACCAACGTACGAGCCACAGCCCGGCTGGTCAGGAACCGACTTTAGGTGCTTGTCCAGTGCCAGCTTGAAGACTGCCAGGGGTCTGTTGGTAATCCCCCTTATGTATGCTGGGAGGCAGTTGAACAGTCTCAGGCCCCTGACACTTATTGTATGGTCTCTTAACGTGCTAGTGACACCCCTGCTTTTCATTGGGGGGGGATGTTGCATCGTCTGCCAAGTCTTTTGCTTTCGTAGCGAGTGATTTTCGTGTGCAAGTTCGGTACTAGTCCCTCTAGGATTTTCCAGGTGTATATAATCATGTATCTCTCCCTCCTGCGTTCCAGGGAATACAGTTTTAGGAACCTCAAGCGCTCCCAGTAATTGAGGTGTTTTATCTCCGTTATGCGTGCCGTGAAGGTTCTCTGTACATTTTCTAGGTCAGCAATTTCACCTGCCTTGAAAGGTGCTGTTAGTGTGCAGCAATATTCCAGCCTAGATAGAACAAGTGACCTGAAGAGTGTCATCATGGGCTTGGCCTCCCTAGTTTTGAAGGTTCTCATTATCCATCCTGTCATTTTTCTAGCAGATGCGATTGATACAATGTTATGGTCCTTGAAGGTGAGATCCTCCGACATGATCACTCCCAGGTCTTTGACGTTGGTGTTTCTCTCTATTTTGTGGCCAGAATTTGTTTTGTACTCTGATGAAGATTTAATTTCCTCATGTTTACCATATCTGAGTACAGTGGACCCCCGCTTAACGATCACCTCCAAATGCGACCAATTATGTAAGTGTATTTATGTAAGTGCATTTGTACGTGTATGTTTGGGGGTCTGAAATGGACTAATCTACTTCACAATATTCCTTATGGGAAAAAATTCGGTCAGTACTGGCACCTGAACATACTACTGGAATGAAAAAAGTTCGTTAACCGGGGGTCCACTGTAATTGAAATTTCTCATCGTTGAACTTCATATTGTTTTCTGCAGCCCACTGAAAGATTTGGTTGATGTCCGCCTGGAGCCTTGCAGTGTCTGCAATGGAAGACACGGTGTTGTGGCTGACATCCTTGTCTATGTCGGATATGAGGATGACACATTGCTGAAATAGGTTTTGCTGGGTCAATAAAACTTCAGAAAGCAATATGTTTTCCCAGTAAAAGTTTATTTTCAATATTTTTTTTCTTTACTGTGTCATCTCTGTCAAATTTCTTCCTCTAATTTTATATACGCTGTTGCTCTCAGTGCATTCATATCAAGAGAGAGAGAGAGAGATAATTTTCAGTATACAGGTACCATATATACAGAGTACAAAGTTGGAATACTGGACCAATTGCAAAGAGTAAGTACAGTGGTCCCTTGAGTTATAATAATTTTGAGTTATGATTGACCTTTATTAAGGAATTTAGTTTTGAGTTGTAATTAAAAAATTGAGATACGATATGTGTACAATGGTTGGTGCACATTGGTGGGCCTCAGCTAACCAGTGATGCCGTAGCCTGCCTCTTGGGCAGTGTCTGAGCCAATAGGAGCATTGGTGGTAGTGGTGGCTTAACAGCCAATCAGCAATAGGAACAAATGGCCCCTCTCCACCCTCCCCTACCACTACACCAACTCTTCAAGTCCAAGGTACAGTAAAAATTGCATCGCCTGATATTGGAAGGAATTACCATAAAACCATGTATTTTGGGGTTTGAGTTACAATAGTTTTGAGGCACGATACTTCTGGAATGGATTAATATTGTAACTTAAGGGACCACTATTAGTAGAGTCTTTAAAATATAAATATATTCAGCATTAACTATGGCCATAGGAATTGGTCATATGGTGGAGTTGCAGTATCATACTGCATTATTTGATTTATTTATATTTAAAGCATATTTTATGTGCAATAATATGCTTTCACAGACTTCACTAGAACTGAAGCTTATGTATGGTTTTGTTGTGTCTGCAGGTGAGCGTGGGGAACCTGGGATGGGCCTTCCTGGTCCTCCTGGTCCTCCAGGAGGACTCTCAGAGAAGGACCGCAAAATCATCTTGGAACAGGTAAATGATAACCAGCTTCTTAGTATAGCAGCAGAACTATGCTCATGATGTCCCATCTGTATACAGCATTTAAACTGGATCCCATTCAATCATACTGCCACTCTGCTAGTTAGGAAATATTTTGCAGCATCTTCTCTGCACTTCTTTTTTATTACGTAGTTTGTTATTGTGGCCTATTACTCTCCCTTTAGATGGTGCTAAGAAATATTCCTTGTCTAATTTCAAATATACTTTTATGTGTCTCTTTTTCCAGCCTGTCTGACAACAAATGCATTTTCAGTGTCCTCGCTTTTTATTTGAAGTTAAATTTTTATTTTATCTCTACTGTGCTGTTTTTAACCCCTTAACCCTTTGAGGGTTTCGGCCGTACTAGTACGGCTTACGACCCAGGGTTTTTGACGTACTAGTACGCCTAAATTCTAGCGCCCTCAAATCAGTGGGAGAAAGCTGGTAGGCCTTCGTATGAAAGAATGGGTCTATGTGGTCAGTGTGCACAGTCTAAAAAAAATCCTGCAGCACACAGTGCATAATGAGAAAAAAAAAACTTTGACTGTTTTTTTGGAATAAAACAGTGACTTTGCATTGTATTTTCATATGGTATTTATTGTTGTATTTTAGTTTTCTTGGTCTCATTTTATAGAATGGAAGACATATTACAGAAATTGAGATGATTTTGACTGGTTTTACAATGAAAAGTACCTTGAAATTGAGCTCAAAGTAGCAGAAATGTTAAATTTTTACCAAAGTTCAAAAGTAAACAAATCATGCCAAGCATCCAATACACGTCAACTGGTGAGTCTAATATTCTTTCACAAGTGCGCTAATATTATTTATACCATTTTTTACACTAATGCAGTAGTCTGCATAACAGTAAATCTTCTATTTTTTGTGAGAATAAAAATTCAAAGTGGAAAGCAAAAGAATATAAGAGGGGCCTTGAGACGTGACTAATGAACAGAGGAAATGTCATTTTAGTGCCAGGAATGTCTTTCTTGTTTATTCTGGACCCTATTCGGAAATTGGCATCTTTTGAAATTTGTGTGAAATTGGCAAAATTGCTAAATTCTGACCACTGTACTGGATAGTTGAAATTGGTAAATGGGTGGTTTCTTGCACTCATTCGATAGAAAAAATGGAGTTCTAGCGAAATACTCATGTTTTTTGTCGACTAGTACAGTGGAATTGGCTGAAAATGGGACTCAAAATGGGCAAAATTGCCGATGCGTAAACATTGCCGAGACCACTAACTTCGCGAGAGCATAATTCCGTAAGTTTTCCGTCAAATTTCATACTTTTGGTGTCATTATGATCGGGAAAAGATTCTCTATCTTTTCATAAGAATTTTTTTTTTTTTTTTTTTTTTTAATTTGGCCGACCCTGAGAACGAGTCTCGGAGAGGGTCTGTCAACCCTCAAAGGGTTAAGGGTCCAAGGCCAAAATCTGAAGTGGTGCTCCAGTGCCTTAAGAAATTTTGAAAAAAAAAAAAAAATTATTTTTTCTTACAGAATTAAAGAGTATATTTTTGTGAAGGTAATAAGACAAAAAAACAAAAATTTCTGATCAGTACTTACCGAGATATAGCAGCGGGAAGTTGACCCAAAATGACCGGGTGGCGGCAACATCAGTGACTTCCGCAAAATCCCATTTTTTTATTTTACGTTTTTTATGCTTTTTTCTTTTCTTTTCTATTTTTTCTTTTTCTAATAACATTTGTGGCCTGTGAGACCAGTATAATGTACTATATTGTATTAGTGTACACTCATTGTATTCCACGCAATAACTGCACTAATTTGTTTATCATTATATTGCTTACAAAACTTGTTTACAAGTTTATTGTAAACAAAATGATGAAAATATTAGTGTGGTTATTGTGTTGAATACAACGGTACAATGATGCCATAGGGTGCAATTGTACCATATGGTACAATGGCACCATATGATACAATGGTACCATATGGTACAATATGGCACAATGGCACATGATACAATGGTACCATATGATACAATGGTACTATATGGTACAATGGCACCATTTGGTACAATGGTACCATATGATACAATGGTACCATATGGTGCAATGGTACCTTATGGTACCATATGGTGTAATGGTACCATATGATGCAATGGTACCACATGGTACATTGTACCATACAGTACAATGATACCATATGGTTCATTGTACCATATGGTACTGTTGTATTCAACACAATAAACACTAATATTTTCATTATTATTTTGTTTACAATAGTTGTTTACAACAAAAATATGCAAAAATGTTGTATATTAGTAATGTTCTATTATATATTTACAAGTGTACAGGAACCTGACGTGTTCCTTGAGGTGGATGACAAAGCACTTTGTCTGGGAAACTGCTGAGTCAGTAGCTAGCTTGTGTCACCACTCACTCAGTCTTGGCTTGTGTCTCATGCCACCAACACCTATTGACCATATGGTACACGGTATCGTATGTTACAGGGTACCATATGGTACATTGTACTATATGGTATAGGGTACCATGCAGTACAGGATAACATATGGTGCAGGGTACCATATGGTACAGGGTACCATATGGTACAGGGTACCATATGATACAGGGTACCATACAGTACAGGACACCATATGGTACAGATACAGGGGTAACTATTGAAATAAGTGACCCTGACTTTTTTGGGTTATCCTAAGATTTTATACGTATGCTGCTATGTATGATAATCTACGTAATTGTATTTCTGTACACCTGAATAAACTTACTCAAGTGCATGTGGCATCATAAGTAAGTTTATTTAGTTATACACAAATAAAGTTACATAGAATATCATACTTAGCAGCATATGTTTGGAGAACTAGGATAACCCAAAAAAGTCAGACAGACTTATTTCCATTAGGGTCCCTGTACCTGTACCATATCGTATAATGTACCATATGGTACATGTACTATATGGTACATTGTACCATATGGTACATTGTACCATATGGTACCATTGTACCATATGGCACAATGGTACCATATGGTTCAAAACCATAGAATTCATCTTCAGCTCCACTTCCATCAGTCTTAGAACTGTAAGTTGTGAAGAGGAGAGTCAGAATTCGCCCCGAGAGTGAGTGGGGAGTGAGAGCTTCCTTGCCGCCAGGCACTATGAACAAAGCTACTTTGCCGGCGTTCCCACAATGCCATGCGGGCATCCAGATTTTTTCTATGGTGTGCACACTGACCACCCAGACCCAGTCTCTCAGATGTAGGCCTACCAGCCTTCTTGTGCTAAATTTGGCGCCGCTAGAATTTTGGCATAGATCTACGGTTTGGACCCTGAATGTAAAGCCGTAGATCTACGGGACTCGACCCTGAAAGGGTTAAATCTGGTCTAACATATGTGACAGATTCAAATAAATTCAAATAAGTAGTACCTAATGGAATGCCATACGTATACCCTTCAAGGAAGCACAGTGGGCTGTATGGGCGAGGACAGAACCCTGACTGTAAAAGCTAACAAGAATCCCTGCAGAGACATGAGGACATACAGGTGTCACAGTTCATATGAATCATTACTACTATACCTGTAATTGGTCGTAAGACAAGTGGTAGAGTGACTATGTAATGTTCTGGTTGCTCTCTCTGTGAGGTACTTCCAGTTAAAATCCATAATTCTGGAAAGCCAGCGAGACGGAAGAGCTGTCAAAACGTATCACACAAGGAACAGGCATGCACCATGGAGAGACCTTATGGGTGTGTTCTCATTAAGAAGATCTGAAACTGTCTGTGCATCCTACCATGTGAAAGACTTGAGGAAAGAAGGCCAAGACTAATGAAGGCCTGCTAGCCTTTGCCCTCAGGTGTTCCATCAACTTAGACTAAGAAAGAAGACCCAGTTCTTGGAGCAGAACTGTGACCCAGATGGGCTATTACCATAGCCTTGAAAATGGAAGCCTGGATCAGGAACTGTATCTCATAAATGTTACAGTAAGCTTGTATTTCAGGAACTATGTCTACAGTCCCTTGTTGCAGAAGTATAATCCTGAACAATACACAAACAGAGCTTGGAAGCTGGTGACTAAAAACTTTGCCACTGGTAAGAGCTGAAATGAGAATAGCAAAAACTTATGATTGTTCAGAGCTAGATAACATAAGGACATAAGAATGAAGGAACACTGCAGTAGGCTTACTGGGCCTTTCTAGGCAGGTCCAGCTCACATCCAACCACACCCCTCATATACCCATCCAATGTATGTTTAAAGCTATCCTAAGCTCTCACCCTAGAGATGCTACTTGGGAGTTTGTTCTACTCATCTACAACTCTTTTGCTAAACCAGTACTTCCCTATTCCCCTTCCAAATCTAAATTTGTCCAACTTGACTCACAGCCTTATTTTATAATGCCACTACAATTGTGTATCCAGTCACCCACAGGCACATAGTGTCACCAACAAGACGTGTGATACTTACCCATCCAGTCCCCAGGCAAAGTATATGTATATCTCCAATATCCAGTCTTTCAATGGCAGGGCTAGCACAAAGAAAAATGCCTGTGTAATCAGAAAATGACAGCTGGCTTAGAGGTTTTCAAACTGGTGACACAGCTGGTCATAAACTAATGAACTAATTCTCCCTTACTTCTACTCTGTGTTTTGATAAATGAGACACTTGTGCATCATTATTGTATCTTTATTCTGGAAATGTGTCACCAGTCAGTAGCTTCTTCAGTCCAGTGCAAAACATTTCCAGAATAAAGATACCCAAATGTTGCATAAGTGTCTCATTCATATACTTGTCTGTTTTCTAAATCATTTATTCGAATATTGTATGTTCTCTTACAGAAATGTTACAGTAATTTGATAAAAAAAAGTATGATCAAAAGTAGTGAGGATACAGTAATGAAAAATACGGCACCAAGGCAAGGTAACTCAAAAAAAAAATACAAGTAATGAAATAATGTAGAGTATTGTGATTTACTTCCTCCTTACAGGTGGTGGAGACCCTGGAGAATAAGAATGGTGTCAACGGTCATTCAGGAAGTGGCATCAATATCTGGGACACCAGCGGTGGTCTCCCATGGAATGGAGGTAAAGCTTCTCTACTGTCATGGTAATAGAAGTCTTATTCTCTATTCTTCTAGGTAAATGATTGCACTTATTTTAAACAAGTAGAATACAGTATATACA
The DNA here is from genome assembly GCF_026875155.1 of Cherax quadricarinatus. NCBI lineage: Eukaryota > Metazoa > Arthropoda > Malacostraca > Decapoda > Parastacidae > Cherax > Cherax quadricarinatus. The sequence continues at coordinate 11,628,355 of NC_069407.1, read as the reverse complement.
GTTGGCTATTCTGTTTCCAATGTTTGTCTTTCCTGAATAATAATCTATTTTGGTTAACTTTTTTTTATTGATTATCTCTGTGTATAATTTAGATGCTGGCATTGGTGATATTCTTCTGTTGATTTTCCTTTTTTAAATAATTCACGTGCTTAGAGCATTTGATTGACAACTGTCACTTGATATGGGGTGGCATTTTGTTGTGGCATCTGTTTTATTTTAAGCAACAGACATGAGAATGTGGCTTTCTAGCGCTAGGACGAAACACTTATTCTAGCTTTACATAGCTTTTTTTTCTTTGCAGCATTAATCTCTGTGATGATGGTAGCCCATACGAGTAATATAAATTCATAACATCTTTTTATATATCTTTAATTTTTATAAAATGCAAACTGGGAGACAATAATTTGTAAACTTCATTTCTTTGGTGGATAAGTAATAATAATAATAATGGATGTAGTAAGTAGTAGTAGTAGTAATAATAATAATAATAATAATAATAATAATAATAATAATAATAATAATAATAATAATAATAATAAAATTATTTTAAAAATAGCATACATATAAATTTTACTCTTTTTTCTGGAAAACCCATAGAATGTATAGCATTTTTGTTGAATAAGTGATTGTGGGGATAATTTTGGATTAAGCATCTTTTTACAGTGTATCTGTATTTTAGAGACCAGACAGAACTAGGAGAATATTGTAATATTTTACTTTTATTTTAATCTAGATTTCAAATGCAATATTTGTAAATTATAGTGAATTTTGTAGATATTTCAACATCATTTTTTTTTCATATAGTTTTTAAAAGAGAAAATTTTAACAGCATGCTTATTGACATCATTAATAATAAATTTCTACTGACAAAAAGATTAAGTATTTCCACAAATGTTTACAAAAATGAGATCTCCAGTAAATCAAATATCAGAATTTCTGATTTTTCATTTTTTTTTTAATGAAAATAGATATGTTATAGTACACATGCAACACGTATGTCATTTTATTTAGGAAAGTTTTTGCCCACTAGGGGCAATCTACAGCAGTCATCTACAGCTTACTGAATATAGCTTAAATAGTAAGGAGAGGTCAGAAGCAGAAAAGTGGTCAGGTCTGTTGAAGGGGAGAGAGGTCAGGTCAAGTGGCAGGAGTGTCTGGTGCACAGGCAGGGTCATGAAGTATGGCAAGAATCATAGGTAGTTGAATACTTACATAATGTAGTCACACTCATCTTCAAGGATCTATGAGCTGGAAATCTTGTGTTCTGTCTTGAAGAAACTAATGATTTTGCTTCTCTTCATCCTGGTGTGAATGGAAGCATATGCAGTCATTCTTGTTAATTGATTTTCTGTATATAGTATCTGTCATCTGCTATATTTAACCTTTTCACTCTAGCATCACATGAAATTAAAAGTACTGAGAATGTTGTGATGTTAAAAGAAATAGTAGAGATTATTTTTCTGAAGTTAGTGACACCAAAAGTGATTAATTTGATGGAAAAACTTAAGAAATCACACAGACACTGCAATTTACATATTGATAATTTTGCTCACTTTGAGTCCTATCTTAAACAACTTTCATTGCTCAGTTCAGCTCATTTCCTAGCTATTTTGCTAGCATGCCTTCCATTCTATCAAATAAGAACTACCCTATAAAGTGAACAGAAATTGGTAATTTGGCCAGTTTTACAGAAAATTCAACAATTTCCAATTTAAAAACAGGAGTCCAAAATAAACACTGTAGGAATTCTAGCCAACAAAATAAGATTTCCTCTGTTCAGTAATCACATCTCAAGGCCTCTCCTGTATAACACTTTCCCTCCATTTTGAATCTATTACAGTAGACCCCGGGTTTTCGTAATTAATCTATTCCAGAAAGTTGGCCAAAAACCGAAGTAATATTTCCCATAAGAAATAATGTAAATCCAATTGTAATCTGTTTCAGACACCCAAAAATATTAACAAAAAATACATTTTATATAGAATAACTATAATTTTACATAAAGAAAACAGTGAGAAATACATATAAACTAAACATTACATACCTTTATTGAAGACTTTTGTTAAGATTAAGATTAAGATGTTTATTTTAACAAATTACATGGTTGTACAGAGGAATGTAATAGTTGGGTGTACATGCCAAAAGCCCTTTTGTATGCAGAGCATTTTGGGCAAACTTAAAGGTTAACTTAAGATTAGTAAGGTAATAATACATTCAATTCAAAGTTTATTCTCTATAAGGATTACAATGCTGAGTTTACAGAATTTGGTTATTGTGTGGTTTACATGTAGTAAAATAATGATTACAGAGTGTACCACTAGAACACCTAGCATGGCTAGGCATTTCGGGCAGACTTAGTTTAATTCTTAATTTTAAAATATTACAAATTATGAGGTAAGTTGGTATTATGGCTAAGTGACTAAATACTAGTTTGTGAGTTTAGCAATGTGAATGCTTTTGTTTTGGCACAGTACATAGTTTCAGTATTGGAGTATCACAGGATTCATTATATTAAGATTAAGATTAATATTTCTGTTTATGGTCAAATGGGTGAGTGAGTGTAAGTGTGAACTACCAGGTGGTATTCGTGTTGTTAGTTGACGGGGTGTATCAGGGAGATAAGATGTTTTCTTATGGTAGTTTTGAAGGTGATGAATGTGTGTGCAGTTCTAGAGTTCTCAGGTAGGGTGTTCCAGATTTTAGGGCCTTTGACATACATTGAATTTTTGTAAAGGTTTAGTCGGACACGGGGAATGTCGTAGAGATGTTTGTGTCTGGTGTTATGCCTATGGGTTCTGTCAACTATCAAGAAAGCGTTTTAGGTCAAGGTTGATATTGGAGTTTAAGGTCCTGTAGATGTAGATTGCACAGTAGTAAGCGTGGATGTACTGAACAGGGAGTAAGTTTAGATCTATGAAGAGTGGGGGGGTGTGTTGCCTGGGATGGGATTTGGTGATTATTCTTACTGCAGCTTTTTGTTGGGTTATTATTGGCTTTAGGTGTGTTGCTGCAGTTGATCCCCAAGCACAAATAGCATAGGTGAGGTATGGATGAATAAGTGAGTGGTATAGTGTGAGAAGGGCATTTTGCGGCACGTAGTATCGTATCTTGGAGAGGATCCCAACCGTTTTGGATACTTTTTTTGGTTATGTGTTGGATATGGGTGCTGAAATTCAGGTTGTTGTCAAGGTATAGGCCTAGGAATTTGCCCTCATTTTGTCTGGTAATTAGAGTGTTGTCGATCTTAATGTTAATTTGTGCATCTCCTGCTCTGCTACCAAACATAATATAGTAGGTTTTGTCAGTGTTAAGCGTAAGTTTATTGGCTGTCATCCAAGTCGATATTTTGATCAGCTCCTCGTTAACAATGGTGTTGAGGGTGGCAAGATTAGGGTGAGAGATGACATAAGTCATGTCGTCAGCAAAGAGAATGGGTTTCAGGTGTTGGGATACGTTTGGAAGATCATTGATGTATATGAGGAAGAGCAGGGGACCAAGGACACTTCCCTGCGGAACTCCAGTATCAAATGGCCGTGTTGTTGATGCTGTGTCTTTTATGGTGACATACTGATACCTATTAGTAAGGTAAGATTTGAAATAAGCAAGCACATGGCCTCTTATACCATAATGGTCAAGTTTGTGGAGTAGGATGTCGTGGTCTACTGTGTCAAAAGCTTTTCTTAGGTCAATAAAAATTCCTAGTGGATATTCCTTATTTTCCAATGCTGTCTAAAGCAGATCTAGCATTTTTAGGATTGCATCATTAGTGCTTTTATTTTTCCTATATCCAAATTAGCAGGGGTTGAGTATGTTTTGTGCCGTTATAAATGAATATAGTCTCCTGTGCACGAGTTTCTCAAAGATTTTGGATAGCAATGGTAAGTTAGATATTGGCCTATAGTTGTTTAAGTCTGTAGGGTCACCACCTTTATGTATTGGTGTAACCCTTGCCATCTTGAGTAGTTTCGGAAAGGTGCTAGTTTCTAGTGACTTGTTAAAAAGTAATGAAATAGCATGCGAAAGGACATGGGCCGCTCGCTTGTACAGTAATGGTGGGACATGAGACAGATTCCCTGAGTTTTTTTTAAAGTGACTTTATAATCTCAGTGACTTCCGTGGGCTCAGTTGGTGCAAGATAGAAGGAATTTGGGAAATTCCCATCTAGGTAGTCCCCAGCATGGGCATTGGCATGTGGGATTTTATTGGCGAGATTAGATCCTATGGTTGAGAAGAAGTCGTTTATCTTGTTAGCTGTGTCAGTGGGATGTAGTGGTGTTTCATTAGGTTTAGTTAGGACAATATTCTTGGTTTTTTCAGTTTGTGGGTCCCTAGAATCTGAGAGAGTGTTTTCCAGGTCTTTTTTATATCTCCTCTAGTGTCTGTGAATCTACTGGAGTAGTATAGTTGTTTGGCTTTCTTTATTACTTTGGTGAGAACTGATGAATAGTGTTTAAGAATATCTTTGTGTATTAAGCCCTGTCTATATTGCTTTTCATATTGGTGTTTCTTGTCAATGGATTTCAGAATGGTGCTGGTTAGCCATAGGCAACCAAGCCGTTTGTTTGTGATCTGTTTCGTTTTTATAACGCAATGTTTGTTGTATAGTCTAAGTAATTTGTTAAGAAAAATGTCTGTCCAGTCATCAATACCATTGGCCTCGGAGAATTCTGTAGACCAGTCAACAGTCTCTAGGTCAGCTGTGAACTTCCTTATTGAGGCCTCATCATGGAGTCTAAATGAGACTGTTGTATTCAAGTGGTGGTTTACTAATGTTTGTCAGAAGGAAGGTAGGGTAGTGGTCTGTAGTGCTATCTGTGATTATCCCTGATTTAAGGGGGGCTAGTATATTTGTCCATATGTGGTCTATTATGGTTGCACTTGTCTCAGTGAACCTGGTTGGTTTAGTTATTGTTGGTATGAGAAGTGTGTTGTTCATATTGTTGATGAAATCAGTTACAGGCTGATTATCTAGTATGCCAAGGTTGATGTTGAAGTCTCCAGCTAAGAGAAGGTGGTGCTTATTCATTTGTCTGTTTTTTTATTAGTGACTTTAAAATTTTTCACTGAAATTTGGGATGTTTGTGTGGGGTATCCGGTAAATGGCACCGATTGTTATAGGTGTCTTAAGGTTTTTTACAGTAAAATTAGCAAAAATGTATACCCCATATTCATCACTAAAGCAAGTGGTGCTAATACAAGATAATTGGTTAGAGTAATAGATTGCAATACCACCCCCAACTTGGTTTGGTCTGCAGTTGTGAATTGCTGTGTATCCTGGTAGAGGGTAGATATCTATTGTGTCCTGCTTAAGCCAGGTGTCAGTAAGAATAATGCAGGAGAAGGGTGTCTTTAGTGATTCAAGGAGTGCCAGGAGGTCATCATAGTGTTTGCTTTAAAGGACCTGATGTTGTAGTTAAGTACTGATAGACTTTTAGCATTGTTTTAGGATAGTGCTGGCTTGTGATGCTGTGTAATAAAGGCAGTTTACTTTCCAATAGGTTTTTGATTGGGTGTCAGATTATGGAGGTTTAGATCAGGGTCAACGTGAAACAATCATCTTTTAGGTTTAAATTATGGTTATTTATATCCTGAGTTGTGTGTTGAGTTCTAGTACTGAAAATCTGTAGTGGTGGGAAAATTTGGACAAGTATATAGCTAGAGTATTTTGGTCATATAGAGTATAGTCACTGCTACACATAATGAAGTTGATGTTGTCTATGTGTTGTGCTGGAATGAACTGAAGTACAATTAGGTATAAACTATTATATTATTATTATTATCACACTGGCTGATTCCCACCAAGGCAGGGTGGCCCGAAAAAGAAAAACTTTCACCATCATTCACTCCATCACTGTCTTGCCAGAAGGGTGCTTTACACTACAGTTTTTAAACTGACAACATTAACACCCTCCTTCAGAGTGCAGGCACTGTACTTCCCATCCCCAGGACTCAAGTCTGGCCTGCCAGTTTCCCTGAATCCCTTCATAAATGTTACTTTGCTCACACTCCAACAGCACGTCAAGTATTAAAAACCATTTGTCTCCATTTACTCCTATCAAACCGCTCACGCATGCCTGCTGGAAGTTCAAGCCCCTCGCACACAAAACCTCCTTTACCCCCTCCCTCCAACCCTTCCTAGGCCGACCCCTACCCCGCCTTCCTTCCACTACAGACTGATACACTCTTGAAGTCATTCTGTTTCGCTCCATTCTCTCTACATTCCGAACCACCTCAACAACCCTTCCTCAGCCCTCTGGACAACAGTTTTGGTAATCCCGCACTCCTCCTAACTTCCAAACTACGAATTCTCTGCATTATATTCACACCACACATTGCCCTCAGACATGACATCTCCACTGCCTCCAGCCTTCTCCTCGCTGCAACATTCATCACCCACGCTTCACACCCATATAAGAGCGTTGGTAAAACTATACTCTCATACATTCCCCTCTTTGCCTCCAAGGACAAAGTTCTTTGTCTCCACAGACTCCTAAGTGCACCACTCACTCTTTTTCCCTCATCAATTCTATGATTCACCTCATCTTTCATAGACCCATCCGCTGACACGTCCACTCCCAAATATCTGAATACGTTCACCTCCTCCATACTCTCTCCCTCCAATCTGATATTCAATCTTTCATCACCTAATCTTTTTGTTATCCTCATAACCTTACTCTTTCCTGTATTCACCTTTAATTTTCTTCTTTTGCACACCCTACCAAATTCATCCACCAATCTCTGCAGCTTCTCTTCAGAATCTCCCAAGAGCACAGTGTCATCAGCAAAGAGCAGCTGTGACAACTCCCACTTTGTGTGTGATTCTTTATCTTTTAACTCCACGCCTCTTGCCAAGACCCTTGCATTTACTTCTCTTACAACCCCATCTATAAATATATTAAACAACCACGGTGACATCACACATCCTTGTCTAAGGCCTACTTTTACTGGGAAAAAATTTCCCTCTTTCCTACATACTCTAATATTGGGCCTCACTATCCTCGTAAAAACTCTTCACTGCTTTCAGTAACCTACCTCCTACACCATACACTTGCAACATCTGCCACATTGCCCCCCTATCCACCCTGTCATACGCCTTTTCCAAATCCATAAATGCCACAAAGACCTCTTTAGCCTTATCTAAATACTGTTCACTTATATGTTTCACTGTAAACACCTGGTCCACACACCCCCTACCTTTCCTAAAGCCTCCTTGTTCATCTGCTATCCTATTCTCCGTCTTACTCTTAATTCTTTCAATTATAACTCTACCATACACTTTACCAGGTACACTCAACAGACTTATCCCCCTATAATTTTTTGCACTCTCTTTTATCCCCTTTGCCTTTATACAAAGGAACTATGCATGCTCTCTGCCAATCCCTAGGTACCTTACCCTCTTCCATACATTTATTAAATAATTGCACTAACCACTCCAAAATTATATCCCCACCTGCTTTTAACATTTCTATCTTTATCCCATCAATCCCGGCTGCCTTACCCCCTTTCATTTTACCTACTGCCTCACGAACTTCCCCCACACTCACAACTGGCTCTTCCTCACTCCTACAAGATGTTATTCCTCCTTGCCCTATACACGAAATCACAGCTTCCCTATCTTCATCAACATTTAACAATTCCTCAAAATATTCCCTCCATCTTCCCATAAACTAGTAATATAAAAATACAAATTAAAAATAGAACAAGACTCTCACTTGAATTGCACTAAGGTCTAGTATAATGACTTTTGTGGAGTCTATGTTTTGAGCTAGAATGAGCTATAGTACAACTAGGTTTAGTCTAATAATATAAAAATACAGATTAAAAATAGCACCAGTCTCTCACTAGTAATTGCACTATGGTCTAATATAGTGAATTTGGTATTGACTATGTATTGAGCTGGAATGAGCTATAGTACAACTAGGTTTAATCTAATAATATAAAAATACAAATTAAAAATAGCACCAGTCTCTCACTAGTAATTGCACTATGGTCTAATGTAGTGAATTTGGTATTGACTATGTATTGAGCTAGAATGAGCTATAGTACAACTGAGTTTAATCTAATAATATAAAAAAGGCACAAGACTCTCAATTGTAATTCCACTAAGGTCTTATATAAGTTGTTTACAAGAATTAGAGTATAACTAGATTTAAATTGACAGGATAAAATACACAAGTTAAGGTAGCAAAAGAATAATAAAAAAAATGATAAAAATAAAAATGGCAATGACTTGGTTATAATAAGCTAGTAAGATGGTAGACATAGTTCATATAGTCATTAGATGAGTTACAGTGAGTACAGGAGAATTGAATATTCTGTCAGGTAATGCTACATGGTTTTGATAAGTCTAGTAGAGACTTATTACACTATTTAATTAGTTAATAAAGATTACAGTATTACAATGTAAAACAATTTACAATATGATGTATTACAGTTTAGTACTATTTAAAACAATGAAATTTGGTATTACAGTGGAACATTTTACATTATGATGTACCGTATTACAATCTACTACTATTTAAAACAATGAAAAAACAGACATCCTAATTACGAGTAGTCTTTGAGGAACTGGTAGTGATTAGGTTTGGTTTGTCTGGTTAATTTTGGGTGATGAGGTGATTTCTTATTAGGGCCTTAAAGTGATTTGCAGACAGGGGTTCTTTAGAATATTCTGGCAATGAATTCCAGATCTTTGGGCCTTTTACGTGCATGGCATTTTTGCATACGGAGAGATGAACATGAGGGATATCGAAGAGTGATCTGTGTCTCGTATTATGGTTGTGTATTCTGTTATAATTATCAAGGAGGAGTTTGAGAGGAGGGTTTACACTAGAGTATAGTGTTCTGTGTATGTAGTAGGCACAATAATAAGTGTGGATTTTTGTATATTTAGCAAGTTAAGACTCTTGAAAAGAGGTGGAGTGTGTTGTCTAATGCAGGAGTTAGTAATCAATTGCACTGCAGCTTTTTGCTGGGTTATTAAAGGCTTAAGGTGATTTGCTATGGTTGAGCCCCATGCACAAATACCATAGGTGAGGTAAGGGTAAATGAGAGAGTAGTACAAAGCTAGAAGAGCTTATTGGGGTACATAGTACCATATCTTTGAAAGGATGCCTACTGTTTTGGAGATTTTCTTGGGAATTTGCTCTGTGTGTGTCTGAAATTTGAGGTTGTAGCCAAGGTGGAGACCTAGAAATTTGCCCTCTGCCTGTCTAGAAATAAGTGAACCATTTATCAACATGTTTAGCTGTACATTTGAAGCTCTGTTTCCAAAAAGCATGAAGTAGGTTTTGTCTATATTGAGAGTAAGTTTGTTGGTAGTCATCCAAGTAGATATTTTTAGCAGTTCAGCATTCACTGTGTCTGTTAGTATGGTTGGGTTTGGGTGAGAAGAGACATAAGTTGTGTCATCTGCAAATAAAATGGGTTTAAGGAGACTAGATGCATTTGGTAGGTCATTGATGTAAATGAGAAAGAGAAGTGGGCCAAGAATGCTCCCCTGTGGGACTCCAACAAGAACAGGTTGTGTAGTGGAGCTGGCTACATTTGTGTATATATACTGGGTTCTATTGCCAAGATAAGATTTTAGGTAATCGAAAGAATGCCCTCTGACCCCGTAATGTTCGAGTTTCTGGTGCAAAAGGTCATGGTCAACTGTATCAAAAGCTTTTTGTAAGTGTATGAAAAGTCCCAGGGGAAATTCATTTTTCTCAAGTGCAGAATATATTAGTTCAAGCGTATGTATAATAGCATCATTAGTACATTTTTTCGGTCTGAACCCAAACTGACAAGGGTTGAGTATGTTGTGGGATACAAAGTAGGAGTAGATTTGTTTTTTAATTAATTTTTCAAAGATTTTAGATAGTAGGGGCAGGTATGATATAGGCCTATAATTGTTCAGTTCAGTTGGATCACCTCCTTTGAGGATCGGGGTGACTCTTGCTGTCTTGAATGTGGATGGGAGGGTGGAAGATTCAATGGATTTGTTAAAAAGAGTTACAATAATTGGTGACAACACATGAGAAGCTTTTTTATACATGAGTGGTGGTAAGTTATTTAGGCCTCCTGTCCTGTTCTTTAGTGTTTTGATGATAAGTGAGATTTCAGTAGGATTTGTTGGGTAGTTGCCAGTGAGGTAGTCTTTTGGTTGAATGTTTGAGCTTGGGATTTTACTTGCTAGTTTTGTTTCTACTGTAGAGAAAAAGACATTAAATTTGTTGGCAGTATAGGGTGGGTGAAGGAGAGGTTCGTCTGGTTTAGTATCATGAAATCTGCTTTCATAATACAGTTTTTTTGGACCTTTTTATTAGAGTGGTCAGTATTGACGAGTAACGTTTTGTGAGATCTTTTGTTATTAGACCCATTCTGTACTGTTTTTCGTATAGATGTTTTTTTATCAATAGATTTGAGGATGCTGTTTGTAAGCCAAGGGTTGTTTAGTCTCTTTGCTGTGATCCGCTTAGTTTTTATTGGGCAATGCATGTTATAGAGGTTTTGGGTTTTTTGTAAAAAAATATTAACACATTCATCAATAACGAAGTTGTCGACTAGCATGTTTTGCCAGTCTGTCACTAAATGCTGAAATAAAGTTATTAACAGATGACTCGTCATGTAGTCGGAATGTGATCTTAGTTGTGTTCTGGGACACTTTACACAAGTTGGTTATGAGAAAGATGGGATAGTGGTCAGTGGTGTTATCTGTGATTATGCCTGCTTTTAATGGGGATATAGTGTTTGTCCAGATATGGTCTAGTAATGAGGCATTTGTGTCAGTGATTCTTGTAGGTTTTGTTATTGTGGGTAGAAGCAAGCAGCTGTCCATAGTGTTTGTGAATTCAGTTATTTGTGGGTCATGGTCATGGATAGAATTTATGTTGAAATCCCCTGTAAGTGTTAGGTGGTTCTTGTTCATTTCTGCACTAGTTATTATGTTTCTTAGTTTTTTACTAAAAGAGTAAATATTGGAGTGAAGAACTCTATAAATTGCTCCATATGTTAGAGGTTTTGTATGATCTTTGGATTTAAATTTAGCAAAGGTATATTCACCATGTTCATCCCTTGTGCAAGTAGAATTTATGCACTCTAGGTCATCAGAGTAGTATATAGCTGTTCCACCTCCTAATTGGTCTGGCCTACAATTGTGTATGGCTGTGCAGCAAGGTATGGAATAAATGTTTGTAACATCATGTTTTATCCATGTTTTAGTGAGAGTAATGATAAACATACTGAGATTTAGAGAATTCAGTAGTGCCTGGAGGTCATCATAGTGCTTGCTTAGTGATCTGACGTTATAATTGAATACTGTTATGTTATTGTTGGCATTGAGTAATGTCTTAGCCTGACTAGCAGTGTAATAAAGGCAATTGTTGTTAGGATCATGTGTGTCATTTAATGAAAGGTTAATGTCAGGATTGATGTTTGCAATCATATGACTAATGCAAGTTTAACAATGTATAAATAGTATAAAGATAACTGTTAATATTGCACTGGAGGTGATATGAGAGCTTATACAAGCAGTACAGAGTGTAGGTAGCAGAAGAACTATTGTACAGATTGCACAGATACTAAACAGGTAATAATAATACAAAAAATATAAAGTTAAAAGATAGTAAAAAAAGGTCTTAAATTAAATTTAAATAGTAAGATTTGACTTAAAGCACAAAATTTAGGCAAATAATAACATCATAAACAAATGTATGATTAGTAGTAAAAAATAATGAACTATTAAGGATAGGTATATCAATAGCACCTAACAGTGTTTGGACTAATGCTAGACAGTAAACAAAAAAGGGGGGTTTCAAAACAGTAGTACTTAACTTTGGATTGTATTGCACTAACTAATATAGACTGCACACACTAGAGAGTAAAAAAAAATAGGAGTTAAGATTGGAAAAGATAGTTTAAAAAATAAAAATGTTTATCTTTTTAGAGTGTAAACAAATAGGGGATGTTTCAAAACAGTAGTACTTAACTTTGGATTGTATTGCACTAATTATTAATGATTGAACACACTAGAGAATAAAAAATGTAGTCGTTAACTAATGGAGGACTGCAAAAGATAGTTACAAACATATAAAAAAAAACAGAAATGTATATATCTTTAGGCAAACAAGATGGTGATCTTGAGGTGTTTAACAAGAATATGAAATATGAGGTAGTGATTGGACAGCTTAGAATCACTGCTGTCAGATTAAACAATATGGAAATGAGAATTAGGTTTTCCAGAAAAAATTAAATGAAAAAAAATTTTTAGGCCTCATAACATTGCTTGTGGAAGTGGGTACAAACTGCATTTTTATTCTGACTCAGGCCAGCTTTGCTTCAGAATTTTTTTAGATCATGTGCAGTAAAAATGAAGTATCTCTTTCCTGTTGATTCCTTTTTGACTGCAGTTTTGCCATCCCTTGCAAAGCAGTGGTAAATTTTGTGGTCATATCGTAGCTTTCTTAGTCTGTAAAGGAGATTTTGTCTTATTTTTGTCAGGCACTCGTTGACATAAACACTTGTTTTCATATTAATAGATGCTCTTAATAGTTCACTTCATTGTGAGCTAGAATTGAACTTTAGTACCGCTGATTTCTTCCCAGTTTGATGACCTATCACTTTACATTTCTTTATATCATCGCTAGGTATTCTGAGTCAAAGATGGTCTTGGATAAGTTTTAAGGTGGTTTGTTTGTATGTTTCTTGGGTTACAGTTGTAGGTACAAGGTTGCTATTTACTACAACTGAGTCACATAGTTGTTGTTGTTCAAAGTGGTCTTGGAAATTGTTCGTAACATCAGTAAGTTGAAGGTCCACTCTTTCTCTTTTGTTCTTGATGTTGGTATTTAGTTGGGTTACCTGATCTTTTAAACTGTTGATGGTGTCCACAGATTGGGTATGGGTGCTGTCTAGATGTTCCAGTGTGCTTAGTTTATGTTCAAGAGTTGTGATCTTGCCGAGGTACTGTGTGTTAGAGGTTTGTAATTCCTTAACTTCTTGGGTTAGTATGTCATTGGACGTTTGTAATTCTTTAACTTCTTGGGTTTACGTGTCATTGGAGGTTTTAAGTTCCTGCATTTCTTGGGTTAGCTTGATGATTGTTTGGTTCTGGATCCTAAGATCCAGAACTGTAATGTTCGTATCATCAAATCCAAGGAAGGAGTCATCTCAGGCATTTGTGGAGGCTGCCACGTTTGTTGTTGTTGTTTTGTGAGTGTTGTGGTGGTGGCTGTGGGTGTTGAGGATTTTATCCTGGCTGACTGTAGGAGTTTTCCTTATAGTAATGCTTCTCTCACCTGTGGTGTTAGGAGTCTTTAGCTAGTTACTGGGTCTTCTTTCGTTGCCCTGACCCCTGGCCATTGACAGTGTTTCAGATGAATTGTAGACAATGGGTAAATGTTGTGGAGTTTCACTTCGTCTGGCAGTGGGGCAGGTGGTGGAAACACGAGTCTTCTTTGTTGGTAATTTTGTGTATTTTTGGGTGATTTCTGCAGTTGATCTATATCATTCTGGATCTCCATATATGTCAATGTTATGTGGGTCTTTACTAGACCATCACAGGATGGTTGGGAACCTAAGGTGGAACTAAAATAGATGAGCAAGGTTCTTGTTGCTGCCGCTGCAAGTTCCAGGCAGACTACATCCCAGGTGTATACCTACCGGCTACATACACTGCGACCTACAGGCATGTTATTATCATTGACATACCATGTTCACTGAGTTTAAATCATTTCTAACAACTACCTTTAGATGCCATCATAAACAAAGGGAGGAGTAATGAATTACATATTCATGCCGAGAATTGTAAACAAAAGCTTATGTATTAAGGGTGGTTACTGGGCCAGTGCAGATTCATACAGTTTTCTCTAATGCTGGACCAGAGAAAACGTAATGTTTACCTTCCACCACATATGAACATTGCATGTTTATATGCTATGTAACATGTTTCTTACATAATTTTGAAGAAAATACCATATATGGATTAATGAAAATGTCTATATTAACATAAAATAAGACATTTAATGTGCCCAAGAATGAGTCATGAATGTATGAGCAGCCCAGGCAGATGCGTCTGGTACCAACGATTTCTGAGTGGATGTACAAAACCCCGGGGGGGGGGGGGAATTTTGCTGAAAAAAGTGCTCGAAATCCAAATTGTATAATTTCCGCACCAGGCCAAAAACCAGGGGTCCATTGTATTACACAAAAACTCAGTTTTACCCTGTTTCTCAAATTAATAAAATATAACCAAGAATTATTGAAACAGACCAAGTAAAAGTTAATAAAACAGACCAGAGAGGAGTAAGGGGGAGGGTCCTACCCATCCTTTGAAAAATTGCCAAAAATTGAATATTTCCACCACTGAGGTCCATTTGAATTTAGTACCGGTCTGAAACCAAGAAAAATCATATCTATTTCACTATATTCTATTCCATTCTATCAACTGACAACAAGAAAAAGCCAATAAAATCATAAGAACTACTCTGGAAAGCACCTCAAAGGTTGTTATTTTAAACAAAACACAAGACAGAAGTTTGGTTTTTCCATCATGCACTGTGTGGGGGCAGGGTTTTTTTTTTTTTTATATTCTGCATACTCACTGCACAGACCCATTCTCTAATGTCTAGGGTAAAATGTACCACTCAGCATATTTGAGGACGCTGGAAATAGATCTACCCGAGTGATACTGGCATCAGTAATATAGATCTACCTGAGTGACACTGGCATCAGTAATATAGATCTGAGTGACATTCGCATCAATAATGTAGATCTACCTGAGTGATGCTGGCATCAGTAATGTAGAGCTACCTGAGTGACACTGGCATCAGTAGTGTAGATCTGAGTGACACTGGCATCAGTAATGTAGATCTGAGTGACACTGGCATCATTGTAGATGAATGGTTCAGAGAACCAACTTGTTGATAAATTAGACACATGTGCAACTCTTGGGTATCTTTATTGAGGAAACGTTTTGCCACACAGTGGCTTCATCAGTCCAATACAAAGTAGAAAGGCGTGAGGAGAGGAGGAATTTGAGGTAATCAGTCCCTCAGCCTGGAGTCGATGTGTTCAGTCCATCAATCTTGTAGAATGTACAGCATAGGGCCGTAGACGTGGCTTATATACTGTAGTGAAGTGAGGCGAAGCAGGAGGAGGTGGGGTCATAGTGGTATCATCCACTAGTCGAAGTAGGTCTTCGTCCGAAGGTTGGACAAGTGTTGAAGAATTCTTTGTAACAAGATCTCATGGTGCTGCAGTGTCTGAGAGTTGTGATGAATGGTTTGAAAAACCAACAAGTTGAAGATTGAGACACTTATGCAACATATGGGAATCTTTATTCAGGAAATGTTTCGCCACACAGTGGCTTCATCAGTCCAATACAAAGTAGAAAGGCATGAGGAGAGGAGGAGTTTGAGGTAATCAGTCCCTCAGCCTGGAGTCGATGTGTTCAATCCATCAATCATGTAGAATGTACAGCATAGGGCCGTAGACGTGGCTTATATACTGTAGTGAAGTGAGGCAAAGCAGGAGGTTTTTCAAACCATTCATCACAACTGTCAGACACTGCAGCATCATGGGATCTTGTTACAAAGAATTCTTCAACACTTGTCCAACCTTTGGACAAAGACATACTTCGACTAGTGGATGATACCACTATGACCCCACCTCCTCCTGCTTCGCCTCACTTCACTACAGTATATAAGTCCATCTACGGCCCTATGCTGTACATTCTACAAGATTGATGGACTGAACACATCGACTCCAGGCTGAAGGACTGATTACTTCAAACTCCTCCTCTCCTCACACCTTTCTACTTTGTATTGGACTGATGAAGCCACTGTGTGGTGAAACGTTTCCTGAATAAAGATTCCCATATGTTGCATAAGTGTCTCAATCTTCAACTTGTTGGTTTTTCAAACCATTCATCACAACTGTCAGACACTGCAGCATCATGGGATCTTGCTACAAAGAATTCTTCAACACTTGTCCAACCTTTGGACGAAGACCTACTTCGACTAGTGGATGATACCACTATGACCCCACCTCCTCCTGCTTCGCCTCACTTCACTACAGTATATAAGCCACGTCTACTGCCCTATGCTGTACATTCTACAAGATTGATGACTGAACACATCGACTCCAGGCTGAGGGACTGATTACCTCAAACTCCTCCTCTCCTCACGCCTTTCTACTTTGTATTGGACTGATGAAGCCACTGTGTGACGAAACGTTTCCTGAATAAAGATTCCCATATGTTGCATGAGTGTCTCAATCTTCAACTTGTCGGTTTTTCAAACCATTCATCAGAACACAAAGGGTAATAGTTAACAGAGTAAAGTCTGAGGCAGCCACAGTGAAAAGCTCTGTTCCACAAGACACAGTACTCGCCCCTGTCCTGTTCCTTATCTTCATATCTGACATGGACAGAGATGTAAGCCATAGCACCATGTCTTCCTTTGTGGATGACACCTGAACTTGCATGACAGCATCATCCATCGATGACATTGAAAGACTCCAAGTGGATATCAACCGAATCGTTTACATGGGCTGCAGAAAACAACGTGAAGTTCGATGAAGAGAAATTTCAATTATGTACTTCAATATGGAAAACTCGAGGAAATTAAAAGTGTGCCGGGGTATAAAACAAATTCCAATCACACAATAGCGAAGAACTAATGTGAAGGACCTGGGAGTGATAATGTCAGAGGATCTCACTTTCAAAAATCACAACAATGTATCTACCACATCTACTAGGAAAATGATGAGATGGATAATGAGAACCTTCAAAACTAGGGATGCTAAGCCCATGATGATTCTCTTCAAATTGTTTGTTCTCTCTATCTTGGAATATTGCTGTCCACTAATGGCCCCTTTCAAAGCAGGCAAAATTGCGGACCTGGAAAATGTATAGGAAACTGTCACAGCATGAATAAGTATGACATTATTATTAAAATATTAAAAATAAAGCACCTAAATTACTTGTAATGGTTGAAGTCCTTTGATTTATAGTCAAGTAGGCAAGAAAGATGCATGATAATTTGCACACGAAAATCACTCCCTACAAAAACATAAGGCTGGGCAGGAGATGCACATCTCCCCAGGGAAAAGCAGGGGCACCATGAGTACACTAAGAGATAACACAATAAATGTCATGGGCCCAAGACTGTTCAACTACCTCCTAGCATGCATAAGGGGGATACAAATAGACCCCTGGCTGTCTTCAAGAAGGTGCTGGACAGGCACCTGATGTCAGTACCTGACCAGCCGGGCTGTGCTTCGTATGTCAATTTGCATGCGGCCAACAGTAACAGCCTGGTTAATCAGGCCCTGATCCACCAGGAGGTCTAGTCACATACCAGGCCACGAGGGCATTGATTCCTGAAACCCTCTCCAGGTACAGTGGAACCCTAAGTTTTGGCCGCCCTGAGTATTGGCTGCTTCAAATTTCAACCTCATTTTTCGACTAAATTTTGTCGTGAGTTTTTGGCCGTTGCCCCGTGTTTTGGCTGGCGTACCAGACCTGTCTGCCTGCCCGCACCTGCATGCACCCCTGCGCAGGCATCGTGAGTCAGTCTAGCTTTGTTTATCCTTGAATGAACATTACCCTGGGCGCTCATCCGAACATTTCACTCTAAATTCATTGTGTTTAGTGCTTGTTTATTGATTGTGACATTGAAATAAGCCACCATGGGCCCAAAGAAACTTCATAGTGACAGTGAGGCATTGGTTAAGGCAGTGGTTGAGGCAGTGGTGGAGGCAGTGGTGGAGGCAGTGGTTGAGGCAGTGGTTGAGGCAGTGGTTGAGGCAGTGGTTGAGGCAGTGATGGAGGCAGTGATGGAGGCAGTGGTTGAGGCAGTGGTTGAGGCAGTGGTGGAGGCAGTGGTGGAGGCAGTGGTGGAGGCAGTGGTGGAGGCAGTGATGGAGGCAGTGATGGAGGCAGTGGTTGAGGCAGTGGTGGAGGCAGTGGTTGAGGCAGTGGTGAGGCAGTGGTTGAGGCAGTGGTGGAGGCAGTGGTGGAGGCAGTGGTTGAGGCAGTGGTTGAGGCAGTGGTTGAGGCAGTGGTTGAGGCAGTGGTTGAGGCAGTGGTTAAGGCAGTGGTGGAGGCAGTGGTGGAGGCAGTGGTTGAGGCAGTGGTGAGGCAGTGGTGGAGGCAGTGGTTGAGGCAGTGGTGGAGGCAGTGGTTGAGGCAGTGGTGGTGGCAGTGGTGGAGGCAGTGGTGGAGGCAGTGGTGGAGGCAGTGGTGGAGGCAGTGGTTGAGGCAGTGGTTGAGGCAGTGGTTGAGGCAGTGGTTGAGGCAGTGGTTGAGGCAGTGGTGGAGGCAGTGGTTGAGGCAGTGGTTGAGGCAGTGTTGAGGCAGTGATGGAGGCAGTGATGGAGGCAGTGGTTGAGGCAGTGGTTGAGCAGTGTGGAGGCAGTGTGGAGGCAGTGGTGGAGGCAGTGGTGAGGCAGTGATGGAGGCAGTGATGGAGCAGTGGTTGAGGCAGTGTGGAGGCAGTGTTGAGGCAGTGGTTAAGGCAGTGGTTGAGGCAGTGGTTGAGGCAGTGGTTGAGGCAGTGGTGGAGGCAGTGGTGGAGGCAGTGGTGGAGGCAGTGGTTGAGGCAGTGGTGGAGGCAGTGGATGGAGGCAGTGGTTAAGGCAGTGGTTAAGGCAGTGGTGGAGGCAGTGGTGGAGGCAGTGGTTGAGGCAGTGGTTGAGGCAGTGGTGGAGGCAGTGGTGGAGGCAGTGGTTGAGGCAGTGGTGGAGGCAGTGGTGGAGGCAGTGGTGGAGGCAGTGTGGAGGCAGTGGTTGAGGCAGTGGTTGAGGCAGTGGTTGAGGCAGTGGTTGAGGCAGTGGTTGAGGCAGTGGTGGAGGCAGTGGTTGAGGCAGTGGTTGAGGCAGTGGTGGAGGCAGTGGTGGAGGCAGTGGTTGAGGCAGTGGTGGAGGCAGTGGTGGAGGCAGTGGTTGAGGCAGTGGTGGAGGAAGTGGTGGAGACAGTGGTGGAGGTAATGGTTGAGGCAATAATAAGTCCTCCCTTTCTCCTCCTCCCTATCTTCCAGATGCCAACAAGAATCTTCAATATAGATATGTAAATGTGATTTTAAATGTTTATTTAATACTATATGTATGTTTTAAGTACTATATGTATGTTAAACTATAGTTATTTTTTAAAAAATGTATTTTTTGTGAATATTTTTGTGGGTCTGGAACGGATTAATTGTATTTACATTATTTACATGTACATATTTACATTATTTACATCTAATGACCATATGAACTGTTGCTGCACTACACATCACTGATTTTATTCAGTTTGACCTGATTAACGAATTGTACGATTACATATAGTAAATTGATCATTTTCTTATACATTGTAATGCTACAAATTTGTGCAACTATAATACTTCAAAATTGAAATGTTCAAATCTCATTTTTTAAAATACTCAATTGTATTTCATATTGTAAATTGTTTACTGTATCTTTTACCATTGAATCTATTATAGCTTAGTTAATCTTAAGTTAATTTTAAGCCTGCCCATAATGCTCTGCATACAAGGGGCTTTTGGCATGTACACCCAACTACTATAATTCCTTGTGCAACTATGTATCATGTCTTAGTAAACTATCTGTCTATCTATTTCTTATGGGTAATATTGCTTCGACTTTCGGCCGTTACGAGTTTAGGCCTAGCTCCTGGAACGAATTACAGCCGAAACTCGGGTTTCACTGTATACTCCAGGAGGTAGTGAGAGGGCTAAGAGCACATCTAGAATGGAAGCTGGTTGTTGCTTTCTGCCTCAGCCATAAATTGTTTGGTAGGTTCCATATTGGTGATGATCTTACGGATGGTGTTAATGTTTGGTCATCTAGGAATAAAGACTAATGTGTAATCTCTGTAAAGCAGCCACTGTGTTGTTGTGGAGCCCACCAAACAATTTATGGTAAATGATAAGCTTTATTTCTTCAAAATATTATTCACAATTTGTTTAGGATATACTTTATAGAAATCCTCTGGTTATTCAGAGCAAATTTTCTATTCCTAGATGTCCTCTTGAACGCAGGTGATGACGTACTAATCTGTAAAGTATGCAGGAAACCAGCTAAAAAGGACAACTTCATTCATATCTAATCATTCTATGACACCAGAACCATGAGAGGCATAATCATTGGTTTCTTGAGAGCACACAGGATTGCCAGCCACAGTTCCTCAAAGAGGAGTGTGACTACATTACACAAATAGTCTGCTGCCTACACTTCCCACTATGCTTTATCTCTGACCATAGAAAGTGCACCCTTTGCATCATTAAGACTGCTGTATGTGAGAGAGCAGCTACTCGATACATCCTCCTCTCCACCATCAACAACAAAGCCGGCAACATTTTTAGAGTACTAGTTGAAAACAGTGTCATTATAACAAGCTCCAGTGCCCACCATTATGAGCAGTCAAGACTGAAACTGGTACATGCAGCATGCAGTAGAGTACATGTAGGCAAGATATCTATAACCTTGGAACAACAAATTATGGAAAATAAGCATACATGCAGCAGTGACAGTCAGGGCAAATCATGTGTGATGCATTGTAGTACACACAGGCATCTCATGAGATTGGATTAAGCCAATCTGGTAATAAAAGATGACCTACAGAAATGGCATTGTTTAGAGGCAGCCATGATAGCAATATTTGACACACTCTTGCAAAACTTGGAGATATTCTGTATATCTGATGTACTTGTGAAGATTTTACCACAGCAAAACACTGTAATCAGATAACATGGCCCTGCCCTTGCATCACACACTACCACCACATGACCTAACCTCTCTCTGTTTTACCTGACCTCCCTCTACTTTAACTGACCTTTCTTTCCACTTTCACTGACCTCTCTCTCACCACTTCACCAGAGGTCTTTCCACTATCTAAGCCCTGTTTTCAGTAAACTCTTTATGAGATTGACAAAACCCTTAGTGAGTAAAACATTTCCTTAATAAAATGTCCAAAGTGTTGCACTGGTGTCTCTACCCATCATTCTTTTGGTATTGGTATACCCAGTGTAGTACCTGTACCAAAAATGGCTATATGTAGTATCAGCTACACTTGTCATGTAAAGCAAAAGAAGTCTTATAAACTTGTAGCATCCTCACAGAGTGTGGATGTGGTCAAGTCTGCTGTTAGTGCTAGCATGCTGTAAGGTCTCTCATCAGCATGTGCTTACAGTCTAATGCATCCCAAAAATAATGCTTTCAGTATGTTCACAGAAGTCATCTGAATTTACAAACATCATTTATGTTGCCCTTATCATTGATGGTTCTCTGTCTCTGTCTCTCTCTCTGTCTCTGTCTCTCTCTCTCTCTCTCTCTCTCTCTCTCTCTCTCTCTCGTCT
The DNA here is from genome assembly GCF_026875155.1 of Cherax quadricarinatus. NCBI lineage: Eukaryota > Metazoa > Arthropoda > Malacostraca > Decapoda > Parastacidae > Cherax > Cherax quadricarinatus. The sequence goes on along the minus strand of NC_069407.1, from coordinate 11,607,014 downwards.
CTGTCTCTCTCTCTTCTCTCTCTTCTCTCGTCTCTGTCTCTCTCTCTCGTCTCTGTCTCTCTCTCTGTCTCCTGTCTCTCTCTCTGTCTCTCTCTCTCTTCTCTGTTCCTTCCTGTCTCTCTTCTCTGTCTCTTCTCTCTCTCTCCTCTCCGTCTCCTGTCTCCTCTGTCTCTTCTCTCTGTCTCTCTCTCTCTCTCTCTCTCTGTCTCTCTCTCTGTCTCTGTCTCTCTCTCTGTCTCTCTGTCTCTCTCTCTTCTCTGTCTCTCTCTGCTCTGTCTCTCTCTGTCTCTCTGCTCTCTCTCTCTGTCTCTCTCTCTCTCTCTCTCTCTCTCTTCTCTGTCTCTCTCTGTCTCTCTCTCTGTCTCTCTCTCTCTGTCTCTCTCTTCTCTCTCTGTCTCTGTCTCTCTCTGTCTCTCTGTCTCTCTGTCTCTGTCTCTCTCTCTTCTCTCTCTCTGTCCTCTCTCTGTCTCTCGTCTCTCTCTCTGTCTCTCTCTTCTCTTCTCTCTCTCTCTCTCTCTCTCTCTCTCTCTCTCTTCTCTCTCTCTCTCATTTTGTTTCAGCCTTTTTCTTAAATGTCTTGTGTCACCCTGTGTCTGCTCTTTCTTACCTTCTGTTGTCACTTTTTTTTTTTAACCCTTTCACTGTCACCCCCAAAATTAAAAGTTCTAACAGTGTCACAATTTAGAAAAGGTGAATTTTTATGAGTAATGACACCAAAAATGCAAAATTTGATGGAAAACTTACAGAATTATGCTGGCACTAGGTTGGCAGTCCAGGCATAAGTTTTGCTTCAGCAATTTTGCCTCTTTTGAAGCCTATTTTAAGCCAGTTCCATTGCTCAATTTGACCCAATTCTAGCAATTTTGCTATTATAACTTCTCTTCTATTGACTGAGCACAAGAAACTGCCTATTCCACTATAAGAACTACCATATAAAGTTCACATAAGTCAGTAATTTGGTCAGTTTTACACAAAAGTCAACAAATTCTATTTTAACCCTTTCAGGGTTTCCGATGTATACTAGTATGGCTTACGCGCCAGGGTTTTTGATGTACTAGTACGCATAAATTCTAGCGCCCTCAAATCTAGCAAGAGAAAGCTGGTAGGCCTACATATGAAAGAATGGGTCTATGTGGTCAGTGTGCGCAGTATAAAAAAAAATCCTGCAGCACACAGTGCGTAATGAGAAAAAAAAAAACTTTGACCGTGTTTTTGGTTTAAAGCAGCGACTTTGCACCGTATTTTCGTATGATATTTATGGTTGTATTCTAGTTTTCCTGGTCTTATTTTATAGAATGGAAGACATATTACAGAAATTGAGACGATTTTGATTGGTTTCACAATGAAAAGTACCTTGAAATTGAGCTCAAAGTAACAGAAATGTTCGATTTTTGCCAAAGTTCAAAAGTAAACAAATCGTGCCACATGTTCAATACATGTCAACTGGTGAATCTAATATTCATTTCACAAGTGCGCTGATATTATTTATATCATTTCTACACTAATACAGTAGTGTGCATAACAGTAAATCTTCTATTTTTTGTGAGAATAAAAATTCAAAGTGGAAAGCAAAAGAAATGTAAGAGGGGCCTGGGGATGTGACTAATGAGCAGAGGAAATGTTATTTTAGTGCCAGGAATGTCTTTCTTGTTTATTCTGGACCCTATTTAAAAATTGGCATCTTTTGAAATTTGTGTGAAATTGGCAAAATTGCTAAATTCTGACCACTTTATTGGATAGTTGAAATAGATAAATGGGTGGTTTCCTGTACTCATTCGATAGAAAAAATGGAGTTCTAGCGATATAGTTATGATTTTTGTCAACTAGTACACTGGAATTGGCCAAAAATAGGGCTCAAAGTGGGCAAAATCACCGATGCGTAAACATCGTCGAGACCGCTAACTTTGTGAGAGCATAATTCCGTAAGTTTTCCATCAAGTTTCATACTTTTGGTGTCATTATGATCAGGAAAAGATTCTCTATCTTTTCATAAGTTTTTTTTTTTTTTTTTTTTTTTTGAAATTTGGCGACCCTGAGAACAAGTCTGGGAGAGGGTCTGTCGACCCTGAAAGAGTTCAAAATAAACAATGTAGGCATTCCAGTCACTAAGGGAACATTTTATCTGTTCATTAATTACATCCCCAGGCCTCTCCTGTTTAATTAACACTTACCCTCCATTTTGAATCCATCACCCTCCCCCCCACGCAATAAAAAAAAGTTTTACTTTATTTCTTGGTTAATAAAATATAATCAAGATTGATCAGTCATAATTTAGGCTTAGAGACTGGGAAGGGGAGGGGGGGGGGGTTCAGGGGCTCTACTCTTCCTCAGGAAGATCACTTTAAGTTTAAATTTCTGCTTCTTTGAGGTATATTTCAAGCGTCTGGTCTAAAACTGACTAAAATCACCCCTGTTTCACTAGAAAGCTTTCCATTCTATCAGTTAATATCAAGAAACAGCCAGAAAAACAATAAAAGCCATCATGTACTGCTTGGGGCAGGATTTGTTTCACACTTTGTCACTCACCACGCAGACCCATTCTTTCATGTATAGACCAAAATTTATCATTCACAGCATATTTGAAGACACTGTGATTAAGATGTAAATCTACATGAGCAACAATAGCATCAGCAACCTAGCTCTACATGGGAGACAGAGAAAGGATTGAGGGCCTGTCTGTATGTATTTCCCTGTGTCTTTCTGTTCTATCATTCTGTTTTTACTTTTTTTTAAAACACTGTTTGTATCTTCTCCTGTCTCTGTCTCTCTCTCTCTCTCTCTCTCTCTCTCTCTCTCTCTCTCTCTCTCTCTCTCCTCTCTCTCTCCTCTCTCTCTCCTCCTCTCCTCTCTCTCTCTCTCTCTCTCTCTCTTCTCTCTCTCTCTCTCTCTCTCTCTCTCTCTCTCTCTCTCTCTCTCTCTCTCTCTCTCTCTCATCTCTCTCTCTCTCATCTCTCTCTCTCATCTCTCTCTCTCTCATCTCTCTCTCTCTCATCTCTCTTCATCTCTCTCTCTCTCATCTCTCTCTCTCTCATCTCTCTCTCTCTCATCTCTCTCTCTCTCATCTCTCTCTCTCTCATCTCTCTCTCTCTCATCTCTCTCTCTTCATCTCTCTCTCTCTCATCTCTCTCTCTCTCATTCTCTCTCTCTCTCATCTCTCTCTCTCTCATCTCTCTCTCTCTCTCTCTCTCTCTCTCTCTCTCTCTCTCTCTCTCTCTCTCTCTCTCTCTCTCTCTCTCTCCTCTCTCTCTCTCTCTCTCTCTCTCTCTCTCTCTCTCTCTCTCTTTTTTCTCTCTCTTTTCTCTCTCTCTCTCTTTCTCTCTCTCTCTCTTTTCTCTCTCTCTCTCTTTTTCTCTCTCTCTCTCTCTCTCTCTCTGTCTCTCTCTCTGTCTCTCTCTCTCTCTCTCTCTCTCTCTCTCTCTCTCTCTCTCTGTCATTGCATTTGGAATGGACATTATGAAAGCTTTAAATGTTTTCTATATGTCTTTTGCATGTAAACATTTCAGTCAGTGATGATGAAGATCTCTACCATGGTGAAGGCTCCGGAGGTCTGGCGTACAACCCATACCACCCTAGTAAGTCCATGCAAGCTTTATAGTGTCACATGTAACACTAATGCTATGCCATTCCCACACACTGAGAGCATATCTCTATTCATCCTGATTTGTGTTATGCGATGCTTTGATGCCCCTACTTTCAATGGGGGGAAAGCGGGGATACCTTAATGCTGGTTAAGGATTCTCGATCTAAGGAATTAGGGCAGCCTTCTCTTTCATCGGGTAAAACCTGACTACTTCCCATTCCCCAGATGCTGGATGACCCTTCAAGTTTTGCATTTCACTCTGAATATAATAATAATATTATGCCCTAGATCCATTATGTATTTATATGTGCACATTTTGGAAAGTTAACTATGAATTACAGTAGTACCTTGCTTTCCTTTTCAGATTCCTACTTGTTCTTCTTTCTGGCTTCTATTTACTCTTATTTTATTGTCTCTCATTCATTTTGTACTGAGTCTTTTTGCAAATTCTAAGTGCACAAATACTCGGCATCCATATCCAGAATCTTATTGAGATGTAGAGAATTTGCATGTTGGAGGCAGGAGCACACTGCTTTTTCCTGTGCTATTTGGCTGCTGGCCCTCACAGCTTCAAGTTTGTACTGCAACAAAGCATCCCACACTATTCCCTTATGTTTAAAGGAACTTAGTACATAATTCTTGTTGACTGATACCCTACATAAAAAAAAAAAAGAGTAAAAGCCTGAAAACTAAACATGCAGTACAAAAGTACAAGATCTTTATGAAAGCCCCAGCCAGGTGGATTGTCTCTTTACCCATGCCTCTTCTTGGGGGGATTTAGAATTTGCCTGGCTGTTACCCGACTAGTGGAATTATTCATTTGGTGTGTTAGTTATTGTTGTAATGCCTCCTGGGAAAGCATGATTGATGTTAAGGATTTCTTTGGATGAGTGAGCCTCAGGTGATGCTAGCTGTGGAGCAGTGGAAAAACAAACAGCCACTGCTATTCATTGTGACCATATATTCACTAAGGGGGATTACCAGTAGACCCCTGGCTGTCTTCAAGAAGGCACTGGACAGGCACCTAAAGTCAGTACCTGACCAGCCGGGCTGTGGTTTGTACATCAGTTTGCGTGCAGCCAACAGTAGCAGCCTGGTTGATCAGTCCCTGATCCACCATGAGGCCTAGTCTCAGATCGAGCCGAGGGGGCTTTGACCCTCGAAACCTTCTCCAGGTATACTCCAGGTAAACCTACTTACCTCTGCCACCACACTGTCTGGTTCCACAGCTTCATCAAGTGATGGATCTGTATTTCATCTTCCACTTGTGAAGCTGGTATACACCGGTACCAAGATTGCACATGTCTGATGCTGTTGCTTCAGCTGAGTGAACTTTTGTGCAGTACAGTTTTCTCCTCCAGCACATGTCTATCAAGTGATATTCCTTGGCCTTGGGCTTTGCTGTTGTATCCCTGTAGCCAGATTATTCTGGTGACATTTCGATGTCATATAGGGCACGTTGAGGTATTGAACTGCATGGGAGATGTGAAGATGGTTCAGGATGCCTTCTAAAAAACTGTTGAGAGCCTGTTGGTAATTTCCTTTAATTTTGAAAGGATGATGCTGAAAAGCTATGGTTTTTATGTTTACTGAGCTATTCATTTAATGTGGACTCTACTCCATGTAGGTCCACATCCAGGTTCATAGCTTCTTTGTGCTGCAGTGACTCTGCAATTATTAATCATACACAACCTTGCACAAATGTTTATGTTACCAGCTCGTCTCTGATGGCCAACCTCTTCCTTACATTGTAAAAAAGGCTTGAGACCAGGAATCTCCTGGGACATGCCAGTAGGTCAATTCCGTACTATGATCCTGTTCACTAACAATTAATTCTCAAGGTCTGTAACTGCTGCACATTCTTTCAAGACTTGGCATCATTTGTGCTCTGAAAATTATTTACCCAGTGTAAGTAAATGCTATGAATGCCTCCACTATTGACCATTTGTTCATGTGCTGATTTCTGGGCCTGAAATTTCAAAATTGCCCGTCTCCAGAACAGAAACAAAGTATGACCTTAGAACCCTAGCTTGAGATGTCGGTGGCATCTATGGTCCACCACTTCCTAACACCTGAATTCAGGTTGCTGGATGATATTTTGCTGCTATAACATACTGTATTGGGATTGCAAGACATTGTTCTCACAATTTTAAGGGATGTGATTCTTCTTGGTGATATACTGGTGAATTCTTCAGCTTTCTGGCACTGCACCATGTGTGGGATGAAGTTGGAAGAATACTTGGTTCTTATATTGGAATGAAGAAAGCCTTCACAGCTAATAGACTGTTTTGTACTCTACAAATTATCTGTTGTGAGCAGAGTATGTAATAGATTTAGCTCAAGTTCATTCACAAGCAAAATTATTGGAGCTCCAAGTGAAGCTTTTACTTGAACAGCTGTTATTTGTGTTGTTATATTATGTTTTGTTACTGACAGAGAGTGGCCACTTTCAAGTGTGAATATCATATATAACCCTTCAAGGGAGGGGCCTCATAATAATAATAATAATAATAATAATAATAATAATAATAATAATAATTTTATTTTAGCATGAATTACAGTTTTGATGTAGTATATGCTAATGAAGGGTTCTTGATTTGAGGAATTGGAGCTACCCTACCTTTCCTTGGATCAAATCTGACTGTCACCTTATTCCTAGTTGATATATAATCCTTAACAGGTTTATTGCTTTCCTCTTGAATGGACGGTAATAATATTATACTTAAACTTTGGAGTTTATATTAAACTAACTCTGCTTTCCTAATTTTGAAGTCTCTGCTAGGGTAAATAAATAATATAAATTATAATACATATTCTATAACTTTAATAACTATTATAACAATGAAACTAAACCTAAATACTGTACTTCTATTTGTATTACATAACTTTGTAAGAAATTTACCTTTCTACATTATGTGTGATGAGGAAAATGTGAACAGTCCCAAAGATTATCTATTACCTTTTAAAAATTTACCTAGCAGCCACTTTCTCTCTAGTGGTTCAGGCAGGATTATGTAGTTATGAGGATCTTCCTTCCATACCACTTTTGTCATACATCACAGAAGAGGGTCGAGGTCTTCAGGGACCTCCTGGTCTCCCAGGCCCTCCAGGTCTACAGGGAATCCAAGGCATCAAGGGGATCCAGGGCATCAAGGGTAGCTCTGGAGACATTGGCCCGCCAGGACAGCCGGGTCTGGATGGTCTTCCTGGACGTAAGGTCAGCCAACAATGTCATATGTTAATATATTGGTATTACAGAATGCCGATGTTATTTACAAAACTTTTGTCATTCTTTGTAACTCATAAATCCAATTAAACCATGTAATTATTTGTTGCTCAGGGAACAAAGGGAGAACCAGGAAGTCCAGGCGCCAAGGGAGAAGTGGGACCTCTCGGATCCCAAGGGCAAAAAGGTGACAGGGGTGATGCAGGTCCCCCCGGCCCAGTCAGCTTTCTGGTTCAACCTGATGGAACCAACATCACGGTAGTCAAGGTTGGCATGCTCATCACCTTTTGTCGCATCATCCTACTTGTCAAAAATGTTCCAGTTCTTGTTTCCACCTTTCCAGCTACATAAATGCTTTCCAGTTATTCTTCAACCTTGCAAGCAGTTGAATTTAATCATATTGAATGACTGTTGATGTGCTACCAAGTCTCATATTAGCAAGCTGACTGTATGCTACATGACCCTTTTGTTTACTGCTTGTTTTTCATATAATAATAATCTAAACTACTGTCACACATATTAGTAATTGCTTCCTTGTTATCACTAGTAATTTCCTTGAAAATACAGGATTAACTCTAGTGAGACTGAAAGTTACTGATATACTAGAAACCTCTGTAAAGTACCTGTGACTGGTTTCAAGGGTTTTTCTACTCATGCATCCCAACCTGAGGCCATGCTTCCTTATTGTTTGATCAACTGGGCTATTACTTCCAGTGGCCTGCAGTTTTAGAGTAGAAGAACAGTTCTAGCAAGACTGAATATTACTGACATACTATACCATCAGACAGTACATTAAATCCAACATTACATTTTTATTTTAAGCTCTCTGTTACAGTCAAAAGCCCCATAATACAATGCCACCAAATGTTGACTAAGGAAACAACTTGATGTGAGGAGCATGTCATTGCCATCAGCCTGCTTCTACTTTTCCTTTACTCTGTATATGTCAGACTAGAATCGCAACAATATAAACCTCAAACTTACAAGTCTTTGTTATACTGTAGGAACTCTGCAAGAATCATTTGATAAATGAGACACTTTTCCAACATTTGTGTATCTTTATTCTGGAAATGTTTTGCCACACATTGGCTTCTTGAGTCAAATGTAGAAAATGGTGCAATAAGAGAAGTTCGAGGTAATGAGTCCCTCAACCTTGAGTCAGTCCATTATTCTTGACAAAAGTGCAGCTTATTCATGGAGATGGGGCTTATATACTGATGAGAGATGAGGTGGAGCAGTGGTAAGTGGAGTCACTAGCAAACAAAGGCACTAGTGGAAGTAGGTCATGTCTATAAATTAGACAAGTGTTGAAGAAATCACTGCATCAAGAACCCAAGATGTTGCTGTGTTTGACAGGATATGGTGAAACATTTCCAGAGTAAAGATATGCAAATGTTGCAAAAGTGTCTCACTTATCAACGTGTCAGTTTTGTAAACCATTTATTCACAATAATTACTTGAATAAACTTCTCATGCTCGCTTTACCACTGTGTTTGTTGCGCTGATTCTGGGCCATTATGATGACAGTCACATAGCGATGATGCATGTTTATTTTGTACAGTAATACGATCTCGGAAGTATAAACCAAATATCTGTCAAAAAGGGAAAAACTACATTATGTTTTCCACTTGTCATTAACCCTTTCACTGTCCATCACATAGAACTACATTAATGATGCCAGGGTCCATCACATGAGTTCAGCTCACTCACATAAACTGTGAGCAGTAAATTTTTGCCTAGATATGAGAGAATGGGTTTGTCGGGTGAGTGTGCACAGTATAAAAAAAAATCCTGCCCCATGCAGTGCATGATGGGAAAAGCAACTGACCTCTTTGATTTACAACAGCGAATTTGAGGCATTTTTTAGGATGTCTTTTTTTGTATCATTTGATAGAATGGAAGATATACAGTGGACCCCCGGTTTGCGATGGCATCGGTATCCAATAAATCCGGTATTTGATACATTTTAACACAAAAATTTTGCTTCGGCTCCCGTTAAAAAACCCGCCATACGCGATTCGTCCGAGACGTGTCCACATGTGGCCTGAACTGCCCTGTGTGTGCCAGTGTTTACAAGCCAGCCAGTGTGCTCGCATCTAAGGATACATTCGGTACATTCCATATTATCACAGTGTTTTTGGTGCTTGTTTCTGCAAAATGAGTCACCATGTGCCCCAAGAAAGCTTCTAGTACCAACCCTTCGAGAAAAAGGGTGCTAATGACTATTGAAATGAAGAAAGAGATAATTGCAAAGTACGAAAGTGGAGTGCATGTGTCGGAGCTGGCCAAGTTGTATACAAAACCCCAATCAACCCTCGCTATTATAGTGACCAGGAAAACGGCAATCAAGGAAGCTGTTGTTGCAAAAAGTGCAACTGTGATTATGAAACAGCGACTGCAAGTGTTAGAAGATGTTGAGAGACTGTTATTGGTGTGGATAAATGAAAAACAGATAGCAGGAGATAGCATCTCTCAAGCGATCATTGTGAAAAGGCTAGGCAGTTGCATGACGATTTGGTAAAGAAACTGCCTGCAACTAGTGGTGATGCCAGTGAATTTAAGGCCAGCAAAGGTTGGGTTTGAAAAATTTAAGAATCGTAGTGGCATACATAGTGTGATTAGGCATGGTGAGGCTGCCAGCTCGGACCAAAAAGCAGCTGAAAAACAATAAGTTCGACACTCTCCCCTCCTCCCATCCCATCAATCATCACCAGATCTTCATTAAAGGTAAGTGTCATGTATTCTATTGTTAGTAGAGTACTACAAACTGTGCATGTCTTCTTCAGTTTGTGTGCATTAAACCTAATATTTCATGTAGTAAAATTTTTTTTTCTTCATACTTTTGGATGTCTTGCACGGATTAATTTGATTTCCATTATTTCTTATGGGGAAAATTGATTCGCTTTTCGATAATTTTGGTTTACGATGAGCTCTCAGGAACGGATTAATATCACAAACCGGGGGTCCACTGTACTGCTAAAATAGTTATAGGGCCAGAAGGCAGTTTGAAATCATCCTCAAAATCGTGGAAATATTAAATTTTTACCAACTTTCCTGAGGATGGGTAAGGCCCCTCTGTACACCCTCACTCTGTTTTATGGGTTTTACGAGGTCTTACTCAAGCATTGGGATGCTGTAAACCATGACCAATCATTCCTGGTCATACTTTATTATCCGAGAAATAGGGTAAATCTTTCATTTTTCGTGTGATAATTAATTCAATATGGAAGGCAAGTGTAACATAGGAGAGGCCTGGAGACATGATTGATGAATAGAAGAGATGTTCTTTTTGTGCCTGGAATAAGAATAAGAAGTTTATTTCAGCATGATACATGTTTGTACAAATAAAATAAAATAAAAATAAAATATTTATTTCTTTGCTAAGGTTACAGTGTGTGTTTACATATCATAGTATGATTGGAGCAAAGAAAGCCACTATCATGCCGAGGCATTTCGGGCAGACTTAACCTAATACAGTGGAACCTCTACTTACGAGTGCCCCAACTTGTGAGTTTTTCAAGATATGGGAAGTCATTTGGTAGATTTTTTTGCTTCCAGATGCAAGCGAAATTTCAAGATGCCAGCATGGATGCTGGAGAGGGGCTCTTGCTCTTGATCTAGGGAATTGGATCTCAGTTGTTTGTTGGACTATCTTATTGAAACTTGGGCAATGTATGATGGAAAGTTGCTTCTTAACGTACACCAAAATTGAAAGAAATCGAACCATAAATATGTAATGGAGTTCACTTCTCAGCTATTAGCCGCCCCTTAGTGGTATATTTTCATATGGTTTTTACGGTTGTATTTCGTTTTTTTTATCTCATTTGATAGAATGGAAGATATATTACAGAAATAGATATGATTTTGATTGCTTTCAAAATGAAAAGTACCTTGAAATTGAGCTCAAAGTAGCGGAAATGTTTGATTCTTTGGCGATGTTCAAGAGTAAACAAATGACATCTCCGCCCAATACGTGTCCACCTGGCCAGTCTCATATGCAGTCACGAATAGGTTGACATTATTTATATAATTACTACAATAATGCAGTAGTCTGCATAACAGTAAATCTTCTATTTTTGTGTGAATAAAAATTCCAAATGGTAAGCAAGAGTATTATTATAAGAATACATACATACTAATTAATAATAATAATGCTTTGGAGCTATGTAATGATGCTTGCATAAGTCATTTCTGAAGCATTCTGAAAGAGAGGAAGAAACAAATCTCCTTGGACAGTTTTTTTATTGAAACGCCCTGCAGATGAGTGTGTGACAAGCGTGGAGAAAAAAACAAAAATCAGTGAATAGTGAAGTAACATTTAAGCGGAGAGGTTGATATTGGAGTTTAATGTTCTGTGTATGTAGTAGGAACAATAATAAGTGTGTATATTATGTATATTAAGTAAGTTCATGTTTTTGAAGAGAGATGGGGTGTGTTGTCTGGCACTGGAGTTTGTGATCATCCTCACTGCTACTTTTTGTTGGGTTATTAAAGGTTTGAGGTGACTAGCCATGGTAGATCCCCATGCCCAAATACCATAGGTGAGGTAAGGGAATATTAGAGAGTGAAGGAGTATAACAATTTGATGTAGTCGCCAGGATCCTACCATGCAGGTCAGCTCGTATTAATAATCTTCCTAAACCTGCTAGTGTACTTGATGTATAGTCTAGTTATATCACTGAATACAGGAGGCTCTTCACATTTGTGAGGGTTAGGGGATCAAGAACCTCGCGAATCTTGAAAATTTGCGAATGTTTGGTGCGCAAATATGATGTAAGGAAATATAATAATACTGTACTGAAGTGTTCGCGAATGTTTTGATGCTCAAATATATTGTAGGGAAATATAATAATAGCATTTACTTAGCCTAACAATACTGCTTCCTTAACCTATTGAACTATGAACAATCATAAAGCACATGAAAACATCATAAAATATTGTAAAATATTGGGCGGCTGGGCATTCGTGAATGTTCGAAGCTCGTGAAAGTGAAAGGCTAGCTGTTAAAATTCCTTTTGAAATACGAAAAGGTGCACAGTCTTGAGGAAATAAGAAAAGTGCACGATCTTGAGGAAATACGAAAAGTGTACAGTTTTGTAGAAATACGATGAACAATATACAGTGGACCTTCAACCAACGGCATTAATCCATTCCAGAGAGCTTGCCATTAGTTGAATTTGCCGTTGGTTGAATTAATTTTCCCCATAAGAATTAATGGAGATAGAATTAATCCGTTCCTGACACCCCAAAGTCTGAAAAAAAAAATTTTTTTTACATGAAATATACATTTCCTTATATGGAAAGGAATGGGACATGCAAAATAAACAATAATTAAATGCCACTTACGTTTATTGTGGAGTTGTTGATGAGTGATGTGCCAGCAGCAGGGAAAATTCAGATTGTCTATTGCTTGGAAGGAGAATCCCCTTCCAGAAGGACTTCAGGTACCGAGTCCTTTGGTGGGGTTACCTCCCTTCTTGGTTTTTTAATGCCACTAGGACCAGCTTGAGAGTCACTGGACCCCTGTCACACAAAATAACTGTTCAGAGAGCTCTGTTTCTCACGAGCCCTTAGGATTTCCCTAAAATGGGACACAAGAGTGTCATTGTACATGCTGCCAATGCAGCTTGCAACTTCTGTGATAGGTTAAAATTCATCGATAAATGCTTGCACCTTTGTAAACATTGAACACATTTCCCTAATCCTTGACGAAGTCATCTTCCTTCGTCTCTCTTCATCCTGCTCTGAAGAACATTCCTGAAATTTGATCTGTTGCTGTTGCACCTGAAGCTCTTGCAGGTCTGCAGTGGTTAGTTCTTCCTCATCATTCTACACCAGCTCTTCCACATCCTTGTCACAAACCTCCAACCCCAAGGACTTCCCCAATGACACAATAGCTTTCACTGCTGGCATAGCCTCCTGAGGGTTAGCCCCAAACCCTTCAAAATCCCTCTGTTCTACACATTCTGGCCACAGTTTCCTCCAAGCAAATTTCAAGGTCCTCTTAGTCACTCCCTCCCAAGACTTACCTATAAGGCTTACACAACTGAGGATATTGAAGTGATTTTTCCAAAACTCTCTTAGGGTCAGTTGAGTGTCTGAGGTCACTTCAAAGCACTTTTGAAACACTGCTTTTGTGTAGAGTTTTTTGAAGTTTGAAATGACCTGTTGGTCCATGGGCTGGAGGAGAGAAGTTGTATTAGGAGGCAAAAACTTCACCTTAATAAAACCAAATTCCCCTGCAATTTCCTCTTGCAAGTCGTGAGGATGAGCAGGAGCATTGTCTATTACCAGGAGGCACTTGAGTGACAATTTTTTTTCCTGGAGGTATTTTGTCACAGTGGGGTCAAACACACCATAAAACCAGTCCAAGAAAAATTCCCTAGTGACCCATGCCTTACTGTTTGATCTCCACAGCACACATAAATTACCCTTGATGATATTGTTTTTCTTGAACACTCTGGGAATTTCAGAGTGATACACCAATAAAGGCTTCACTTTGCAATCACCACTAGCATTACTACACAACATTAATGTCAGCCTGTCTTTCATAGGCTTATGTCCTGGGAGAGCCTTTTCCTCCTGAGTAATGTAGGTCCTGTTTGGCATTTTCTTCCAAAACAGGCCTGTTTCATCACAGTTAAACACTTGTTCAAGTTTTAAGTTTTCAGTCTCTATGTATTCCTTAAAGTCCTTCACATATTTTTCAGCTGCATTTTTGTCTGAACTGGCTGCCTCACCATGCCTTACCACATTTTCTTAATGGGATCATCATGCAACTTCCTTGCCTTTTCACAAATTATAGACCGAGAAACACTGTCACCTGATAATTGTTTTTCATTTGTCCATTCCAATAACAGTCTCTCTACCTCTTCACTTATTTGCAGTCTCTGTTTTGAAAACATATTTGAACCTTTCACAACAACAGCTTGACTCACGAAATCGTAATGACACGATTGCAAACAAACCATACCCCGGCCGGGATTGAACCCGCGGTCAGAGAGTCTCAAAACTCCAGCCCGTCGCGTTAGCCACTAGACCAGCTAGCCACAATAAGATTCGTCCAACTAGGTATATTTCTACACCATAGGAAGGTTAGCACAGGCACCACTGTGACCACAAATGCAAGTTTTTACAGACGAATCTCCAGCTAGCGTGGCCGTGACAAACTCTAGCTCAATTCCCTTCACTGCCGTCAACATGACTCACGAAATCGTAATGACACAATTGCAAACAAAGCATACCCCGGCCGGGATTGAACCCGCGGTCAGAGTCTCAAAACTCCAGCCCGTCGCGTTAGCCACTAGACCAGCTAGCCACAATAAGATTCGTCCAACTAGGTATATTTCTACACCATAGGAAGGTTAGCACAGGCACCACTGTGACCACAAATGCAAGATTTTACAGACGAATCTCCAGCTAGCGTGGCCGTGACAAATTCTAGCTCAAGTCCCTTCACTGCCGTCAACATGACTCATGAAATCGTAATGACACGATTGCAAACAAACCATACCCCGGCCGGGATTGAACCCGCGGTCAGAGAGTCTCAAAACTCCAGCCCGTCGTGTTAGCCACTAGACCAGCTAGCCACAATAAGATTCGTCCAACTAGGTATATTTCTACACCATAGGAAGGTTAGCACAGGCACCACTGTGACCACAAATGCAAGTTTTTACAGACGAATCTCCAGCTAGCGTGGCCGTGACGAACTCTAGCTCAAGTCCCTTCACTGCCGTCAACATGACTCACGAAATCGTAATGGCACGATTGCAAACAAACCATACCCCGGCCGGGGTATGGTCTAGTGGCTAACGCGACGGGCTGGAGTTTTGAGACTCTCTGACCGTGGGTTCAATCCCGGCCGGGGTATGGTTTGTTTGCAATCATGTCATTACGATTTCGTGAGTCATGTTGACGGCAGTGAAGAGATTTGAGCTAGTTCATCACGGCCACGCTAGCTGGAGATTCGTCTGTAAAAACTTGCATTTGTGGTCACAGTGGTGCCTGTGCTAACCTTCCTATGGTGTAGAAATATACCTAGTTGGACGAATCTTATTGTGGCTAGCTGGTCTAGTGGCTAATGTGACGGGCTGGAGTTTTGAGACTCTCTGACCGCGGGTTCAATCCCGGCCGGGGTATGGTTTGTTTGGAATCGTGTCATTACGATTTCGTGAGTCTGTTGACGGCAGTGAAGGGGCTTGAGCTAGAGTTCGTCACGGCCACGCTAGCTGGAGATTCGTCTGTAAAAACTTGCATTTGTGGTCCAGTGGTGCCTGTGCTAACCTTCCTATGGTGTAGAAATTTTACCTAGTTTGGACGAACTTATTGTGGCTAGCTGGTCTAGTGGCTAACACGACGGGCTGGAGTTTTGAGACTCTCTGACCGCGGGTTCAATCCCGGCCGGGGTATGGTTTGTTTGCAATCGTGTCATTACGATTTCGTGAGTCATGTTGACGGCAGTGAAGGGACTTGAGCTAGAGTTCGTCACGGCCACGCTAGCTGGAGATTCGTCTGTAAAAACTTGCATTTGTGGTCACAGTGGTGCCTGTGCTAACCTTCCTATGGTGTAGAAATATACCTAGTTGGACGAATCTTATTGTGGCTAGCTGGTCTAGTGGCTAACGCGACGGGCTGGAGTTTTGAGACTCTCTGACCTCGGGTTCAATCCCGGCCGGGGTATGGTTTGTTAACAACAGCTTCCTTGATTGCCTGTCTGTTCGCCAAGATAGTACTGATGGTTGAATGTGATTTGTTGTATTGCCTTTCCAACTCAGCCATATGGACTCCACTCTTGTATTTTTCTATGATCTACTTCATTTCCATCATAATTCTCACCCTTTTTAACACAGGCTTGGCACTAGAAGCTTTCTTGGGGCCCTTGGTGGCTTATTTAGCAGTTACAAGCACTAAAAACAGTGGCATAATCCAAAATATGTGAGAGGCACACGTGGAAACCGACCGCAACACCTTGTAAACAATGGCACACTGAGTCGTGGAGTGGCTGTGCCGCCCGCTCAGGCCGTGCTCTGGGCACATGGACATGTTCTGGACGAACGTCGTTGGTAGAGTTTTTCGCCAATGGTTAAGACATTTTTTTTACGGCAAAAAGCTCCGTTAGACGAAATTGTCGTTAATTAATGCTGCCGTTAGTTGAGGGTCCACTGTACTTAGATCACAGTATAATAGAGGTACAGACATGTATGCGTGGGGCCTCAGACCGATAAACTGTGATCAGTCACGAGAGACCCTTCACCAAATTCAACCTCAATAACAAAAACATAAGGTCGGACCAAGTAAACCAGACCCTAAGTGATGTAAACTGGGAAGATAGCCTAAGCAGCACAGACCCAAACCTATGCCTAGAACAAATTAACTCTGTGGCACTCGAGGTATGCTCAAGGCATATTCCTTTAACCCTTTGACTATTTCGGTCGTATATACAGTGGACCCCCGGTTAACGATATTTTTTCATTCCAGAAGTATGCTCAGGTGCCAGTACTGACCGAATTTGTTCCCATAAGGAATATTGTGAAGTAGATTAGTCCATTTCAGACCCCCAAACATACACGTACAAACGCACTTACATAAATACACTTACATAATTGGTCGCATTGGAAGGTGATCGTTAAGCGGGGGTCCACTCTATATGTCTTATGAGCCACCGTGTTTGACGTATATACATATACTCAAAAATTCTAGCGGCTTTAACCCTTTGAGGGTCGACAGGCCCTCTCCGAAACTCGTTCTCAGGGTCGGCCAAATTTAAAAAAAAAAAAAAATTATTTTCTCTTATGAAAAGATAGAGAATCTTTTCCCGATCATAAAGACACCAAAAGTTTGAAATTTGATAGAAAACTTACGGAATTATGCTCTCGCAAAGTTAGCGGTCTCGGCGATGTTTACGCATCGGCGATTTTGCCCACTTTGAGCCCCATTTTCGGCCAATTTCACTGTACTAGTCGACAAAAAACATGAATATTTCGCTAGAACTCCATTGTTTCTATCGAATGGGTGCAAGAAACCACCTATTTATAAATTCAACTATCCAGTACAGTGGTCAGAATTTAGCAATTTTGCCAATTTCACACGAATTTCAAAAGATGCCAATTCCGAATAGGGTCCAGAATAAACAAGAAAGACATTCCTGGCACTAAAATGACATTTCCTCTAGTCATAGTCACGTCTCAAGGCCCCTCTTATATTCTTTTGCTTTCCACTTTGAATTTTTTTATTCTCACAAAAAATATAAGATTTACTGTTATGCAGACTACTGCATTAGTGTAAAAAATAGTATAAATATTATTGGTGCACTTGTGAAAGAATATTAGACTCACCAGTTGACGTGTATTGCACGCTTGGCACGATTTGTTTACTTTTGAAGTTTGGTAAAAATCGAACATTTCTGCTACTTTGAGCTCAATTTCAGGCACCTTTCATTGTAAAACCAGTCAAAATCATCTCAATTTCAGTAATATGTTTTCCATTCTATAAAATGAGACCAAGAAAACTAGAATACAACAAAAAAATACCATACGAAAATACACTGCAAAGTCGCTGATTTATTAAAAAAAAATGGTCGAAGTTTTTTTTTTCTCATTATGCACTGTGTGCTGCAGGATTTTTTTTAGACTGTGCACACTGACCACATAGACCCATTCTTTCATATGAAGGCCTACCAGCTTTCTCCCACTAGATTTGAGGCCGCTAGAATTTATGAGTACTAGTACGTCAAAAACCCCTACGCGTAAGACGTACTAGTACGACGAAAACCCTCAAAGGGTTAAATCAAGCAGGAGAAACCTGGTAGGCCCACATGTGAGAGAATGGGTCTGTGTGGTCAGTGTGCACCATATAAAAAAATCCTGCAGCACGCAGTGCATAATGAGAAAAAAAAACTCTGACCGTGTTTTTGCATTAAGACACTGACTTTGTGGTGTATTTTCGTATAGTATTTATGGTTGTATTCTCGTTTTGTTGGTCTCATTTGATAGAATGGAAAACATATAGAAATAGAGGTGATTTTGATTTTTGCCAATGTTCAAAAGTAAACAAATGATGTCATTGTCCAATAAATGTCCAACTAGCCATTCTAATATGCAGTCATGAAAAGGTTGACATTGTTTATACAATTATTATAATATTGCAGTAGTCTGCATAACAGTAAATCTTCTATTTTTTGTATGAATAAAAATTCAGAATAGAAAGCAAGAAGAATATCAGAGGGGCCTGGAGACGTGACTGATGAACAAAAAAAATGTTATTTTAGAGCCAGGAATGTCTGCATTGTTCATTCTGGACCCTATTTTGAAATTTGCATATTTTTTAATTTGTATAAGAACTTTTTTTTTTTTTTTTTTTTTTTTTTTTTTTTTTTTTTTTCAAAAATTTTTTGACACCAGGAGATACCTCAGGATTTGGGGTTGTGACAGTCAAAGGGTTAAGGAAAAGGAGAAGAAGATGTAAACTAGAAAGAGAAAGGTGCTCCCTATACAGGCAAAGGCAAAGAATAACGGAGTGGCTACAAGAGACTACAAATACTACAGTACTACGGTTTATTTATAGAGTAATATATTGATAAATTAAATAATGGGATAATTATAGACCAAGAGCATGTGTCTGCTGTTCTCAGTGAACAGCATATGCATGTGAGACACAACCGATGTCACTCTGGCTGTCAGTGCTGCCATGTGGCAGCGTTGGAATCATGTAGAGATGACTGATGCTACACACATAAGAAAGAAGGAACACTGCAGCAGGCCTACTGGCCCATGCGAGTCAGGTCCAATTCTCCCACCGGCTTAAGCCAATGCCTTAACCTAGTCAGGTCAGGTCACATTCACTTAAGAACATAAGAAAGGAAGAACACTGCAGCAGGCCTGTTGGCCCATACTAGGCAGGTCCTTCACAATCCATCCCACTAACAGAATATTTACCCAACTCAATTTTCAGTGCTACCCAAGCAATAAGCTATGATAGTTTTATTTACTCATGTGCAAGTCCTACTCAAATCCAACCCCTCTCACTCATATGTTTATCCAGCCTAATATGTTTATCCAACCTAACATGTTTATCCAACCAAGGAAGGAGCACAGCATCTGTCCTAGTAGCAGAAGCTAGGTAGGTCTAGGCTAGGCTAGATATTTTTAGCACACTGTTTACATCCCCACTGTTTACATCCTGTTTTCCATTTATACACCTCCAAGAAAAAACTTCAATTTTCGAAACTTCTCAAATTTCAGAATTTCGGATAAAGGGATATGGACCTGTACTAGTGCTGAAAAACATGCACCAATACGGAATGCAGTCACGAAAAAACCAAGGCAAACAGAAATCAGACCTATGCAAATTCTATGCATTAGATATCTGCAGGCATGGAATATCTGGAAAAAACAGATGGGACATGCACCTTTGAACACCCCAGAAAATTCCATGCCCATATGACAACAGGAAAATGCAACCTTCCTTCCTGTAAGCTTTTCCACACTGAAATGTGTCACTCTTTTAGTTCAGGAAAGACAATGCTATAACTTATATTATCAGGTACACCACCTAAAGGGGACAAGAAGATACAGAACATCCAGACCATGGAAAAACCTGAGTAGCCACAACTAGTCCAGAGAGAAAGAGGGTTTTTAAGCACCAGGAAGGAAAAAAAACTGGCAGGAAATGACAGAAATCATACACCAACTCCGATCATTTCTGGAGTGGAATCACAGTCAATGGCCTCCACTCCAAAACAATAGATATTAGTGCCAGGAAAAAAAAGATACCCCCCCCCATCCATACCACCAATATAATGACATTCATCTTTGCAAATATACAGGGTCTAAAGCCAGTAACGAACAACAAAATACCTTTCATTCGTGGACTGCTTACAGAGTCAAATGCATTGTTTGCGGATTTTACAGAGACCCACATAAAGGATCTCCTTGACAACGAAATGTGGATCCTGGGTTATAACCTATACAGATGTGACAGAGTGAACAGGCAAAAGGGGGGAGGGTTGGCTTGTATGTCGCAGAGTCGTCGATATGCTCAGAACTACTAAATGCCTCAAATAATGTAGATGAAGTTTTGGCAGTAAAGACTGAGAACCAAAACCTGGTCATTGTGGTTGTATTCAAGCCTCCAGATGCAACTTCTCAACAGTTCCAGGAACAGCTTTTGAAAATAGACCACTGTCTGGAAAATCTTCCAGCTCTTGCCCCAAACACCTGCTCCAAACACCCTTAAAAACAAGGCAGGAAACATAAACAACTTGCCTGCTTTTATGTACAAAAAAGCTTCTCAAGTATTGTCACCAATTATTGCAACGCTCTTTAACAAATCCATTGAATCATCTACCTTCCCAACAATCCTCAAAATAGCGAGGGTCACTCCGATCCATAAAGGAGGTGACCAAGCTGACTTCAATAACTATAGACCAATATCTAACTTACCACTGCTCTCTAAAATCTTTGAAAAATTAATTCATAGATGGATCTATTCCTACCTCGTTTCACACAACATATTAAACCCTTGTCAGTTTGGATTCAGAAATAATAAAAGCACAAATGACGCTATCATACACATGCTAGAACTTATATATACCGCACTTGAAAAGAAAGAAGTCCCACTGGGCATTTTCATTGATTTACGTAAAGCTTTCGATGCAGTCAACCATGAACTACTGTACTCCAAATTAATGCACTATGGTATCAGACGCCACTCCCTCAACCACCTAAAGTCATACCTTAGTAACAGAACTCAATGTGTATGCAAATGATGCAAACTCCTCCACCCAACCAATCACAGTAGGCTCTAATATTTGCTGGTTTAAGGTGAATTTGGTACAATTTATGATACAAACATACATTTTTAGGTTTGTAATAATGGTTTAATAAATAAGGGATAATAAAATATTTGGGAGAGTTACTTCAAATATGGTTAGAGATCAGCATAGTGTGCGTATGATTATTATTGAGAAATGAGATGATTTTTAAGTATAGTTCTAAATTGATTTGTAAGTAGAGGACCTCTTCCTGGTTCAGGCAAAGGGTTCCAGATCTTCAGGCCCTTAATGTGCACAGCATTTTTGCATAGTGTAAGATAAACATGAGGGATGTCAAGTGTTTTGTGCCTCATGTTGTGCCTGTGTGCTCTATTGTAGCTGTCTAGGAGTTTGAGCAGAAGGTTTATATTGGAGTTTAATGTTCTGTATATATAGTAGGCATGATAATAAGTGTGTATATTTTGTATATTAAGTAAGTTCAAGCTCTTGAAGAGTGGTGGGGTGTGCTGTCTGGTGCAGGAGTTTGTGATCATCTGCACCACTGCTTTTTGTTGGGTTATTTAACCCTTTGAGGGTTTCGGACGTACTAGTACGGCTTACGACCCAGGGTTTTTGACGTACTAGTACGCCTAAATTCTAGCGCCCTCAAATCTAGTGGGAGAAAGCTGGTAGGCCTTCGTATGAAAGAATGGGTCTATGTGGTCAGTGTGCACAGTCTAAAAAAAATCCTGCAGCACACAATGCATAATGAGAAAAAAAAACTTTGACCATTTTTTTGGAATAAAACAGCGAATTTGCACTGTATTTTCATATGTATTTATTGTTATATTTTAGTTTTCTTGGTCTCATTTTATAGAATGGAAGACATATTACAGAAATTGAGATGATTTTGACTGGTTTTACAAAGAAAGATACCTTGAAATTGAGCTCAAAGTAGCAGAAATGTTCGATTTTTACCAAATTTCAAAAGTAAACAAATCGTGCCAATGGTCCAATACACGTCAACTGGTGAGTCTAATATTCTTTCACAAGTGCGCCAATAATATTTATACCATTTTTTACACTAATGCAGTAGTCTGCATAATAGTAAATCTTATATTTTTTGTGAGAATAAAAATTCAAAGTGGAAAGCAAAAGAATATAAGAGGGGCCTTGAGACGTGACTAATGACCAGAGAAAATGTCATTTTAGTGCCAGGAATGTCTTTCTTGTTTATTCTGGACCCTATTCGGAAATTGGCATCTTTTGAAATTTGTATGAAATTGGCAACATTGCTAAATTCAGACCACTGTACTGGATAGTTGAATTTCATAAATGGGTGGTTTCTTGCACCCATTCGATAGAAAAAATGGAGTACTAGCGAAATATTCATGTTTTTTGTCGACTAGTACAGTGGAATTGGCCGAAAATGGGGCTCAAAGTGGGCAAAATCGCCGATGCGTAAACATCCCCGAGACCGCTAACTTCGTGAGAGCATAATTCCGTAAGTTTTCCATCAAATTTCAAACTTTTGGTGTCATTATGATCGGGAAAAGATTCTCTATCTTTTCATAAGAGAAAATTATTTTTTTTTCTTTTTAAATTTGGCCGACCCTGAGAACGAGTTTCGGAGAGGGCCTGTCGACCCTCAAAGGGTTAAAAGTTTAAAGTGATTGGCCGTGGTTGATCCCCAAGCACAAATACCGTAGGTGAGGTAAGGGTATATTAGAGAGTGATATAAAGTGAAGAGTGCCATTTGGGGTATATAGTACTGTATCCTGGAAAGGATGCCTAAATTTCAGTATTACTGCACAGGGCATACAATAAACTGAAGACCCAGAGAATGCATAGCATCTCAGGCAAAACTTAGCCTGGGATTAGTTAGATAAGATAAGATAAAGTTTATTTCTTTGTAAAAGTTACAATGTGTAATTTTTTTTTTTTTTTCAACAAGTCGGTCGTCTCCCACCGAGGCAGGGTGACCCAAAAAAGAAAGAAAATCCCCAAAAAGAAAATACTTTCATCATCATTCAACACTTTCACCACACTCACACATTATCACTGCTTTTGCAGAGGTGCTCAGAATACAACAGTTTAGAAGCATATACGTATAAAGATACACAACATATCCTCCAAACTGCCAATATCCCAAACCCCTCCTTTAAAGTGCAGGCATTGTACTTCCCATTTCCAGGACTCAAGTCCGACTATATGAAAATAACCAGTTTCCCTGAATCCCTTCACTAAATATTACCCTGCTCACACTCCAACAGATCGTCAGGTCCCAAGTATCATTCGTCTCCATTCACTCCTATCTAACACGCTCATGCACGCTTGCTGGAAGTCCAAGCCCTCGCCCACAAAACCTCCTTTACCCCCTCTTTCCAACCCTTTCGAGGACGACCCCTACCCTCTTTCCTTCCCCTATAGATTTATATGCTTTCCATGTCATTCTACTTTGATCCATTCTCTCTAAATGACCAAACCACCTCAACAACCCTTCTTCTGCCCTCTGACTAATGCTTTTATTAACTCCACACCTTCTCCTAATTTCCACACTCCGAATTTTCTGCATAATATTTACACCACACATTGCCCTTAAACAGGACATCTCCACTGCCTCCAACCGTCTCCTCGCTGCTGCATTTACCACCCAAGCTTCACACCCATATAAGAGTGTTGGTACTACTATACTTTCATACATTCCCTTCTTTGCCTCCATAGATAATGTTTTTTGACTCCACATATACCTCAATGCACCACTCACCTTTTTTCCCTCATCAATTCTATGATTAACCTCATCCTTCATAAATCCATCCGCCGACACGTCAACTCCCAAGTATCTGAAAACATTCACTTCTTCCATACTCCTCCTCCCCAATTTGATATCCAATTTTTCTTTATCTAAATCATTTGATACCCTCAGCACCTTACTCTTTTCTATGTTCACTTTCAACTTTCTACCTTTACACACATTCTCAAACTCATCCACTAACCTTTGCAATTTTTCTTTAGAATCTCCATAAGCACAGTATCCTCAGCAAAATGTAACTGTGTCAATTCCCATTTTGAATTTGATTCCCCATAATTTAATCCCACCCCTCTCCCGAACACCCTAGCATTTACTTCTTTTACAACCCATCTATAAATATATTAAACAACCATGGTGACATTACACATCCCTGTCTAAGACCTACTTTTACCGGGAAGTATTCTCCCTCTCTTCTACACACCCTAACCTGAGCCTCACTATCCTCATAAAAGCTCTTTACAGCATTTAGTAACTTACCACCTATTCCATATACTTGCAACATCTGCCACATTGCTCCTCTATCCACTCTATCATATGCCTTTTCTAAATCCATAAATGCAATAAAAAACTTCCCTACCTTTATCTAAATACTGTTCACATATATGCTTCAATGTAAACACTTGATCTACACATCCCCTACCCACTCTGAAGCCTCCTTGCTCATCCGCAATTCTACATTCTGTCTTACCTCTAATTCTTTCAATTATAACCCTACCGTATACTTTTCCTGGTATACTCAGTAAACTTATTCCTCTATAATTTTTACAATCTCTTTTGTCCCCTTTCCCTTTATATAAAGGGACTATACATGTTCTCTCCGCCAATCCTTAGGTACCTTCCCCTCTTTCATACATTTATTAAACAAAAGTACCAACCACTCTAACACTATATCCCCCCTGCTTTTAACATTTCTGTCATGATCCCATCAGTTCCAGCTGCTTTACCCCCTTTCATTCTACGTAATGCCTCACGTACCTCCACCACACTTACATTCTGCTCTTCTTCACTCCTAAAAGATGGTATACCTCCCTGGCCAGTGCATGAAATTACCGCCTCCCTTTCTTCCTCAACATTTAAAAGTTCCTCAAAATATTCTCGCCATCTACCTAATACCTCCCTCTCCCATCTACTAACTCCCCTACTCTGTTTTTAACTGACAAATCCATACTTTCCCTAGGCTTTCTTAACTTGTTTTACTCACTCCAAAATTTTTTCTTATTTTCATTAAAATTTCTTGACAGTGCCTCTCCCACTCTTTCATCTGCTCTCCTTTTGAACTCTCTCACCACTCTCTTCACCTTTCTTTTACTCTCCATATACTCTGCTCTTCTTATAACACTTTTGCTTTGTAAAAACCTCTCGTAAGCTACCTTTTTCTCTTTTATCACACCCTTTACTTCATCATTCCACCAATCACTCCTCTTTCCTCCTGCCCCCACCCTCCTATAACCACAAACTTCTGCCCCACATTCTAACACTGCATTTTTAAAACTATTCCAACCCTCTTCAACCTCCCCACTACTCATCTTTGCACTAGCCCACCTTTCTGCCAATAGTCGCTTATATCTCACCCGAACTTCCTCCTCCCTTAGTTTATACACTTTCACCTCCCTCTTACTTGTTGTTGCCACCTTCCTCTTTTCCCATCTACCTCTTACTCTAACTGTAGCTACAACTAAATAATGATCCAATATATCAGTTGCCTCTCTATAAACATGTACATCCTGGAGCCTACCCATCATCCTTTTATCCACCAATACATAATCTAACAAACTACTTTCATTACGTGCTACATCATACCTTGTATATTTATTTATCCTCTTTTTCATAAAATATGTATTACTTATTACCAAATTTCTTTCTACACATAGCTCAGTTAAAGGCTCCCCATTTACATTTACCCCTGGCACCCCAAATTTACCTACTACTCCCTCCATAACATTTTTACCCACTTTAGCATTGAAATCCCCAACCACCATTACTCTCACACTTGATTCAAAACTCCCCACGCATTCACTCAACATTTCCCAGAATCTCTCTCTCTCCTCTACACTTCTCTCTTCTCCAGGTGCATACACGCTTACTATAACCCACTTTTCACATCCAATCTTTATTTTACTCCACATAATCCTTGAATTTATACATTTGTAGTCCCTCTTTTTCTGCCATAGCTTATCCTTCAACATTATTGCTACTCCTTCTTTAGCTCTAACTCTATTTGAAACCCCTGACCTAATCCCATTTATTCCTCTCCATTGAAACTCTCCCACCCCCTTCAGCTTTGTTTCACTTAAAGCCAGGACATCCAGTTTCTTCTCATTCATAACATCCATAATCATCTTGATTCGCTAAGTACAAAGATAGCCACTATCATGATGGGGCATTTTGGGCAGACTAATCCGGTGGCCTGGTGGATAAAGCTCCCGCTTCACACACGGAAGCCCCGGGTTCGATTCCCAGCGAGTGGAAACATTTCGACACATTTCCTTACACCTGTTGTCCTGTTCACCTAGCAGCAAATCGGTACCTGGGTGTTAGTCGATTGGTGTGGGTCGCATCCTGGGGGACAAGATTAAGTACCCCAATGGAAATAAGTTAGACAGTCCTCGATGACGTACTGACTTTCTTGGGTTATCCTGGGTGGCTAACCCTCCGGGGTTAAAAATCTGAACGAAATCTTATCTTATCTTATCTTATCCTAAAACATAGTAACTAATTAAAACTAGACAAGATAATAAGTACATAGTACTATACTTAAAACTAGACAAGAAATAGTAGTTAACTGTTTTGCAATCTTATTTAAACTTAATACAAATGTAAGGTAGTAACGTGGAGTAGGGTTCGGTAAAATAATCTTGAAATTGCACACAAAATCTACATTACCAGTAATGTAGATTTTGTGTGCAATTTCAATATTACCACCTGAACCATTACAAGTAATGGCTCACGTGGTAATATTTTATGGATTGGCAGAATTACAAGCCTAGAGGTCACATAAAACCAATTAGCAGATGTTTTGGTTGATTTGGTTAATATTGAGAGATAAGATGATTTTTTAGCAAAGTCCGAAATTTATAAGTTGTCAGGGGATCCTTCAGCTGTTCCAGATCTTTAGGCCCTTTATGTGCATAGCATTCTTGCATAGTGAGAAACTGACTCAAGGGATGTTGAAAAGTGCCTTATGCCTTGTATTGTGACTGTGCATTCTGTTGTAACTGTCAAGGAGTAGCTTTAGGGTAGGGTTTACAGTGGAGTTTAATGTTCTGTATATGTAGTATGCACAATAATATGAGTGTATGTCTTGTATATTTAGCAAGTTGAGTCTTTTGAAAAGTGGTGGGGTGTGCTGTCTAGCACAGGAGCTGGTTATCACCCGTAAAGCAGCTTTTTGTTGGGTTATTAAGGGTCTAAGGTGGTTGGCTGTCGTTGAGCTGGTTAAAATAACAGAGTCTAGGAGCTTGTCTTGTTCAGTCATATCCCTTTGATACTGGAAGCATGTATTCCACTGGGATTCCATCTTTTACTTCCAATCTTGTGTAGGTTCTGACAGCTTGGTGGTGAGGGAATTTATTTGTTTAGTATATGTGTCTATAGTTGAGTGCAGGTTTGAATGTTCTTTAGATGAGTTTAGTGTGTATCAGAGAGAATCAGACCTAAGGAAGGAGTAGCAGTAATATTAAATGATCAATTATGGGAGACAAGAGGGATTATAAATATATAAATTCAAGAATTTTGTGGGTTAGAATAAAGGTGGGATGCAAGAAGTGAGTTATAGTAAGTTTGTATGTATGTGGACTAAGATGTATATAGAAGAGAGAGAATTATTTTTTCTTCTGAAAGGGTAAAGAATCTTTTTCTCAAGGTAATAACACGAAAAATATGAAATTTGTTGGAAAACTTACAGAATGCAGGCACAAATTTGGCAGTCTGGGTACAGTTTATGCATCAGTGAATTTTGCCCACTTTGAGTCATGTTTTAAGCCAATTTCATTGCTCAGTTCTTAGCTACTTCACTAGTATGCCTTCTAACTGACCATAGAAACCACCCATTCAACTATCAGAACTACCTATAAAGTAAAAATATAAATTTTTATTTCTTAATGTGGGGCCAAACAATATAGTTTACATGAAATAAAACATTGGTAGGCACAAAAAACCACTAGTTTACAATGCATTTCAGTAAAACATGTTCTCTGTTAGGATAGTATTGTTCCTCATGAGCCAGCTCTTGGCATGTTTATACCATATCATCTCTTCACCTTTCTTTGAGCTCTTTAATCCTATACATTCTTGCCACATACTTTTGTCTTTCAGTCCTCTTTGTTACATATGTGTGCTGGTACTTATTCACTCTGATCATGGCTCCTGAAAAAGCTGTGAAGTCAATTGCATTTGGTAGTAGCTTTGATGCCATTACTTTAGTATTTGAATCAGCATAATGCACTTAACTGTATTCAGAATTAATGCATTTTTTCTTGTACTCACAAGATAAGCAGAATATAATAGTAAATAATGAGTGTGATTTGCCTCACTCTTATAAAGAAACTATGATATATCTACCTAGACTCAAATGTGTACAGTGTAATAATATTTCTGTTATATACATCATCAAAAACATATTGAACTTGCAGTATTAATTATTCCATTACCCTACTTGCATACACTGAAGAGAACAAGTGTTGAAAATTAAAACTATTACCATTATAACACTTAAGCACAGGAGAACTTGAATCCACATTTTATGACAATCAGGGACTTGCTTGATTCTTGCTAACTTACAAATCTTCCTTGGCCAGCCTGTAGTAGTTGATGCATCATAACCTGCCACTAACATGACCTGGTAGACTGTTCCACGTGTGGGAGAACTGGTGGTACACACCACACTGCACCAGAACTCACAAGAGAGAGTCAACCACTTGAAGGGGTGATGCTTTTCAAAAGAGGTTTCATAATAAAAATGCATACTGACTTGAAGAGATACCTCTGTACATGAGAAAATGTTATGTAGTAAGTTATAAAAAAATAAGACAAAAATATATTAATAAATCAACACAGATTTTAATGGCTTATTAAAACTGAAATCGATATGTGATATCAACATCAAATTCATGAAGCCTAGGAGTTTGATGACTCCTTGTAAATGCCACGACATTTTCTGAGAAAAGCAGTCACCTCAGTATGAGTAACTCCCAGTGGTCAAGTGTGACGAAGGTGAGGTTGAGCTTGTCAGCTTGCAGTATCCGGGCTTCAAGACTCACCGGTACTAACATATTGCAGGGTGATAAAGGCGACCGTGGGAGAAGAGGCAAGCGAGGCAAGCAGGGCCCCCCTGGCCCAGCAGGGTCCCTTGGGGATCTTGGTCTCCCAGGATGGCCGGTAAGTGCTGACTAGAGGACCCCTGTGCCAGGCCCTAAAGTATATAATAAATGAAAAACAAAATTAACAAATGGATGAATTGCTAGTGAATGGCTAGATGCACAAAGAGAGCATTAATATGCAACTTTTATACAATAAGTGATTACATGGTATTGAAAGAACTTGCTGTCTGCTACTGCACTTTCATTTACTAAGACATTTGCCTTAGCATAAGTTTGCAAACTCCATACAGTATTAAATATCTAACTTTCTTCTCAGCATAATTTCATAGTTCTATATACTAACTGATAGCATGTTCATTTAGTCTATTGCAATTAATGGAAATCATGATTATATTACAATCATTTTGATGTTTTCCCAACTATGTTCTTTTTATGTAAAGTTTTTATATATGGGAAATCATTCATTTGTGAAAGTTAAATTTATTGGAATTTTTTTTATTTGGAGAGTTTAGAGAATATTTTTTTCATTATACAGTGGACCCCCGGTTAACGATATTTTTTCATTCTGGAAGTATGTTCAGGTGCCAGTACTGACCGAATTTGTTCCCATAAGGAATATTGTGAAGTAGATTAGTCCATTTCAGACCCCCAAACATACACATACAAACGCACTTACATAAATACACTTACATAATTGGTCGCATTGGGAGGTGATCGTTAAGCGGGGGTCCACTGTATACTTATAGTTATAAGATGCTCGAGATTTAAGATGAGAAGTGTCAGTAGTAAAACTATAATTAAGGGCAATATCGTTGTCTTTATGCTGCTCCTCAGAATGTGACGGAAATTGTAAGTATTTATCACATCACGGTCTTTAATACTGACACAGTGTTGCTACCTCAAAATGTGTATTTGACTCAGTCATTGTTTTCTCTTTTACTGTTTAGTATAAGTATCAGTTTGTAATAATAATGATACTATTGAGCTGTATTTCTAATATATCAGGGCAGAAGTATATTATTGGCAGATGTTGCAAGTGTATGGTGTAGGAGGTAGGTTACTGAAAGCAGTGAAGAGTTTTTACGAGGATAGTGAGGCTCAAGTTAGAGTATGTAGGAAAGAGGGAAATTATTTCCCAGTAAAAGTAGGCCTTAGACAAGGATGTGTGATGTCACCGTGGTTGTTTAATATATTTATAGATGGGGTTGTAAGAGAAGTAAATGCGAGGGTCTTGGCAAGAGGCGTGGAGTTAAAAGATAAAGAATCACACACAAAGTGGGAGTTGTCACAGCTGCTCTTTGCTGATGACACTGTGCTCTTGGGAGATTCTGAAGAGAAGTTGCAGAGATTGGTGGATGAATTTGGTAGGGTGTGCAAAAGAAGAAAATTAAAGGTGAATACAGGAAAGAGTAAGGTTATGAGGATAAAAAGATTAGGTGATGAAGATTGAATATCAGATTGGAGGGAGAGGTATGGAGGAGGTGAACGTATTCAGATATTTGGGAGTGGGACGTGTCAGCGGATGGGTCTATGAAAGATGAGGTGAATCATAGAATTGATGAGGGGAAAAGAGTGAGTGGTGCACTTAGGAGTCTGTGGAGACAAAGAACTTTGTCTTTGGAGGCAAAGAGGGGAATGTATGAGAGTATAGTTTTGCCAACGCTCTTATATGGGTGTGAAGCATGGGTGATGAATGTTGCAGCGAGGAGAAGGC
The DNA here is from genome assembly GCF_026875155.1 of Cherax quadricarinatus. Taxonomy (NCBI): domain Eukaryota; kingdom Metazoa; phylum Arthropoda; class Malacostraca; order Decapoda; family Parastacidae; genus Cherax; species Cherax quadricarinatus. The sequence continues at coordinate 11,576,614 of NC_069407.1, read as the reverse complement.
TGGAGGCAGTGGAGATGTCATGTCTGAGAGCAATGTGTGGTGTGAATATAATGCAGAGAATTCGTAGTTTGGAAGTTAGGAGGAGGTGCGGGATTACCAAAACTGTTGTCCAGAGGGCTGAGGAAGGGTTGTTGAGGTGGTTCGGACATGCAGAGAGAATGGAGCGAAACAGAATGACTTCAAGAGTGTATCAGTCTGTAGTGGAAGGAAGGCGGGGTAGGGGTCGGCCTAGGAAAGGTTGGAGGGAGGGGGTAAAGGAGGTTTTGTGTGCGAGGGGCTTGGACTTCCAGCAGGCATGCATGAGCGTGTTTGATAGGAGTGAATGGAGACGAAATGGTTTTTAATACTTGACGTGCTGTTGGAGTGTGAGCAAAGTAACATTTATGAAGGGGTTCAGGGAAACCGGCAGGCCGGACTTGAGTCCTGGAGATGGGAAGTACAGTGCCTGCACTCTGAAGGAGGGGTGTTAATGTTGCAGTTTAAAAACTGTAGTGTAAAGCACCCTTCTGGCAAGACAGTGATGGAGTGAATGATGGTGAAAGTTTTTCTTTTTCGGGCCACCCTGCCTTGGTGGGAATCGGCCAGTGTGATAATAAATAATAAAAAAAAAGTATATTTTACATATGTTTTTTTTTTTTTTTTATTATCACACCGGTGTGATATCCCTGTTATCTTAGCGTGTTTATGAGACAGAAAAAGAAACCAGCAATCCTACCATCATGCAAAACAGTTACAGGTTTTTGTTTCACAGTCATCTGGCAGGACGGTAGTACTTCCCTGGGTGGTTGCTGTCTACCAACCTACTACTACTTACATATGTATATTCAATATTATAAAATAATACATTAACCACTCTTTGTTTTTCTGTTGGCAGCTAGCCCCTTTTATTTATATATGTGGATGCATAATTCCTAGTTTTTTCACTGTTCTTCAAAATACCATGAATCTTATGTATTAAAGGGCGCCCCAGGCTCCCCGGGTAAACCAGGACCTCCAGGATCCCCAGGAATTGGCCAGAAAGGAGAACCTGGACCTCCTGGACCCCCTGGACCTCCAAGTGGCAGCTTTTTAAATGGAATTTTGGTAAGTGTCATCATGAATATTTTCTATGAATGCCTTCAGGCACATGGCAAAAATACTAAACTGGAAAACTTCAATACACGTTGCAGACCACACCAATTGTATATTGCATATACATACATATACGGAATTTCCAATAGAAATGGGAGATTACATAACAGTAAATTTCATAAAGGGAATTCCGTAGCTCAAATGCTAGCGCACTCAGCTCACACACACTGTGGTCTGGGGATTGATTCTCAGTACAGATGGAAACATTAGGATGTTTCCTTAAGATACTTGCTGGCCATTGTTAACCCATCAGTAAAATGGGTACCTGGGTGTTAGTCGACTGGTGTGGGTCACATCCTGGGGACAAAATTGACTTAATTTGCCTGAAGTGCTCTGCATAACAAGGGACTTTCTATATAGTAGTATGTCATTGATGTCATCTAGGCCTGTATACCTTGTATGTGTACTTGTAGAAATAAAGATTATTATTATTATTATTTTTTATTTTATTAACACATCAGCCGTCTCCCACCAAGGCAGGGTGGCTCGAAAAAAAAAAACTTTTATCATCATTCATTCTATCACTGTCTTGCCACTACAGTTATAAAACTGCAACATTAACACCCCTCCTTCAGAGTGTAGACACTGTACTTCCCATCTCTAGGACTCAAGTCTGGCCTGCAGGTTTCCCTGAATCCCTTCATAAATGTTACCTTCCTCACTCCAACAACACTTCAGGTCCTGAAAACCATTTGTCTTCATTCTCTCCTATCTAACACGCTCACGCATGCTTATTGAAAGTCCAAGCCCCTCCCCCACTAAACCTCCTTTACCCCATCCCTCCAACCTTTCCTAGACTGACCCCTACCCCACCTTCCCTCCACTACAGATTTATACACTCTCAAAGTCATTCTGTTTTGTTCCACCCTCTCTACATGTCCAAACCACCTCAACAACCCCTCCTCAGCACTCTGGATAATAGTTTTGGTAATCCGACACCTCCTCCTAATTACTACGAATTCTCTGCATTATATTTACACCATACACTGCTCTCAGACATGACATCTCCACTGCCTCCAGCCTTCTCCTTGTTGCAACATTCACCACCCATGTTTCAAAGCCATATAAGAGCACTGGTATAACTATACTCTCATACATTCCCCTCTTTGCTTCCATTGTATCCACAGACTCCTAGGTGCACCACTCACCTTTTTCCCCTCATCAATTCTGTGATTCATCTCATCTTTCATAGACCCATCTGCTGACACATCCACTTCCAAATATCTGAATACATTCACCTCCTCTGTACTCTCTCCCTCCACCCTGATATCCAATCTTTCGTCACCTATTTTTTTTGTTATCCTCATCATCTTACTCTTTCATATATTCGCTTTTTTCTTCTTTTACATACCTACCAAACTCATCCACCAACCTCTGCAACTTCTCTTCGGAATCTCCCAAAAGTACAGTGTCATCAGCAAAGAGCAACTGTGACAACTCCCACTTATGTTAGATTCTTTATCTTTTAACCCCACACCTCTTGCCAACATCCAAGCATTCACTTTTCTTACAACCCCATCTATAAATATATTGAACAACCATGGTGACATCACACATCCTTGTCTAAGGCCTACTTTTACTCGGAACTAAACTCCCTCTCTCCTACATACTCTAACCTGAGCCTCACTATCCTCATAAAAACTCTTCACTGCTTTCAGTAACCTACCTCCTATTCCATACATTTGCAACATCTGCCACATTGCTCCCCAATCCACCCTGTCATATGCCTTTTCCAAATCCATAAATGCCACAAAAACCTCTTTACACTTATCTAAATACTGTTCATCTATATGTTTCACTGTAAACACTTGGTCTACACACCCCCTACCTTTCCTAAAGCCTCCTTGTTCATCTGCTATTCTACTCTCTTAATTCTTAATTCTTTCAATAATAACTCTACCATACACTTTACCAGGTATACTCAACAGACTTATTCCCTATAATTTCTGCACTCTCTTTTGTCTCCTTTGCCGTTATACACAGGAACTATGCAAGCTCTCAGCCAATTCCTAGGTACCTTACCCTCTTCCTTACATTTATTAAATAATAGCACCAACCACTCCAAAACTAAATCCTATCAATCCCTGCTGCCTTGCCCCCTTTCATTCTACCCATGAGGGGAATCCTGTACAATATTTATATCTGTAATTGTGAATACAAGTTACTCATTGCTGTATGCAGATTCCCTTTATGTAAAATTTTTATTACAGAATGTCCTAGTTCTATTAGCAATTCTGGATATGCAATATTCATTCACTGTTTGGGATCAGTGCCACTTGCATGATATATTGAAGAGTCATATTATGTGAAATTAATTGTTTATGGCTTGTTTTAGTTTGGTACAGCTCCTGTGGGCCTGGAATGAATCAGTAACATAAAATGAAGAACACCTGCATTATGTCAGTTGGTAACTGCACTTTTATTTAAGTGTCAGAAGAAACTTGTGTTTAGTTTTTTATACTAATATTGCTATATTAAAGTGACAAAGGAGTGCCTGATAGTAGAAATAATGGAAACAAATTCACATAACATCTCTGCTGCCTCTAGCCTTCTTTTCACCGCATTATCATTATTATTTTTTTTGAACAAACCAGCTGTAAACCCTTAGGGGGTCATACAGCACCTGGGGGAATGAAAGGCATTTAGGCTTGATTCAAGGAATTGGAACACAGGTCCAATTCCTTAGATCAGAAGTTCCTCACTAGAGTCAAGAACCTCTCTTGAGGTGATTCAGTGTTTCATGTCAAAGATGAAAGTGACATCAGTGAGGAAGAGGCAAAGGATTTTTGATTCAAGACATTAGAACTGCCCTTTCCATCCCTGGATTTAAACTAATTACCTCCCATTACCCAAACTGTCTGTGACCTTAGAGGTTTAGTGCTTTCCCAAGAATATAATAATGTAAAATTTTCCCTTGCTTTCCAGGGCAGCAGTAGCTCTGACATTGCTGGCACACCATCTGCTGGTGGCCCTGTGTCAGTGGCCCTACCTGGACCACCAGGTCCCCCAGGTCCAGTTGGATCACCTGGACCTCCAGGACCCCCTGGGCCACCTGGAAGCTCTCAAACAAATGACAATCTGATGTTCATCCCAGTACCTGGACCGCCTGGACCTCCAGGTCCACCGGTGAGAGAGTAAAGCTGTAAATGCTGATTGAATTACAGTGCATTATATTGTTTATCACTCCCAAAGGCCAAGGAGGACCTCAAAGTAGTCTTGCATAACAAATTTATCATGCATGAAAGTCTAGACACAAAAGAATGAGTTTGCATAAACTGCATGGCATATGCTACAAAATTCAGACAGTTCATGGTATTCATGGTTTTAGGGAACTCCTGGCATACCAGGCGTATCCATGGAAGGACCCCAAGGACCACGCGGATCTACTGGGTCACCTGGTCATGGTCTTCCTGGCGATCCAGGACCACCAGGACCACCAGGTCAGCCAGGTTATGGCCAGAGAGGTAAGAATGATATTGAAAAAATCTTAAAAATCAGTGTTGTGTCACCCATTAAACCCATGATTATACTTTTTATGGAATATTGTGTATAGTGTGAAGCATGTTATTATTAAATACATGGAGACGAGCTAAACCCATAATGGTCATACAGTACCTGGAGAATAGAAGGGGTGGAGGCAGTGCCACATTAAGGCATGGGCTTTAGGGTCTGCAGTCCAGGGGCCTCTGCCAGCTGGAGGGCCTCCAGAGATATTCTCAACAACTTACAGTTTACTGATGTTTTGGAGAAATTTGTTTCCAAGAAATTACGCAAAGCAAATGTTTGAATTTTAATTGTGGTTAGCCTTGTAAATGTAAATTTAATATTTCTTTAACTTTTATTCCTTTTCAAAAATATCACTGGGGGCCTCACAGTGCCTGTAGCCCAGGGGCATATAAAATCTTAATCTGGGTGGAGGTAGGCAGATTTGATCTGAGGAAGTAGAGGGATTACCCCAGTTACTTGGATCAAGAGCCCTTCAACAGTATTAAGGCACCTTCCTTAAATAACAATAAAAAATTTATTTTAGCATGATACATGTTTGTACAAAGGAGTGTAACAATTTGGTGAACATGACAAAAGCCCCTTTATATGCAGAGCATTTTGGGTATACAGCAGGGCCCCGCTTTACGGCGTTTCACTTTACGGCGTTCCGCTAATACGGTCATTTCAAATTATGACCAAAACTCGCAATACGGCTCCCCCCACCTGACTTTCTAATACGGTCACCGCGCCCCACCTTGTTTGTTTACATTCTTCGTGAGCTCAGTAAGCACTAAGTCTCTCCATTTTGTCTGGAAACTCCAAAATTTCAAATGTTTTTAAAAGTTTTTTCATATTTTATATATACTCTGATAATTATACTTATGTATACCTGTACTTAAATAAACTTACATACTGTGCTGGCGTGCAGGTACACATTAAAATCAGTAAGAGTGTCTTATGTCTCCAGATGTCATATTAGTAATGATAATAATAATCATCGAGTCTCATTTAAATGTCGTATATTACGTTAAATACACATTTTCATTAATCCATCTATGATATTTTTCAAAATTATATAATAAACACGATACATAACATAAAAAGATGATAAATACACCCCACAATATAATAAATAAACATAAATATGAGATGTGGTAGCAGACGACTTGCACAAGTGACGCCATGTTAGAAATGCTAATAATAATAATAATAATCACCGAGTCATTAAATGTTGTATACAGGAAGGCCCCGCTTTACGGCGTTTCACTTTACGGCGTTCCGCTAATACGGACATTTCAAATTATGACCAAAACTCGCTATATGGCTCCCCCCACCTGACTTTCTAATACGGTCACCGTGCCCCACCCTGTTTGTTAACATTCTCCATGAGCTCAGTAAGCACTAAGTCTCTCCATTTTGTCTGGAAACTCCAAAATTTCAAATGTTTTTAAAAGTTATTTCATATTTTATATATACTCTGATAATTATACTTATGTATACCTGTACCTAAATAAACTTACATACATCGAGTCATTTAAATGTCGTATATTACGTTAATATACACATTTTCATTAATCCATCCATGATATTTTTTTCAAAATTATATAATAAACGACGATGCATAACATATAAATAAGATAAATACACCCACAGTAGAATAAATAAAACATAATGTGATCTGTGGTAGCAGACGACTTCCACAAGTGACGCATAATAACAATAGTCACGGAGTCTCATTAAATGTCGTATATTACGGTAATATACACATTTTCATTAATCCATCATGATATTTTTTTCAAATTATATAATAAACACGATGCATAACATTAATAAGTAAATACCCCACAGTAGAATAATAAACAATGTGAGTGTGAGCAGACGACTTGCACAAGTGGTGATAATAACAATACTGGTCTCATTAAATGTCGTATATTACGGTATTATACACATTTTCATTAATCCATCATGATATTTTTTTCAAAATTTATATAATAACACGATGCATAACATATAAATAAGATAAATACACCCCACAGTAGAATAAATAAACATAATGTGATCTGTGGTAGCAGACAAGCTTCCACAGTGGTGATAATAACAATAGTCACGGAGTCTCATTAAATGTGTATATTACGTAATATACACATTTTCATTAATCCCAGCCATGATATTTTTTTTCAAATTATATAATAAACACGAACATACATAAAAAGATGATAAAACACCCCACAATAGAATAAATAAACATAAAATATAAGTTGGGACTGGTTTGTTTACTCTGTGCCTGCCTGTCACTCTCATGTATCATTCTTCTCTCTCTTCATTTATTCGTTTTATCTCATTTACTTATCCTGACCTACATTAAGACTACAAATATTTAAGGTAAGTCAATGAGTGAACTGTAATATACATTTTATCGCTCTGGGATTGCTTAATATCATAGAATAGTATTGTGGGGGGGTGGCCTGGTGAAATAGCCTGGCTATTACAATACATACCACACTTGATTTCTTACAATAAATACTACTTGTCTCACCTAGATTAAGACTATAAATATTTAAGGTAAGTAATGAGTGCACTATGTGTGTATTGTACCTTTTTATTGTTTTTTGATGCCTGGTTCTATTGCTAACTTAATATATGTTAGTGTAAACTTGTTATCTAGTGTTTGTATGCATTTATAGTGGAAAAAAAGGGTGTTCCACTTTACGGCGATTTCCGCTTTACGGCGGTAGCCTGGAACCTAACCCGCCGTATAAGTGGGGCCTTCCTGTATTACGTTAATATACACATTTTCATTAATCCATCCATGATATTTTTTTCAAAATTATATAATAAACACGATACATAACATAAAAAGATGATAAATACACCCTACAATAGAATAAATAAACATAAATATGAGATGTGGTAGCCAGATAACTTGTAGAAGTGATGCCAAGAATAACATTTTCTCTAATCTAACATAAGAGAAAATGTGTTACTGGGGGTAACTGTAGAAAATTATTCCTTTCGTATGTATGTAAGTTTATTCAGGTATACACAAATACAGTTACATAGATTATCATACATAACAACATATGTGTAGAGAACCTAGGATAACCCAAAAAAGTCAGAGTGACTTATTTCCATTGCCTTCACTCAGAGCATCATTTCTTCTCAAAATGATGTTACATGAGAATGGGAGTGTTCTTCTTTATTTATTCTACCGTATCAATGTAGAGACAACCTGTACACAATGTAACTTGTACACAAACCAGACGTGTACACTTCGTTTACAAAACTTACCTTCGCCTGGTTTGTTTACATAACTCTGCGCCTGTCCTCTCTCATGCACTCATTCTTTCTCTCTCTCATTTATTCGTTTTATCTCATTTACTTACTCCTGACCCTACATTAAGACTATAAATATTTTAAGGTAAGTAATGAGTGAACTGTATATACATTTTATCGCTCTGGGATGCTTAAATGTAATAGAATATTATGTGTAGGTGGGTTGGCCTGGTATAGTAGCCCGGCTGACTACCATACATACCACACTTGATTTTTTACAATAAATACTACTCATCTCACCCTATATTTTAAGGTAAGTAATGAGTGAACTGTATATACATTTTATCACTCTGGGATGCTTAAATATCATAGAATTGTATGTGTGGGTGGGGTGGCCTGGTATGGTAGCCTGGCTGACTACCATACATACCACACTTGATTTCTTACAATAAATACTACTTGTCTCACCTTAGATTAAGACTATAAATATTTTAAGGTAAGTAATGAGTGCACTATGTGTGTATTGTACTTTTTTATTGTTTTTTGATGCCTGGTTCTATTGCTAACTTAATATATGATAGTGTAAACTTGTTATCTAGTGTTTGTATGCATTTGTAAGTGGAAAAAAAGGGTGTTCCACTTTACGGCGGTAGCCTGGAACCTAACCAGCCGTATAAGTGGGGCCTTCCTGTACTTAAAACTAACTTAAGACAAATAAGGCAATAACAGTGCTGTAATTGTACATGTGGTCATTAGGTGAGTTACAGTGAATACAAGAAAACTGAATATTCAACTAGTTCATGCTATATGGCTTTAGTAAGTTTGGTAGAGAATAATTACAGTTTTGATATAGTAAATACAAGAATACAGTATTGCAAAATAGCACAATTGAAAACAATGAAGTTGAAAGAATTTTAAGTTTGAAGTAATGATTAAATAGTTGAACAATCATCAAGCACAATTTACAATATGAAGTATTACAATTTAGCACAAATTAAAACAATAAAATTGAAACAATTATAAGTTTGAATGAGGGATATCGAAGAGTGATTTGTGCCTTGTATTATGCCTGTGTGTTCTGTTGTAGTTATCAAGGAAGGGTTTGAGAGGAGGGTTAATATTTGAGTTTAATGCTCTGTGTATGTAGTAGGCACAATAATAATGTGGATGTTTTATATATTAAGCAAGTTAAGGCTCTTAAACAGTGGTGGAGTGTGCTGTCTAGTGCAGGAGCTGGTAATCTACTGCACTGTAGCTTTTTGTTGGGTTATTAAAGGTTTAAGGTGATTTGGTGTGGTTGACCCCCATGCACAAGTACCTTGGGTGAGGTAAGAGTAAATGAGAGATAGGTAAAGAGCAAAAAGAGTTATTTGGGGTACATAATACCATTCCTCAAACTATGCAAAGAAATACAATTTTTAATCTTTAATCTTTAATATAAATACCCCATACCTTAATTTCCATGCATAATAGTAGTAATGTGTATATGATATGCAAATTTATATTATACAAACTGTATAGTATATGCAAAAGCATGTGTCTATGGAATCCTGTGTTTTAATTACATATCAGAAAGTTTTTCTCAAGTTCTTCAGTGAAGAGTTACACTAGTAGCTGCACAACATAAAAATAACATATTACTTTATTTATAGATGCACTACTTAAAAAACAGATTCATTGTATATTGGCATGTGAAAGAACATACACACACTTGCAGTTATGACATTTCTTAAAGGAAGTGTTTTACTGTGAGTGGCTTCTTCAGAACTGATACAGAGACATTTAAGATGGGAGCATGTATAGTAGGTGGAAACTGGTTACATGAAGTGAGGTGGTAGTCAGTTACAAGTAACGGGATCACACGATGAGTAGTAGGTATGACATGACGGTGTACATGGGTTAGTGTCACCTGATACCTGTGACTAGGCTGGTCAACAACTTATTGGTCCAATACTTGGAGACCCTGAAGCTGCCCAACTTCTGTGGGATGATGATTGAGATTGTTGTGAGGAAGGCTTGCTACAAGGGAGGCTCCTCAGCATTTCCATCTACACAGGTCATTTTCATGGATGACTAGATTAGCATCATGTAGTCTCATGAAATGTCACTTGTTGTTTCTATGTTGTATGCACTTGTGGCATAAATCATCACAGAGGCAAGCATATTTGTGTTCATGAATTCTCAGTTTGAGGAACCCTACCATTTCACCTACTTTCATCTTGTAACATCCACCACATAGCCTTCTGAATTAGTTGATTGGGTTGTTCTAGCCTGCTTATAAATTGAATCTTTAATAGAGGTGGATGAATTGGTAGTTATCTAAAGCTGGTTGTTGGTAATATCAGCAGATATGTTGGACACCATGCTGCTGACTGGTAGCACAAGGCTGTGTAGAATTGTTGACATTTCTGCCAAGGATGCTATGCTACTAATTCCCTGTAGTTGGATATAAAGTGGAGGTGGCAATGTAGAAGGCTGAATGCCTGTGCGAGGCTTGCACATTTATCTTCATACTATTGATGGCTAGAATGATGAAAAACCCTGAAAAAAAAGTGTGTAACTGTGAATCTTTTCCTCTTGTCATTGTGGGAGTGAGTAACAATGCAACAAAGATTTATATATGGCATGTGGATTTCCTGTATGCTTTGAGAAATTGTTTATCCAAAGTCTGTTAAAGTGCCCAGAAAATAAAGATGACTTATTACTGGCCCTTTTCAAAGCAGGCAAAATTGCAGACCCGGAGAATGTACAGAGAAGTTTCATGGCACGTATAAGTACAATAAAGCACCTAAATTACTGGGAATGGAAGTCCCTTGATTTGTACTCCTTGGAGTGCAGGTGAGAAAGATATATGATAATATACACTTGGAAAATCCTAGAGGGACTAATCCCAAATTTGCACACGAAAATTACTCCCTATGAAAGCAAAAGACTGGGCAGGAGATGCAACATCCCCCCAATGAAAACAGGGGCACCACAAGAACACAAAGAGACAACACAGTAAATGTCAGGGGCCCAGGACTGTTCAGCTCCCTCCCAGCATACATAAGGGGGATTGCAAATAGACCCCTGGCTGTCTTCAAGAAGGTGCTAGACAGACACCTAAAGTCAGTACCCAACCAGCCAGGCTGTGGTTCATAGGTCAGTTTGATAAGATAAGATAAGATTTCGTTTGGATTTTTAACCCTGGAGGGTTAGCCACCCAGGATAACCCAAGAAAGTCAGTGCATCATCGAGGACTGTCTAACTTATTTCCATTGGGGTCCTCAATCTTGTCCCCCAGGATGCGACCCACACCAGTCGACTAACACCCAAGTACCTATTTGCTGCTAGGTGAACAGGACAACAGGTGTAAGGAAACGTGTCGAAATGTTTCCACCCATCAGGAATCGAACCCGGGCCCTCCGTGTGTGAAGCGGGAGCTTTAGCCACCCAGCAGTAAGATCCTGGTTGATCAGACTCTGATCCACCACGAGGCCTGGTCACAGACCGGGCTGTGGGGGCATTGATCCCCAGGTATACTCAGGTAGTAATAGGATTTCTTACATAGTTATAGGTTTCTTATATATAGTAGTTATGGGTTTTTTACATAGTTATAAGGTTTTCTTTGCATAGTTTTAGGCTTTTTTTCTTAGGGCTTTTAGGATTTCTAGCATGCAGCATCTTGAAGAGGAATGCATATACCTCAAACAGTGGAAATACTATAAACATTTAAGCAGTGTAATGTGATCTTTTATTGACAGCATTTCACCCACGCAGTAGGCTTTATCAAGTCACAAACAGATCTACCTGGGTAAAAGGTACGTGAGTATTTATAGGATGGAGTCAGGTGGAGAATGCTGCATGTGACAATCTTCCGAGTAGGATGATAGAGTCTAAAACCTTGCGTAGCTTTAAAAAGAGACTGGATAAGTATATGAGTAGACCTTCTGCAGTGTTCCTCCATTCTTATGTTCTTATGTAGGATAGCGATGAAGAAGTTCTTGGCAAGTGGTTCAGCTATGTTATAGAAGCCATTGTTCTGGTTGAAGTTGTTGGATTGTTCAGTATTGAGTGTTGTCTTCTCTGGCGATAAGTCTTGCATTTCTGTAGTTGATTAAATGGTTGTGTGAATTTCGGTGTTGAACACAGGCATTCCTTGGATCGTCACCTTGATAGTGGTGGATGTGGAGGTCGATACTTGGAATGAGGTATTGGAAAAGATGTTAGAAACGTGTTTGGCAAAGGAGTTGTTGGGGAGGACTATGTATCTCTTCTCGGCAGTGTCTTCTCTGGGTGTGTTAAACATGTTTAATGCTCATTGTCTGCAGTCTCTAACGAAATGACGAGGATAGTGAAGTTTAGAAAATACTTGTTCAATAAGATATCACTCTTCCTCAAGGAACTCACTGCTGCAGATTCTGAGTGTGCACAGGAAAAAGCCTATAATTACACCATGTTTAGTTTTGGTATCGTGGTGAGAGTAGAGGTGGAGAAGATTGTGTTGGTTAGTAGGTTTTGATAGACTTTCAAATGAAGTTCATGGTCAGCTTTGCAGAGAAGAACATCAAGGAAAAAAAAGAGTGTTATTGACTTCTTCTAGTGTGAACTGGATTCAGGGCTCGACCTGGTTGAGCTTGTGTTGGAGAGCTCGAATATTGAAGCATCTCGGAGTTATGATGAGAATATCATCAACATAATAGAGCCAGGTGACAGAAGAGGAAATAATAGTGGAAAATTGCTTGGCTTCCAGATGTTCCATGTATAGGTTCACCAGGACGGCACTAAGTGGCGAATCCATCGATAGTCCAAAAGTCTGCTGAAAGAGGTGATTTTTGAAAGAGAAACACATAAAGCCAACATGTAGTTCAACAAGGTCGATGAAGTCACTGGATGGAATAGGAAAATCAAGTGAATCATCAATTTTCCTGCATAAAAGATCGATGGCTTATGTACTAGGTACTTTGGTGAATAGGGAAGTTACATCAGGGCTAGAGAGATGGATTAGTAACAGAATCTCTTTGGGTAGAGTTTGTAGAGGGTCAAGAAAAACTAATTCTAGGTGTAATATACCGACCTCCAGGCTTGGATCACGATAGAGGGAGACTTCTTTGGGATGAAATTGTTAGGGCTTCTAGACACAATAACGTAGTGATAGTAGGGGATTTTAACTTTATTCAAATTGACTGGACTTCTTTGACCAGTAATCTAGAGTCCAGTGACTTTATGGAAGTGGCTCAGGACTGTTTTCTGAAGCAGCATGTAACAGAGCCTACCAGAGGTAATAATTTTCTTGACCTAGTCTTGTCAAATTACGAAACACTCGTAAATAATCTGGAGATCGCTGAAGAGCTTGGCGCTAGTGATCACAAATCCATCACTTGTAGCATTAGCTGGGAATACGAGAATAATGATAATAGGGTAAAAGTCCCTGATTTTCATTCTGCCGATTATAATGGACTTGGGGAATACCTGTCTAATCTGGATTAGGGTAATCTAGCTGATAATTTTAATGAGCATACTTACTATTATGAAGGGATTTGCATCTATGAATTTTTTCTTAATAATGTACAATGAGCTCAGAGCATATATATTCCCCAAAGAGATATTAGGTCAAATAATAACAACCCCAAATGGGTTAACAGGAGGCTAAATCATTTACTAGGAGAGAAAAGGAGAATTTATTGGCACATCAAAAGAGGAGAGATTAACCTTGTTGACCAGTACCTCTATAACAAGCACTACCCCCAAAAAAACTAAACAGATGACAGCTAAGAGACTGAACAGTCCCTGGCTAACACCCAGCATCCTCAAATCCATAAATACAAAGCACCTATACGAAAAACAGTACAGAATGGGTCACATAACCAGAGACCAAGCAAAACATTACTAGTCAATCCTAACCAGCCTGATAAGAAGGGCTAAAAAATTGTATTATGAGAACAGATTATCCAACTTACGAGGTGACATAAAAATGACCTGGAAAACCTTATCAGAAATTCTAGGAACAAAAAAGATATCACGAAATAGCGAAATTGAATTAATAAATCCAGATGAACCCCAACTCCCACCAACTGAAACAGCAAACAGACTCAATAATTTCTTCTCCACTATAGGAAAAAACCTTGCCAATAAAATCCCAAGCTCAGATACCCCACCCAATGACTACCTCACTGGCAACTACCCGAACACACTGTTCCTAGCTCTGACTAACCCTGCTGAAGTCTCTTTTATTATCAACACACTTAAAAACAAGACAGGAGATTTAAATACCTTACCACCGTTTATATACAAAAAAGCGTCACAAGTACTATCACCAATCATTGCAACACTCTTTAACAAATCCATAGAATCCTCTACCTTTCCTACAGTTCTCAAAATAGCAAGAGTCACCCCGATCCATAAAGGAGGAGACCAAACAGACTTGAATAACTATAGGCCAATATCCAACTTACACCCTCTCTCTAAAATCTTCAAAAAATTAATTCATAAGCGAATCTATTCCTACCTCATCTCCCACAACATACTCAACCCCTGTCAGTTTGGGTTCAGGCCTAATAAAAATACTAATGATGCTATTATACACATGCTAGAACACATATACACTGCAATAGAGAGAAAAGAAGTCCCACTGGGGATCTTCATTGACTTACGTAAAGCTTTTGATACTGTTGACCATGACTTGCTCCATATAAAATTGTCGCACTATGGTATAAGAGGGCACTCCCTCAACTACCTAAAGTCTTACCTCAGCAACAGAAGCCAATATGTGTACATAAACAGGGCAAACTCTTCCGCACAGCTAATTACAGTTGGTGTCCCACAGGGAAGTGTCCTAGGCCCTCTTCTCTTTCTCATATACATAAATGACCTACCAAATGCATTGCAACTACTCAAACCCACACTATTTGCAGATGACACTACATACGTCTTCTCTCACCTGAGCCTAGTCATGCTAGCCAATACTGTAAATACTGAATTACATAAAATATCTACCTGGATTAGGACTAACAAACTTACTCTAAACATTGACAAAACTTACTTCATTCAGTTTGGTAACAGAGCTACAGACATCTCTCTTAACATAATGATTAACGGATCACCTATCACAAAACTCACAGAGGGAAAATTCTGGGAATCCACCTTGATAATAGACTCAAATTTCAAACACATTTACAACAAATTTCCCAAAAAATTTCCAAGACCGTAGGCATACCATCAAAGATACAGTACTATGTTCCACAGTCAGCCCTCCTGGCCCTATATCACTCACTTATTTACCCCTATCTCACCTATGGAATTTGTGCATGGGGCTCAACAACAATAAACCATCTCAGACCATTAATTACCCAACAAAAGGCTGCAGTCAGAATGATAAATTCCCACTACAGGCAGCACACTCCACCAATATTCAAAACTCAAACCTACTCACCATACAAAACATCCATACTTATTACTGCACCTACTACATACATAGAACACTTAACTCTGATATAAACCCTCCCCTCAAACATCTCCTTACCAACCTCAACAGAACACATGACCATAACACAAGGCACAGATCAGTCTTTGATGTTCCTCGTGTCCACCTCACGCTATGCAAAAACTCAATGCACATAAAAGGCCCTAAAATCTGGAATTCACTACCTGTGAATATAAAAGAAACACTGTTTATAAATTCAAATCTCTTCTCAAAAATCACTTACTCACCCACAACTAAATAAATACTGAATAATTGCATCACATAATTTGTATCTCATAAATGTGTCTCATTATTGTATCTCATAAATGTTTAACCTGTGCAGTTATTTAAATAAATGTATGGAAGAGGGTAAGGTACCTAGGGATTGGCAGAGAGCATGCATAGTTCCTTTGTATAAAGGCAAAGGGGATAAAAGAGAGTGCAAAAATTATAGGGGGATAAGTCTGTTGAGTATACCTGGTAAAGTGTATGGTAGAGTTAAAATTGAAAGAATTAAGAGTAAGACGGAAAATAGGATAGCAGATGAACAAGGAGGCTTTAGGAAAGGTAGGGGGTGTGTGGACCAGGTGTTTACAGTGAAACATATAAGTGAACAGTATTTAGATAAGGCTAAAGAGGTCTTTGTGGCATTTATGGATTTGGAAAAGGCGTATGACAGGGTGGATAGGGGGGCAATGTGGCAGATGTTGCAAGTGTATGGTGTAGGAGGTAGGTTACTGAAAGCAGTGAAGAGTTTTTACGAGGATAGTGAGGCTCAAGTTAGAGTATGTAGGAAAGAGGGAAATTTTTTCCCAGTAAAAGTAGGCCTTAGACAAGGATGTGTGATGTCACCGTGGTTGTTTAATATATTTATAGATGGGGTTGTAAGAGAAGTAAATGCAAGGGTCTTGGCAAGAGGCGTGGAGTTAAAAGATAAAGAATCACACACAAAGTGGGAGTTGTCACAGCTGCTCTTTGCTGATGACACTGTGCTCTTGGGAGATTCTGAAGAGAAGTTGCAGAGATTGGTGGATGAATTTGGTAGGGTGTGCAAAAGAAGAAAATTAAAGGTGAATACAGGAAAGAGTAAGGTTATGAGGATAACAAAAAGATTAGGTGATGAAAGATTGAATATCAGATTGGAGGGAGAGAGTATGGAGGAGGTGAACGTATTCAGATATTTGGGAGTGGACGTGTCAGCAGATGGGTCTATGAAAGATGAGGTGAATCATAGAATTGATGAGGGAAAAAGAGTGAGTGGTGCACTTAGGAGTCTGTGGAGACAAAGAACTTTGTCCTTGGAGGCAAAGAGGGGAATGTATGAGAGTATAGTTTTACCAACGCTCTTATATGGGTGTGAAGCATGGGTGATGAATGTTGCAGCGAGGAGAAGGCTGGAGGCAGTGGAGATGTCATGTCTGAGGGCAATGTGTGGTGTGAATATAATGCAGAGAATTCGTAGTTTGGAAGTTAGGAGGAGGTGCGGGATTACCAAAACTGTTGTCCACAGGGCTGAGGAAGGGTTGTTGAGGTGGTTTGGACATGTAGAGAGAATGGAGCGAAACAGAATGACTTCAAGAGTGTATCAGTCTGTAGTGGAAGGAAGGCGGGGTAGGGGTCGGCCTAGGAAAGGTTGGAGGGAGGGGGTAAGGAGGTTTGTGTGCGAGGGGCTTGGACTTCCAGCAGCATGCGTGAGCGTGTTGATAGGAGTGAATGGAGACAAATGGTTTTTAATACTTGACGTGCTGTTGGAGTGTGAGCAAAGTAACATTTATGAAGGGATTCAGGGAAACCGGCAGGCCGGACTTGAGTCCTGGAGATGGGAAGTACAGTGCCTGCACTCTGAAGGAGGGGTGTTAATGTTGCAGTTTAAAAACTGTAGTGTAAAGCACCCTTCTGGCAAGACAGTGATGGAGTGAATGATGGTGAAAGTTTTTCTTTTTCGGGCCACCCTGCCTTGGTGGGAATCGGCCAGTGTGATAATAAAAAAAAAATAATTACCTAACAGAATACTCCATTCTATTGAATGCACAGCAACACAGTAAATGACCATATGACCTGTCTTTGTAATACTCATTTGTGCTAAATTGTTATCTATTTACAATAATGTTTTTACCACTGAATATATCATTGCTTAGTTAAACTTAAGTTAATTTTAAGCCTGCCCATAATGCTTTGCATACAAGGGGCTTTGGCATGTTGCATTTTAATAACTGTATTCCTTTGTACTTCCCTGTATCATGTTCAAATTAATAAATAAATAAAAATAAATAAATAAATATGTTCAATTAAAAAGAGAAGTAAAAAGAGGGATTAGGAAAGCTAAACTTTTTTTTTTTTCAACAAGTCGGCCGTCTCCCACCGAGGCAGGGTGACCCACCGAGGCAGGGTGACCCACCGAGGCAGGGTGACCCACCGAGGCAGGGTGACCCACCGAGGCAGGGTGACCCACCGAGGCAGGGTGACCCACCGAGGCAGGGTGACCCACCGAGGCGGGCGACCCACCAAGGCAGGGTGACCCACCGAGGCAGGGTGACCCAAAAAAGAAAAGAAAATCCCCAAAAAAGATAATACTTTCATCATCATTCAACACTTTCACCACACTCACACATAATCACTGTTTTTGCAGAGGTGCTCAGAATACAACAGTTTAGAAGCATATACATATAAAGATACACAACATGACTAAATGTGACTATGAAATTAAAGTTGCTGTTGAGTCAGAGACTAATCTGAAAGGGTCTTTCAAGTGTACAGGACGAAGGTGAGGGTAAAAGTAGGACCTCTGAAAATTGGGAATGGACAGCTGACGGATAACGAACTAGA
Source organism: Cherax quadricarinatus (assembly GCF_026875155.1). Taxonomy (NCBI): domain Eukaryota; kingdom Metazoa; phylum Arthropoda; class Malacostraca; order Decapoda; family Parastacidae; genus Cherax; species Cherax quadricarinatus. The sequence goes on along the minus strand of NC_069407.1, from coordinate 11,558,457 downwards.
AATGTGTTCTCTATTGAATGATTATTTTTTGTCAGTCTTTACTCAAGAAGACGTAAATGAGATTCCAGAAATTAACAGTTATTCAGTTCCTGAAGAATTAAAATTAACGAATATTTCTGTCACGAGGGACATGGTTATCAAACAGATAGATAAATTGAAACAAAATAAGTCCCCGGGACCCGATGAGTTGTTTTCCAAGGTACTTAAAGAATGCAAGATGGAACTTAGTCAGCCATTAACAAGCGTATTTAATGCGTCCAACTTAACTGGTGTTGTGCCAGAGATGTGGAAAACAGCTAATGTAGTTCCTATATTCAAATCAGGGGATAGGTCCATTCCATCAAATTACTGTCCAATCATCCTGACATCTATAGTAAGCAAATTATTAGAATCGATTATAGCTGATATTATTAGAAACCATCTTGAAGAGCATAATGTGATTAATGAATCTCAGCAGGGGTTCATGAGAGGTTGTTCCTGTCTAACAAATTTACTTACGTTCTTCAATAAAACATTTGAGGCAGCAGACAGTAATAAAGAATATGACATTGTTTATTTGGATTTCAGCAAAGCCTTCGATAGAGTACCTCACAAGAGACTCTTAAGAAAGGTGGCAGCTCATGGTATAGGACGAAAAGTTTTAGCATGGATAGAGGCATGGCTTACCAATAGAAAGGAGAGAGTTTCCATTAATGGGGTCAAATCTGAATGGGGATTAGTCACTAGTGGCATTCCACAAGGATCTTCTTTTGTTCGGAATTTACATTAATGACCTTGATGAAGGAATTAGAAGTGACATGAACAGATTTGCTGTTGATACAAAAATAGGCTGTATGATTCATTCTGAGGAGGATACCAATGAACTCCAGGAGGATTTGGACAAATTAATATCTTGGTCTGAAAAATGGCAGATGAAGTTCAATGTGGATAAGTGTAAAGTACTAGTTCTTGGTAATGAAAATAACCCTCGAAATTATAAGCTAGGTGTAGTAGAGCTTGATGATACAGTATGTGAAAAAAGACTTGGAAGTCATGGTAAGCAGAAATCTAATGCCAAGACAGCAGTGCCTAAGTGTGGGGAATAAGGTTAACAGATTTCTGGGATTTATTTCAAGAAGTGTAAGTAAGTAAGTTAACTCCACGCCTCTTGCGAGGGTCTTGGCAAGAGGCGTGGAGTTAAAAGATAAAGAATCACACACAAAGTGGGAGTTGTCACAGCTGCTCTTTGCTGATGACACTGTGCTCTTGGGAGATTCTGAAGAGAAGTTGCAGAGATTGGTGGATGAATTTGGTAGGGTGTGCAAAAGAAGAAAATTAAAGGTGAATACAGGAAAGAGTAAGGTTATGAGGATAACAAAAAGATTAGGTAAATGAAAGATTGAATATCAGATTGGAGGGAGAGAGTATGGAGGGGTGAACGTATTCAGATATTTGGGAGTGGACGTGTCAGCGGATGGGTCTATGAAAGATGAGGTGAATCATAGAATTGATGAGGGAAAAAGAGTGAGTGGTGCATTAGGAGTCTGTGGAGACAAAGAACTTTGTCCTTGGAGGCAAAGAGGGGAATGTATGAGAGTATAGTTTTACCAACGCTCTTATATGGGTGTGAAGCGTGGGTGATGAATGTTGCAGCGAGGAGAAGGCTGGAGGCAGTGGAGATGTCATGTCTGAGGGCAATGTGTGGTGTGAATATAATGCAGAGAATTCGTAGTTTGGAAGTTAGGAGGAGGTGCGGGATTACCAAAACTGTTGTCCAGGGGGGCTGAGGAAGGGTTGTTGAGGTGGTTCGGACATGTAGAGAGAATGGAGCGAAACGAATGACTTCAAGAGTGTATCAGTCTGTAGTGGAAGGAAGGCGGGGTAGGGGTCGGCCTAGGAAGGGTTGGAGGGAGGGGGGTAAAGGAGGTTTTGTGTGCGAGGGGCTTGGACTTCCAGCAGGCATGCGTGAGCGTGTTTGATAGGAGTGAATGGAGACAAATGGTTTTTAATACTTGACGTGCTGTTGGAGTGTGAGCAAAGTAACATTTATGAAGGGATTCAGGGAAACCGGCAGGCCGGACTTGAGTCCTGGAGATGGGAAGTACAGTGCCTGCACTCTGAAGGAGGGGTGTTAATGTTGCAGTTTAAAAACTGTAGTGTAAAGCACCCTTCTGGCAAGACAGTGATGGAGTGAATGATGGTGAAAGTTTTTCTTTTTCGGGCCACCCTGCCTTGGTGGGAATCGGCCGGTGTGATAATAAAAAAAAAAAAAATAAAATAAGTAACAGAAGTCCAAAAGTTATTTTACAGCTCTCTACATCACTAATAAGGCCTCATTTGGATTATGCTGCTCAGTTTTGGTCTCCTTACTAAAGGATGGATATAGACTCATTGGAGAACATACAGAGAAGAATGACTAAAATGATTTACTGTATAAGGAATCTCCCATATGAAGATAGACTTAAAGCCTTGAATCTCCACTCTCTGGAGAGACGAAGAATGAGGGGAGATATCATTGAGGTGTATAAGTGGAAGACGGGCATAAACAAAGGTGATATTAATAATGTACTGAGGGTGTCGAACCAGGAAAGAACCAGAAATAATGGATTTAAGTTGGATAAATTTAGATTTAGAAAGGACATAGGTAAGTGCTGGTTTTTGAACAGAGTGGTGGATGTGTGGAATGGTCTTCCGAGTAGGGTGATCGAGGCTAGGACCTTGGGTAGCTTTAAAAAGAGATTCGACAAATATATGAGTGGGAGGGGCTGGGTTTGATTGGTGTCGTGGGTATGGGAGCTAATTCTTGGGTAGTTTTGAGTAGGGGTGGTTTTGATAAGGACCTGCATTGTATGGGCCAGTAGGCCTTCTGCAGTGTTCCTCCATTCTTATGTTCATATACAGTGGACCCTCGAGTTTCGGCCGCATCGACTTTCATGAAATTCAACCTTCAGCAAGTTTTTTTGGCAAAATTTGGCCTCGAGTTTCGTGATTAGACTCGTGTTTCGGCGACCGTCCGGTACCCATCCGCCCGTCACCGCGCACACCAAGCCAGTCTCCCACGCCATTCACGCTCAGTGTGCCATTGTTTACAAACACGTGACCATCACCTCGCGGGTTCATACAATACATTTCATAATAATCCATTGTTTTTTTTGCTTGCAACTGGTAAATAAGTCATCATGGACCCAAGGAAAGCTAGTGCAAGCTCTTTTGTAAATAAAGTTAGGAACACGATCCAGAGGGATTTTGAAGGGTTTGAGGCAGACCCTGTCCCTGCTGACCCTCTGCCTGTTGTGGAAGGTGTTGTGGCATTGGGCAAGTCCATGGGGTTGGAGGTGAGTGATGGGGATGTGGAAGAGTTGGTGGAGGACCACAGGGAAGAGCTAACCACTGATGAACTGCAAGAACTTCAATTGGAACAGCATCAGACCACAGCTGAGGTATTTGCTTCAGAGGAGGAGGAAAAGAGAGTGAAGGAGGTTTCTTCTTCAGTGATTAAGGACTTGTGTGTAATGTGGAATGAGTTGCAAAGTTTTGTTGAAAAGTATCACCCTGACCAAGCTGAAACAAGCCATATCTGCAACATGTACAATGACAGTGTTGTGTCCCACTTCAGGGAAATCTTAAAGAAACACCAGAAAAAGACCTCTCTGGACAGATATTTTGTGTGACAGAGGTCCAGTGACTCTCAAGTTGTTCCCAGTGGCATTAAAAGAAGAAGGGAAGTAACCCCAGATAAGGACTTGCTACCTAAAGTCCTAATGGAAGGAGATTCTCCTTCCAAACAATAGTGTACACCTTCCTCCTATCCCCTCTTCCCATCTTCCATCCACCCAGAAGTCTTCAGTAAAGGTAAGTGTAATGTTATTATTATTTTTTATATGCATGTACTTGATTTCTCATTGATTTCAGTATATAAATCTTTATTTAATTTGAAAAAAATATTTTATTTTAATATTTTTGGGTGTTTGGAACGGATTAATTTTATTTCCATTATTTCTTATGGGGAAAATGGTTTCGAGTTTCGTGAATTTCGACTTTCGGCAGGCTCTCTGGAACGGATTAATCACGAAACTCAGGGGTCCACTGTACTTATCCAATCTCTTTTTAAAGCTACCCAAGGTTCTAGACTATCACCCTATTCGGAAGATTGTCACATGCAGCATTCTCCACTTGACCCAGCATTCTCCATCTGACTCCATCCTATAAATACTCACGTACCTTTTACCCAGGTAAATCTGTTTGTGACTTGATAAAGTGCACTGTGTGGGCAAAACTTTGTTAATAAAGGATCACTTTATACTGCTTAAGCATTTACATTTCCATTGTGTTGGTATTTTATACCATTTATTTCCATACCCCAGACAGGTTTTAGCCTTCTGCATTTTTCCTCTCTACTTTATCTCTGAAAACAGGAAACAGGCAACACATCCTTGGCAGAATTGTGGACAACCCCACAACAGGATGGTCCACCACATACATTGTGTTATTATTCAATGGCTTAGTGTCTAATGTACCCATTAATATTACAGACTCTTCTGCCTCTTATCAAAAATTTAGACCCATTCACTAGTTCAATAGTCTTTGTCATATATTCCCAGCCTCTTGAGCTGGGAATTTGCAAACACATGTGCTGACAGCCTTAACAGTCTTTAGGCAATGCCTGCATATAACACAGAGACATGGGAAACCTCATGAGATGGAATGAGGTGTCCCTTTTTTCTCTCATTCTCTTTCATTCTGTATTATGCTCTCTTTCTCATTCTTTCTCTTTCTCTCTTTTTCTCATTCTTTCTCTTTCTCATTATCTCTCTCATTCTCTTTCTCTCTCTCTCTTTCTCATTCTCTCTCTTTCTCATTATCCACTTTCTCATTATCTCTCCATTCTTTCTCATTCTCTCTTTCTCATTCTGTCTCTCATTCTCTCTCTCATTCTCTCTCTCATTCTCTCTCTCATTCTCTCTCTCATTCTCTCTCTCATTCTCTCTCATTCTCTCTCATTCTCTCATTCTCTCATTCTTCATTCTCTCTCTCATTCTCTCTCTCATTCTCTCTCTCATTCTCTCTCTCATTCTCTCTCTCATTCTCTCTCTCATTCTCTCTCTCATTCTCTCTCTCATTCTCTCTCTCATTCTCTCTTTCTCATTCTCTCTCTCATTCTCTCTCTCATTCTCTCTCATTCTCTCTCTCATTCTCTCTCATTCTCTCTCTCATTCTCTCTCATTCTCTCTCATTCTCTCTCATTCTTTCTCTCATTCTCTCTCTCATTCTCTCTCTCATTCTCTCTCTCATTCTCTCTCTCATTCTCTCTCTCATTCTCTCTCTCATTCTCTCTCTCATTCTCTCTCTCTCTCTCTCTCTCTCTCTCTCTCTCTCTCTCTCTCTCTCTCTCTCTCTCTCTCTCTCTCTCGAGTTATTTACATGTTTTCTAACCCACGGACAGCAGGAGGAAGCTATGGTGGCATCGAGGAGCTTCGCCGCATTACCAGCCACCGAGGTAACACAGGTGGTATCCTGCTCTCTCTCTCTCTCTCTCTGTATCACAATCTCTTTGACCCAGGGCTATTGTTTTTTTATGACATAATACCACCGTGAAAAATATCACAGAACAGAAAAGCTTGATGTTGTGATGGATATTTGAGTTATTGGGCCACTAGTAACAACAGCATGGTTGACCAGGCAAGCACCAGACAAGCCTGGTCTATGGCCAGGCTCCGGGAGTAGAAAAACTCTCAGAACTCATCAGAGATAAAGTTTCATGTGCCTTAATGCATATATTTGAAGGATATATGCTTAAACACATGAAAGTCCTCAGAAATTTCTGTTCTGACATTTTTCTCTGTGATTTTATTTTTTGTATATGCAGTTGTTCGTTATATTGTGCATTCTTCCCATCTATGTATTTATCCACTATTGCATGTTGCTGCTCTTTCGCTAGGTGGGTCTAAGCCTGCTATATTGCTTTTGTAAAAATGATGATAAGAAATAAATGGGGACACAGGTCGCATGTACAAATATTCATTAGCATTGTCAATGAAGTGTTATTTCATTCATTGACCTCTTAAGGTTGAGGAGGGCTCTTTGATGTTAATGAAAGGTTGTAGATACAAGGAACTGAAGCTCCCTTCCCATTGTATTAAACCTCACTACCTCTCATAACCCAGACACTGTATGACTCTTATGGGTTTAGCACTTCCACATGATAATATCATTTGTTGAGTAGCTAGTGCCTCTTTTACTGCACAGTTATAACCCTCTACACTGAGCAGGATTTTACCCTGAATACTAAGAGAGAGAGGTCAGACACTCTGAGGAAAGTCACTGTTCAGGTTTTGTATCACTTCTTTCTCACTAATGCCAGTGCAGGGCTCTCATTTCCAAGAATTGCAGCTACCCTCTGCCTCTTTGCATCAGATCTAGTAATTTCCTCCCATTCCTCAGGCACTGTATGACCCCCTGTGGATTTACTGTTTTTCCCATGAATATGCAGTAGTAATAATAGCCCTTCACTGAAGACATACTGAGGGAGGCTCTAACACCTTCAGCCTGCCACTGAGCATCTGTTATAACACTTTAGTGTATTTCTTTTACAGAATACTTTTATGATTACCATTATATACACCACTGGTTCGTATACAAGGAATAATCAGCAATGCATGATGGCTTAAGGTGATTCTGTGATGTTGAGGACTAGTTGCACAACCTGGCAGTGGTGGTCCTTCCTCATAGCCTTCTCTTCGCTATAATCTTTATCACATATTTGATGAATATTTTTCATGGAATTTGAATATTAATGCCAGGAGAGATACTTAAGGAAATGCAGCAATGTAAATTTACTTTGTCAGATGTTTACCACTAATAGTCATCCCTATAATATTTTTGAAAATGTACTCATTGCATATCTAACTCTATACATAAGGTTTTTCGAAAGATTTTTTTATCGAATTTAAATATTATTGTTAATGGATCAACATTTATTAATTTCATCTTTGTTAATTATAATATACTTACCTGGTCATTACAGATTTTAATTTCATTGGAGAAGAGTTCCAGAACCATATAGCTCAGGTTATAATACAAACGGGATACCAAATGAACATATTGTATTGCATAATATGTGCAGTAAATGTCTGATAAAATGGACCCCCAATAAAGCAGATGTCAACTAAACCAGATAAAAAAAATTGGCTGGACAAAGGCTTAACATGTACATTTAATGGGATGCCCAATTAAAATAGCCATGAGGTGGACTAAATCCAATACAGTGGACCCCCGCCTTACGATATTATTTCATTCTAGAGGTCTGTTCAGGTGCCGTTATAGACCGAATTTGTTCCCATAAGGAATATTGCGAATTAAATTAGTCCATTTCAGACCCTCAAAAATACACGTACAAAAGCACTTAAAAAAATACACTTACATAATTGGTCGAGTTGGGAGCTGATTGTAAGGCGGGGGTTCACTGTATATTGAATGGCTGTTCAATCCAGTTGTACCCTATATTTCACTTAATCGTAATTTTGCGCACTCCAGGCTTCGTCCACGACCTTTCCATTTTCATTGTGGTGGTAGAGACAAGCCTCTCATATCCAACTGGAAATTATGTTGACAGAGACAAAATAATTGTTTACAAGAAGTGCAGACAGGGCAGGTAGGGCAAGGAATCCAGCTAACCCAACCCAGCCCAGCCAGAGAGAGAGAGAAAAATGGTAGACTTAATAATTATATTCTTGTAGCAAACCTCCTGTCACCTAGTCTGGTACATGTAGAGTCTACTGCCTGTGTTTGGTACGTGTACCAGAGAAGGAAGAGAGAGAGGGAGGGGATGGAGGGAGAGGAAGAGAGAGAGGAAGGATAGAGTGATATACAAAAGCATGCTTCCATTAATTTTTTCTTTGTATGTCTGGTCATATCATCAGTACAGTGAACTAAGTCTGTTTTATTGTGTGTTGGTCCATGTCCAGTAGTCAGTACAGTGGACCCCCGCATAACGATTTTAATCCGTGCAAGAGGGGTAATTGTTATGCGAAATAATCGGTATGCGAATGAATTTTCCCCATAAGAAATAATGGAAATCAAATTAATCCGTGCAAGAAACCCAAAAGTATGAAAAAAAAAATTTTACCACATGAAATATACATTTTCCCACACACAAAGAGAAGGATACATGCACAATAGTAGAGTAGTACATGCACAGTATATATTGTGCATGTACTAGTCTACTAAATGAAGAATAAATGACACTTACCTTTATTGAAGATGCAGCAATGACTGATGAGACACTGTGTCCTGGGAGTGCCTTTTCCTCCTGAGTACTGTAGGTCCTGTTTGGCATTTTCTTCCAGAACAGGCCTTATCACACTGTGTATGCCACTACGATTCTTAAATCTCTCAAACCAACCTTTGCTGGCTTTAAATTCACCAATATGAGCACTAGTTCCAGGCATTTTTCCCTGTTCACCTGGGTGTTAGTCGACTTGTGTGGGTTGCATCCTGGGAGACAAGATTAAGGACCCCAATGGAAATAAGTTACAGTCTTCGATGACACTGACTTTTTTGGGTTATCCTGGGTGGTAAATCCTCTGGGGTTAATTGTTTCTTGGTATTCTCAATAAGCCACACCAACAACGGTGCTACAGCAGCAGCAACAGCAGCTGACGGTGGTACAGCAGCAACAGACGATGCTACAGCAGCAGCAGACGATGCTACAGCAGCAGCAGCAGCTGACGGTGGTACAGCAGCAACAGACGATGCTACAGCAGCAGCAGACGATGCTACAGCAGCAGCAGACGATGCTACAGCAGCAGCAGACGATGCTACAGCAGCAGCAGCAGCTGACGGTGGTACAGCAGCAACAGACGATGCTACAGCAGCAGCAGACGATGCTACAGCAGCAGCAGCAGCTGACGGTGGTACAGCAGCAACAGACGATGCTACAGCAGCAACAGACGATGCTACAGCAGCAACAGACGATGTTACAGCAGCAGCAGACGATGCTACAGCAGCAGCAGCAGCTGACAGTGCAGCAGCAGCAGCAGCTGACAGTGCAGCAGCAGCAGCAGCTGACAGTGCAGCAGCAGCAGCAGCTGACAGTGCAGCAGCAGCTGTACCACCAATAGTAGCGATGGTTGATTGGGGTTTATTATACAACCTGGCCAGCTCGGAGACACGCACTCCACTTTCATACTTATCAATGATCTTTTTCTTCATCTCTATTGTAATTCTCACCCTTATTGCTGTAGGGTTGGCACTAGAAGCTTTCTTGGGGCCCATGGTCACTTATTTTCCAGAAAAAGCACCGAAAACACTGTAATAATACGAAATATTCCGATTGTATGCTTGGATGTTACCGCGGAGGCTGGCTGGTAAACAATGCCACCGGCGGAACATGTGAGCGTGGCTCAGGCCGCACATTGGACGCGTCTCGGACGAAAATCGGTGAGCGGGTTTTTAAGCGGTATGTGAGGCAAAATTTTTGCGATTAAAACAAGCGGTATGCGGATTAATCGCTATGTGATGCCATCGTTATGCGGGGGTCCACTGTACTAACAAACAACAAACAAAATTTATTTCTTTGCAAAAGTTACAATGTGTAATTACATTATATAATTTGTTAGATACAAAGAAAGCCACTATCATGCCAGGGCATTTCAGGCAGACTAATCCTAATACATACTTAAAGACTACTTAAGGCTTGACAGGTTAAAGAGTGGTAAATTTTAATTATTCATTATTTTACCTTATTACTACTTTGAAGTAACAAAAAGTTTTGTAGTTGATAAGATTTATAGTTATGATGTAGGACATAACAAATAACAGTATTACAGGTAGTACAATTTACAATGATACAACAGTTCATTATTAACCTTTTCAGGGTCTATGCCGTAGATCTACGGCTTTACGTTGAGGGTCCAAACTGTAGATCTACGCCATGAGCTCAGCTCACTCTGATAAGCTGTGAGAAGTAAATTTGGGCCTAGGTATGAGAGAATACATCTATGTGGTATGTGTGCACCACATAAAACAAATCCTGTAGCACACAGTGCAAAATGAGAGAAAAAAACTTGGACCATAATTTTTTATTAAAACAGCGACTTTGCAGTGTTTTTTGTATGTTTTTAATGGTTGTATTTGCGATTTCTTGGTCTCATTTGATAGAATGGAAGATATATTACAGAAATAGATATGATTTTGATTGGTTTTAATAGTGGAAATGGCTTGAAATTGAGCTCAATCTAGTGAAAATGTTAAATTTTTGTCGATGTTCAAGAGTAAACAAATGACCTCACACGTCTGCTGGTGGGTTTAATATATGTTCACAATTGTGGTGATATTATTTATACAATTATTACAATATTGCATAACAGTAATTCTTCTATTTTTTGGTTTGAATAAAAATTCATTGTGAATAAAAAATCAAAATGGAATTCATTTGTAAAGCCTGAAAACATAACTAATGAACAGAGGAAATGTTAGTTTAATGCCAGGAATGCCTGCATTGTTTATTCTGGACTCTATTTTGAAAATGGTATATTTTGAACTTTGTACTAAATTGGCCAAATTACCAAATTCCGATCACATTATTTTGTAGTTGAAACAGTTGATTTGGCGATTTTGTGTGCTCAATTGATAGAATAGAAGTAATACTACTGAAATAACTAAGAATTTGGTAGACTGGAATAATGTAATTGGCCTAAAATGGGAGTCAAAGTCAGCAAAATCGCTGATGCGTAAATATCGCTGACACATCAAAATTCGCAAGAGCACAATTTCGTCAGTTTTCCACCAAATTTCGTACTTTTTGTTTTATTACTTTCAGAAAGATTCTCTACCATTTCATAAGAAAAAATAACAAAATTATTTTTTGAAAATTCTTGGACACTGGTGCACACTTTGAAATTTGGCCTCTGGACCCTGAAAGGGTTAAGTATGTATTTTTTAAAGCTTGTCCCTTAATTACTTTTATTTGATACTTAGTTACATCCTCCATTACTCTTATGAATGCAAATACAGTCGACCCTCAACTAACGACAGCATTAAGTAACAGCAATTTCGTCTAATGGCACTTTTTGCCGTAGAAAAAATGCCTTAACCAATAGCGAAAAAACTTAACCAATGACATTTGTCCAGAACGTGTCAGTGTACCCGGAGCACAGCCTGAGTGGGCCCAGCCACTCCTAGAGTCAGTGTGCCATTGTTTACAAGCTGTTGCGGTCGGTTTCCACATGTGCCTCCCATATATTTTGGATTATTCCACTATTTCTAGTGCTTGTAACTGCTGAATAAGCCACCATGGGTCCCAAGAAAGCTTCTAGTGCCAAGCCTGTGTTTAAAAGGCTTGGAAATGAAGAAGGAAATCATTGAAAAATACGAGAGTGGAGTGCGTATGGCTGAGTTGGAAAGGCAATACAACAAATCACATTCAACCATCAGTACTATCTTGGCGAACAGACAAGCAATCAAGGAAGCTGTTGTTGCGGAAGGTTCAAGTATGTTTTCAAAATGGAGACCACAAATAGTTGAAGAAGTAAAGAGACTTATTGGTATGGATAAACGAAAAACAATTATCAGGTGATAGTGTTTCTCAGTCTATAATTTGTGAAGAGGCAAGGAAGTTGCATGATGATCTCATTAAGAAAATGCCTCAAAATAGTGCTGCTGCTGTTGAATTTAAGGCAGCAAAGGCTGGTTTGAGAGGTTTAAGATTCATAGTGGCATATACAGTGTGGTAAAGCATGGTGAGGCAGCCAGTTCAGACAAAATTGCAACAGAAAAATATGTGAAAAATTTTAAGGAATACATAGAGACTGAAAACTTTAAACCTGAACAAGTGTTTAATTGTGACAAAACAGGCCTGTTTTTTTTGAAGAAAATGCCAAACAGGACCTACATTACTCAGGAGGAAAAGGCTCTCCCAGGACATAAGCCTATGAAAGACAGGCTGACATTAATGTTGTGTAGTAATGCTAGTGGTGATTGCAAAGTGAAGCCTTTATTGGTGTATCACTTTGAAACTCCCAGAGTGTTCAGGAAAAACAATATCGTCAAGGGTAATTTATGTGTGCTGTGGAGATCAAACAGTTAGGCATGGGTCACTAGGGAATTTTTCTTGAACTGGTTTTATGGTGTGTTTGACCCCACTGTGACAAAATACCTCCAGGAAAAGAAATTGTCACTCAAGTGCCTCCTGGTAATGGACAATGCTCCTGCTCATCCTCATGACTTGGAAGAGGAAATTGCAGAGGAGTTTGGTTTCATTAAGGTGAAGTTTTTGCCTCCTGATACAACTCCTCTCCTCCAGCCCATGGGCCAACAGGTCATTTCAAACTTCGAAAAACTCTACACAAAAGCAGTGCTTCAAAAGTGCTTTGAAATGACCTCAGACACTCAAGTGACCCTAAGAGAGTTTTGGAAAGATCACTTCAGTATCCTCAGTAGTGTAAACCTTATAGGTAATGCTTGGGAGGGAGTGACTGAGAGTACCTTGAACTCTGCTTGGAGGAAACTGTGGCCAGAATGTGTAGAACAGAGGGATTTTGAAGGGTTTGGGGCTAACCCTCAGGAGGCTATGCCAGTAGTGGAAGCTATTGTGCCATTGGGGAAGTCCTTGGAGTTGGAGGTTTATGACAAGGATGTGGAAGAGTTGGTGCAGAACGATTAGGAAGAACTAACCACTGCAGACCTGCAAGAGCTTCAGGAGCAACAGCAACAGATCACATCTCAGGAATGTTCTTCAGAGCAGAATGAAGAGAGACGGAGGAAGATAACTTCGTCAAGGATTAGGGAAATGTGTTCAATGTTTACAAAGGTGCAAGCATTTATCGAAGAACTTTATCCTGTCACTGAAGTTGCAAGCCACATTGGCAACATGTACATTGACACTCTTGTGTCCCATTTTAAGGAAATCCTAAGGGCATGTGAGAAACAGAGATCTCTGGACAGCTATTTTGTGCGACAGGGATCCAGTGACTCTCAAACTGGTCCTAGTAGCATTAAAAAACCAAGAAGGGAGGTAACCCCACCAAAGGACTTGGTACCTGAAGTCCTTCTGAAAGGGGATTCTCCTTCCAAGCAATAGACAATTCTGAATTTTCCCTGCTGCTGGCACATCACTCATCAACAACTCCACAATAAAGGTAAGTGGCATTTAATTATTGTTTATTTTGCATGTCCCATTCCTTTCCATATAAGGAAATGTATATTTCATGTAAAAATTTTTTTTTTCAGACTTTGGGGTGTCAGGAATGGATTAATTCTACTTCCATTATTTCTTATGGGGAAAATTAACTCGACCAATGGCAATTTCGGCCAACATCAAGCTCTCTGGAATGGATTAATGCTGTTGGTTGAGGGTCCACTGTATTGATCCTGATATTAACCTCTTTTTAAACATCACAAATAATCCCAACAATAATTGCCATTACTACACTGCCAGTCAGGCTAAAGCTGTACTCTGCCAACAAGAACATAACAGTAATCAATTACATTATCAGATCATTGAGTAAACACTATGATGACCTCCTTGTAGTTCTTAATTCTCTAAATGTTAACATATCCTTTATCATTTTCACTGGAACCTGGCTCAGACATGATTTAACAGACATCTTTGCCTTACCTGGTTACACAGTCATACACAACTGCAGGCCTGATCAATCAGGAGGAGGTACTACTATCTACTACTCTAATGAACTAAACTGTATTAAATCTACTTGTACCAGGGATGAATATGGTGAATATATATTTGCCAAATTCACATCCAAAAACCTAAAAAAATATAGCATTTGGAGCAGTCTACGGACTACCTCACACTAATACAGTGGACCCCCGGATAACGATCAGCTCCCAACTTGACCAATTATAAGTTTATTTTTGTAAGTGCTTTTGTAGGTGTATTTTTAGGGGTCCGAAATGGACTAATCTAATTCACAGTATTTCTTATGGGAACAAATTCGGTCTATAACGGCACCCAAACAGACTTCTGGATTGAAATAATATCGTTTTGCGGGGGTCCACTGTACTTACACATCTAGCGACACCTTAAGAAACACGATAACTGACTCAGAAATGAATAAACACCACCTGCTACTTGATGGTGACTTTAATATAACCCTCATTCAAGTAGCTGATTTTGCAAACACTATGAGCAATTGTGTTCTACTACTATCTATAACTAAACCAACAAGAATCACAAAGACATGTGCCTTACTACTTGATCATATCTGGACCAATACAGGCCTCCCTCAACATTCACAAGGGTTAGGGGATCAAGAACCTCACGAATGTTGAAAAATTGCGAATGTTTGGTGCCCCAATATATTGCAGGGAAATGTAATACAATACTGCTTCCTTAACCTATTGAACCATGAACAATCATAAAACACGTGAAAACATCGTAAAATATTGTGCTAGTGCCAGCCCTTTGGTAAAGAAGGTGAAAAAGACTATAGAATTCAAGAAAGAACTCGTAGCAGAGTACCAAAGTGGAGGAGGAAGAGAGAGAGGAGAATGTGCCTTCTTCAGTGATTCTATGATATGTATGATACTAAAGCAGCACGAATCGATGAAGGCTGTAGCACCAGCCAGTGATAAAGTGTAGCATTAACAGTGTAGCAAGTAAGTTAAGCAATTAATTGATAGAAAAAGGACAGCATGAACCTAACTCCTCCAATGTTGTTGGAGTTATATAGGGCGAGTGACAACACTGCCGTCTCTACCACCCCTGCTGGCCTTCACCACCATTATGTACAGCTTATGCTCTCAATGGCCCTTATACACCCAGCAACAACACAGCAACACTCATGACATACTTAAGATAAGATAAGATAAGATTTCGTTTGGATTTTTAACCCCAGAGGGTTAGCCACCCAGGATAACCCAAGAAAGTCAGTGCATCATCGAGGACTGTCTAACTTATTTCCATTGGGGTCCTCAATCTTGTCCCCCAGGATGCGACCCACACCAGTCGACTAACACCTAGGTACCTATTTGCTGCTAGGTGAACAGGACAATAGGTGTAAGGAAACGTGTCAAAATGTTTCCACCCACTGGGAATCAAACCTGGGCCCTCCATGTGTGAAGCTGGAGCTTTAGCCACCAGTCCACCGGGCCACCGGTATTTTATTCATTCTAGAGTATATGTCATGTTTCTATGTTATTAATATTGTTTATTATGTCATATTAGATGAATTGTGATAGATAAATAAGCCATAGAGTTGATATTAGTGTCATACTGAAGGACTATCTTTTCCTATCTCCAAATAAACTCTGCCACCGCCACAATTCCTAACATATATAATGACATATTTTAAATGTGATTGGGCAGCTGGGAATTCGCGAATGTTCGAAGCCCGCAAAAGTGGAAAACACGAATGTTGAGGGAGACCTGTACTACATTCCCAGTAAAAGCAGGCATAATCACAGACAACATTATGGATCACTACCCAACTTTTCTCATAAGCCACTTAATCACCCTAGACTAAATGCTAATACTCAGTACACACATACTTATGCACTCCCACATCATAACTGAAACAATCACTTTGAACCTTTTATCCATTGTTGACAGGAATAAAGTTGAATCATTGTTTTCACAAAAAGTATTTTCGAATATAAATATATCTTTGTATTATACAAATTTTGATTCAACTAATTAATATCTACTGAAACGTTTGTTGGAAAAATAATTTACATCCTACTGTACAACTATGATATACTCCTTAGATTAAGTAGACTGAAAGGGCCAATAATGTTTAAGTTGGCCCATAATGCCTAGGCATAATAAAAGGCTCTTTGCATTGCAACCCACTATTGTAAATATAAAATCTCAATGTACTATTTGCAAAGACATAAAATAAATAAATAAATAAAAATACATAAGATATGTTTCCTCATCTGTACCTGGTCTAAACGAAAGAAAAACGGTTGTTACACAGGGGAAACACTCCTAGATCACTTGCCATAAGAAAAATCAGAAAATAGCATTTATTTTTATAATAAATAGTGATAATAATAATTTATAATAATTTATTTATAATAAATTATTATAAATGTCTAAAAGTGCTTCGAATTTGGTCATGATAAATCTTCCTGCTCCAAGCACCAAATACCCCAAGGCAGAGGAAAGAAAACCCAAAGGAAGCATAAGTGTTTGCAATAAAGCTAACAGAATCCTTGGCTTCATAGCAAGAAGTATAAATAATAGAAGTCCTCGGATTATTATTATTAAATCCCCAAATTAGTCCCTTTAATTTGTAAATACCTTTTTTTAACTTGTCATTATGTGCCGATCTACCTGGAGTTCTTTACCTTTGTAACTTGTTCCTTCAAAACTTTGGGACCCTTTCCCGGACCTTTAAATGTCCCTTCTGTAATCTTTTGACTACTGCCCACAAGATGAGTATGGGGTACATAATAAACATATTAAACTAAACTCAGGTTGTTCTTCAATGCTATATATCTTTTTGTGAGGCCTTAATTTAAGATTAATGCTGCAAGTTTTGGGTCACCAATATTACAGAAGGGAAATTTTAAATGCACAGGAAAACATACAAAGCAGGATGACAAAGTTGATCCCATGTCTCAGAATCTTTCCCTATGAGGATAGACTGAGGGCCCTGAATCTGCACTCTCTAGAAAGGTGTAGAATTAGGGAGGGTATGATTGAGGTGTATAAGCAGAAAACAGGAATTAATAAAGGGGATGTAAATAGCATGCTAAAAATATCTAGCATAGACAGGACTCGCAGCAATGGTTTTAAATTTGAAAAATTCAGATTCAGGAAGGATATAGGAAAGCACTGGTTTGGTAATAAGAGTTGTGGATGGGTGGAACAAACTCTCAAGTACCATCATAGAAGCTAAGACATTGTGTAGTTTTAAAAATAGGTTGGATAAATACATGAGTGGGTGTGGGTGGGTTTGAGTTGGACCTTACTAGCCTGTGCTACTAGGTCGGATGCCGTGCTCCCCCTGTAAGTGAATGCAACTGACCTGACTAGGTCAAGGTATTGGCTTCAACCAGTGGGAGAATTGGACCTGCCTCTCATGGGCCACTAGGCCTCCTGCAGTGTTCCTTCTTTCTTATGTTCTTATGAGAAAGAGGAAAAGGGAAAAGGGAGAAGGAGGAAAAAGAATCAGGTTAAGTCATGGGTGTTCTGAAGTTTGGAGCATTTTACAGTGTAATGGGAAAGGAAGGCATCTACAGAGACAAAGCCAGGACTAAGATTCGTACAAGGAAAGTTGTGTATAAGGGAGGATTCAACCCGATGGCGACTGTGAAAGTTAGAAGTAGGGTAGACAATTTTAGCAGAAGACCAGTCAGTAGGATGACTGTGATCTCTGACATGGCAGAAAAGAGTATTGTTGGTGTTGGCAAGCCTAACACTACTTCCCCTTCTCTCTTCTCCCTTTTCCTCTTTCTCCTTTGGGTTTTCTTTCCTTTGCCTTGGGTATTTGGTCCTTTATTATTATTTCCCCCCTCTTTGTTCTTGTTCCTACCATTATAGACACCTAGCTCCCTTGCAGTGCTCCTCTTTCTTAGTACAGTGGACCCCCGCCTTATGATATTAATCCGTTCCTGAGAACTCATCGTAAGTCGAAATTATCGTTAGCCGAATTAATTTCCCATAAGAAATAATGGAAATCAAATTAATCCGTTCCCGACACCCCAAAGTATGAAAAAAAAAATTTTTATCACATGAAATATTAATTTTAATGCACACAAACTGAAGAAGACATGCACAGTTACTACTCTACTAAGAATAGAATACATGACACTTACCTTTATTGAAGCTCTGGTGATGATTGATGGGATGGGAGGAGGGGAGAGTGTGGTTTGCACACATTTCCTTAATCTCTTTTTTCAATTCCATACTAATTCTCGCCCTTTTTACCACAGGGATGGCACTAGAAGGTTTTTTGGGGTCCATGGTGACTTATTTTGCAGTTACAAGCACTAAAAACACTGGGATAATGTGAAATGTACTGAATGTATGCGTAGATGTGACCGCACTGGCTGGCTTGTAAACACTGTCACTGAGGCCACGTGTGGGACACGTCCCAGATGAATCATGTAAGGCGAGTTCTTTATCATGAGGCTAGGCAAAATTTTTGCATTCAAATGCTTCGTATGGCAGATTTAACATAACGTGATGCGTTCGTAAGGCGTGAGTCCACTGTATTTGACTGACTCCACTACTACTGTTACTACCTCTGCCAATACCTCTCTTCCTACTTTCCTACTACAGTAGACCCTTGGTTTTCGTGAGTCTCAGTTTTCGTGAATTTTGGTTATCGGCAACTTTTTTCATCAAGATATAGGCTTGGTTTTCGTGATTTCCCTTTGACTTTGGCAGTCGTACAGAATCTGTCCCAGTGGCCCCGCACACACAAAGCCTTCCACAGACACATTTAGAGCCAGTGTGGCATTGTTTCTTGATGAGTGAACATTACCTTGCAAGGTAACACGAAACATTTCGTAATAATGCAGTTTTTTTAGCTTGTTTATTGTGTGTGACTGCTAAATAAGCCACCATGGGCCCAAAGAAACCTGGTAGTGCCAGCCCTTTGATAAAGAAGGCGAGAAACATGATAGAATTCAAGAAAGAACACACCAGCAAGGGTAATTCCCCACACACACCAGCCAGGGTACTTCCCCACACACACATACACACCAGCCAGGGTACTTCCCCCACACACACACACCAGCCAGGGTACTTCCCCACACACCAGACAGGGTATGTCCCCACACACCAGCCAGGGTACTTCCCCACACACCAGACAGGGTACTTCCCCACACCAGCCAGGACACTTCCCCATACACCAGCCAGGGTACTTCCCCACACACACCTGAGAAACCTACACCTGTTGTGGAATCTATTGTAGCTTTGAGGAAGTTCGTGGGGTTGGATGTGAGTGGCCAGGATGTGGAAGAGTTGGTGGAGGACCACAGGGAAGAGCTAACCACAGAAGAGCTGCAAGACCTTCATCTGGAACAGCAACAGACCACAGCTGAGGAAATTGCTTCAGAAGAGAAGGAAGAGAGAGGGAAGAAGGTGCCTTCTTCAGTGATTAAGGACATTTGTGCAAGGTGGAATGAGTTGCAAAGTTTTGTGGAGAAATGTCACCCTAACAAAGCTGTTGCAGGCTGTGTCTGCAACATGTTCAGTGACAGTGCCTTGTCCCGTTTTAGGCAAATCTTAAAGAGATACCAGAAACAGAGCCCTCTGGAAAAAAATTTTGTGCAACAGGGGTCCATTGACTCTCAAGCTGGTCCTAGTGCCAGTAAAAAACAAAGAAGGGAAGTAGCCACCCAATAAGGACTTGGTACCTGAAGTCTTTATGGAAAGGGATTTTCCTTCCAAACAATGATCAGTCCTCTCCCTCTCCCCTCCGCCCCATCTTCCATACACCAACAAGAGTCTTCAGTAAAGGTAAGTGCAATGTTATTATTGCTTTATGTTGATTTGTCATTTTTTTCTGTATGTAAATCTATATTTAATCTCTAAAAAAATTATTTTTTGGTAATACTTTTGGGTGTCTGGAATGGAATAATTGGATTTACATTATTTCTTATGGGGAAAATGGTTTTGGTTTTCATGAATTTGGGTTTTCAGATTAATCATGAAAATCAAGGGTCCACTGTACCTCTCTTGTCCCATCCCTGTCTGCTGGCCTATATATAGTCCCTCCTTCTCTCGTTTTTGTTAATGTGACTTTGTAAATGGTCCAGGTCTGACCGAAATGTTGTCATAAGCTCCTCTTTCCTATGTGCAGGTTATTTGTATACCCTCTTAATCTGTTTTATTAGACTTTTACTGTACTGTACAAAAGTTGAAGACCTGGAAACCAATTATTCAAATTCAAATTCAAATTTATTTATTTCTTTGCAAGTAGTACATTGAGATTATGTATTCACAAAAATGGGTTGCAGTGCAAAGAGAGCCTCTATTATGCCTAGGCATTATGGGCCAACTTAATTTAATGGCTTACTGACTACTTAACCCTTAAATGGTCCAAAGAGATCAAAGTTCAAATTCGTAGTGCTACAAAAGTAGATCTACCTTTTTTTTACATATTTTCAAATATAACAAAAAAAATGTGGATAAAAGTTTTTTTTACACGTTTTCAAATGTAAAACAAAAAAGAAGATCTACATTTTTTTACATACTTTCAGATGTTGAAAAAACGTATATATACGTTTGGACCATTTAAGGGTTAACACTAAAGAAATTTATCATAGTTGTACAGTAGTTCTATTAGTTATAAGTGAATCTAATTTATACAGGAGCTAGTCTAACGGATATTGCCATAATATCTTACAAAGATTTGCAGGTCTAGGTGCCAGACTTATAAATAAAGGTATAATAATGCATGTGAGTAATAGAACCAGAAATCTAGCCATGGATAACAGACATTAAGCCATAAATTCTGTGGTTTCACAAATCACTTATTGGAATACCAATTTAACTGTATACCTTTTTAGCACCAGCACTAGTCTCTTTCATTATTTTTTGGCATGTACTTCACCTGTTTATACTCCTGCATACCTGCATTTTCTGCACCACTTCGTATGCATGCTTCTTCCTGTGCCATTCAACCCCCTGTCTTGGCTCAACACATTTCTTAACAACAATATGTAGAACATTAATTGTTTATGTTGACAATCAATTTGCTCCTCCATTCTGGAGGACTGTAATTAACATTTCTGTTGCCTTACTCATAGACTGTGAGCAAGTGGGATAACTTGTTCAGTATGTTTCTCTGATTCTACAGTGGATTTAAGCAGAGACTTAGACTTTTTCAGTGATGCAGGTATTTTATTTATTATTTTTTTTATTAACACATCAGCCGATTCCCAGCAAGGCAGGGTGGCCCGAAAAAGAAACACTTTCATCATCATTCACTCCATCACTGTCTTGCCAGAGACGTGCTTTACACTACAGTTATAAAATTGCAACATTAACACCCCTCCTTCAGAGTGCAGGCACTGTACTTCCAATCTCCAGGACTCAAGTCCAGCCTGCCAGTTTCCCTGAATCCCTTCATAAATGTTACTTTGCTCACACTCCAACAGCATGCTTGCTGGAAGTCCAAGCCCCTTACACACAAAGCCTTCTTTACCCCCTCCCTCCAACCTTTCCTAGGTCAACCCCTACCCCGCCTTCCCTCCACTACAGATTTATACACTCTCGAAGTCATTCTATTTCATTCCATTCTCTCTACATGTCCAAACCACCTCAACAACCTCACCTCAGCCCTCTAGTTTTGGTAATCCCGCACCTCGTCCTAATTTCCAAACTATGAATTCTCTGCATTATATTCACACCACACATTTCCCTCAGACATGACATCTGCACTGCCTCCAGCCTTCTCCTCGTTGCAACATTCATCACCCGTGCTTCACACCCATATAAGAGTGTTGGTATAACTATGCTCTCAAACATTCCCCTCTTTGCTTTCACGGACAAAGTTCTTTATCCCCACAGACTCCTAAGTGCACCACTCACCCTTTTCCCCCTCATCATTTCTATGATTCACCTCATCTTTCATAGACCCATCTGCTGACACGTCCGCTCCCAAATATCTGAATACATTCACCTCCTCCATACTCTCTCCCTCTAATCTGATATCCAATCTTTCATCACTTAATCTTTTTCTTATCCTCATCACCTTACTCTTTCCTATATTCACTTTTAATTTTCTTCTTTTACATACCCTATCAAATTCATCCACCAACCTTTGCAACTTCTCTTCAGAATCTCCCAAAAGCACAGTGTCATCAGCAAAGAGCAAGTGTGACAACTCCCACTTTGTGTTTGATTCTTTATCTGTTAACTCCACACCTCTTGCAAAGACCCTCGCATTCACTTCTCTTACAACCCCATCTTTAATATATTGAACAACCACAATGACATCACACATCCTTGTCTACTGGGAAATAATCTCCCTCTCTCCTACATACTCTAACCTGAGCCTCACTATCCTTGTAAAAACTCTTCACTGATTTCAGTAACCTACCTCCTGTACCATACACCTGCAACATCTGCCACATTGCCCCCCTCTCCACCCTGTCATACGCCTTTTCCAAATCCATAAATGCCACATAAGCCTCTTTAGCCTTGTCTAAATACTGTTCACCTGTATGTTTCACTGTAAACACTTGGTCTACACACTCCCTACCTTTCCTAAAACCTCCTTGTTCATCTGCCATCCTACTCTCTCCATCTTACTCTTAATTCTTTCAATAATAACTCTACCATACACTTAACCAGATATACTCAACAGACTTATTCCTCTATAATTTTTGCACTCTCTTTTGTCCCTTTTGCCTTTATACAAAGGAACTATACGTGCTCTCTTCCAATCCCTAGGTACCTTACCCTCTTCCATACATTTATTAAATAATAGCACCAACCACTCCAAAACTATATCCCCAACTGCTTTTAACATTTCTATCTTTATCTCATCAATCCCATCTGCTTTACCCCCTTTCATTCTACCCACTTCCTCACGAACTTCCCCCACACTTACAACTGGCTCTTCCTCATTCCTACAAGATGTTATTCCTCCTTGCCCTATACACAAAATCATAGCTTCCCTTTCTTCATCAACATTTAGTAATTCCTCAAAATATTCCCTCCATCTTCCTGATACCTCTGACTCTCCATTTAATAACTCTCCTCTCCTATTTTTAACTGTCAAATCCATTTGTTCCCTAGACTTCCTCAGCTTATTTATCTCACTCCAAAACTTTTTCTTATTTTCAACATAATTTGTTGATAACATCTCACCCACTCTCTTGTTTGTGCTCTTGTTACATGATGCAAGTATTGTTGATATTTTAATAGTTTCGATGCTACTTCAATGTGTTCTTCCCATAGGATTTGACATATATATTCAGAAAAGGACTAGATATACCCTCAGTGCTGCTGCTTCCACTCTTCAGTCTCAGCCATCCACATCACAGCAGTTTGTGGATAATAATCGTTCACCGTTATCAACACCAAGGAACAGATCTCATTCGCTGCTAACTACCTGACTCTGTGCCGACGTGAAAGATGTTCCTTTGAGCATTTTATGGGAAATTTTGTGGCTCAGATAAGTGCTTTGTTGGATCGTACTGACATACAAAATGCATTATTTCCAATCAAAATCCTAGTGATATTGCTTCTAATAAGGGACCTTTCGAGTTTTGCTAATTACTGGATGACATTTCCAAGGCCAGCCCTTCCTTGATTTCTGGTTTGCCTTTACAGAAACTGTTATTGAAAATTAGTACATGTACCTGCTTACTTCCCAAGAGTTTCTCTGGCCTAGTTTCAAATGACTTGTCCTCTTCCAGGTTTGGCCTTCCTCACATTCCTGCATAGCTCACTTCTATGCCAACTTTGTCATATTTGCATGAAGATTCAGATACTTGATTTCTCCTTCCTGTTTAAGAAGAAAATAAGGGGATTTGTTATGAACATGAAAGCACTGATAACACAGTAACTTTATTACATTGTTGCATTTCATTTCATGGTTGAAGAAACTTCCTTTTCTTACATGTCTGGTTTCCGCCTTTATTTTGTGGTTAGGGGCTCCCATTACTTACCAAATGATGGATGTTCATAAGGGTCTAGTAATACATGTAACAGTACAAAAAAATAGTTTTTTATACCTCATATCACTCTCTATAAAAGCAAAAGACTCAGCAGTCAGTGCAACATCCCCACAATGAAAAGCAGGGGTGCCATGAGTACACTAGAGACAACACAGTAAGTGTCAAGGGCCCAAGATTGTTCAGCTGCTTCCTAGCATACATGAGGGGAATTACCAGTAGACTCCTGGCTGTCTTTAAGAGGGAGCTGGACAGGCATCTGAAGTCAGTACTTGACCAGCTGGGCTGTGGTTCATACGTTAGTTTGCATGCGGCCAGCAGTAACAGCCTTGTTGATCAGGCTGTGATTCACTGCGTGGCCTGGTCATGGACCAGACTACAGGGGCATTGACTCCCAAACACCCTCCAGGTATATTCCAGGTAAAGCGTTATAACATGACCTGTGGAATTCCAGTGTGTAAAATTCTTGGATATTAAGGAGGTACAATAAAGTATCCTTTATATTATTCCTCCAAATAACTAAATCACATATGTTACTTTCAGTTGGATTTGAACAGAAAATGTATACCATGTCTACCATGACTTGTTTTGGTGTATTTGCAGGTCCCCCTGGTATGCCAGGTCCTCCTGGTAAGGATGGGGAACAGTTGGCAGGTCCACCCACCAGCATAGTACCTGGTTCAGTCACCTTCCCAGACAAGGCTTCTATGCTGAAGGTCAGTGGTAAAAGATGAATCTCAACTCAAATGCTATTTCTAATTATTTGCTACAAATACATTTACTATACAGCATTTGAAAACAACTTATGCATTTATATTTATATTTTACGGTAATAAAGATAAAAAACAACAATGATGATGATAATGTAGCAGTTTTTTATTTTAACTCACTGGCTGTCTCCCACCAAGGGAGGATGACCTACAAAATAAGAAATAGACTCACCATCACTCACTCAAAAGCTGCCTTCCCAAAAGTGTTCAGACATCAGAGTTCAAATGACCCTCCAGACTGCATCATTCCTACTTTTCCTTCAGAGTGCAGGCACTGTACTTCCCACCTCCAGGATTCATTTCCATCCTGGTTTCCCTGAATACCTTCATAAATGTTAACTTACTTTCACTCCAACAGCACATCAAGCCATAAACACCACTTATCTCCATGTATTCTGATCTAACATGCTCACATAAGCCTGCTGAAGCCCCTAGCACTCAAAACCTCCTGTATCTCCTTCCTTCATCTCTACTTGGGATGGCCTCTATCCCTCCTTCCGTCATATGGGCCATAATGAATCCTAACTAGTCATAAGTTGGCCTGTGATACTCCAATACTGAAACTATGTATTGTGCAAAAACAAAAGCATTCACATTGCTAAACTCACAAACTAGTATTTAGTCACTCAGCCATAATACCAACTTACCTCATAATTTGTAATATTTTAAAGTTAAGAATTAATCTAAGTCTGCCCGAAATGCCTAGCCATGCTAGGTGTTCTAGTGGCCCCCTCTGTAATTAGTATTTTAAAACATGCAAACCACACAATATCCAAATTCTGTAAACTCAGCATTGTAATCCTTATAGAGAATAAACTTGATTTTATTTTATTTGATTTGATAACAGGAGCTTGATCCAATGGATAGTACACTGGCCTGCTAGGTTTAGGACTGGCTTGCCCCACCTGTTCTGTGATTCATTTTCAATCATGCTATTACAATTTAATGAGTCAAATAACACTCAATTGACACAAGATCAAGTGATCAAGAACAGGACATTTGAGTGATCTTAAACATGACATGACCAAACCTATCCCAGAAGATGCTGACTTGGTTGGCAGGTTCTACAAGGTTCTCTAGTGGAAATTATGGCTAATGATATCCTACCACTGATAATGAACTAGGCTGACAAGAGTAACCACTAGTGTTAGGCAGTATTTGTAGCATTGAACACTGTAAATATACTTGAGCAGGAGGCTTTGTATATTCTGGAGTTATTGAACTCCACAATGCATAAAAGTAATAATAATAATTTAATCAATTTATTTTTACATATAATTCTTGCAGTATCCTAAAATCACAGTAAAATTAACTTTTTGGACTAACCAGTTGTTTCTCTTTATACAGATGAGTGAAATGTCACCTGTAGGTACCCTGGCCTTCATACTAGATGAGGAGGTAATGTTGGTGCGGATTGGGGCTGGCTGGCAGTATATTGCTGTGAGTATTCGTGCATGTCTTTTTTGAGCGTGCTTCATAATTCCTTTTTGTTAATATGTTGTGGAAGTTCTCATGTTCCATATCATGAAAACATTCTGTACTCTACAACTGATGCTTTGCACTTTTTGGTCCTATCACAAGCATGTGTATTTCCTATCTAGTTACTATAGGTAATACATTTCTCATGGTTTCACATTTGCTGTGATTTCACAGAGTTTTAAAATTCTGTTATACCACATTTTTAATCTTTAATGGCATCATTCGCTGTTTATATGGCTACACGTCCTGCTGCTAAGCTGTAATTCATACTCCTTTGTCACCATATAATTTCCCTTTTCTTAGAAAATAAACATTATGGTAATTTTATTGAATAAAGCCACAATAACATTCATTGATTTGCAAAGATTTCCAAAGTATTGTTTTGGATCCTTGTCTCTCAAAGGTGTGGCAGTGCATTAGCAGAACATTTTTGATGAAAAAATCTGTCTACAATTTTCCTAGCATATTTATACAGTGGGCTGTGTTTAATGGAAAACTAGTAGCCCTGTCCTTGGTGTTTATACCCCCACTGCCTGACTGAATCTTCTGTGTATGATGCCTGTCACCATTTGGTCATGGCACACATACTGTGACTGCTTTTTTTCCTTCTTCCCTTTGATACTGTGTCTTTACTTGATATCTTCCAGTTTCCTGTTATGATATTTACACTAGCATAGGGCTGTGTGTGAGGTCATAAGTGAAGTGAAATCTCAATCTCATAAATCTTCTGTTCTCCTATTATTTTTATTATTCCTTAATAATGTGAGAAATCATGAAAGCATTTGGAAATTTACTGTTTTTCACTGTGGTTATTTTGCATATTGTGATATTACCTGTTTACTGTGATCTTATTGCATCATTGCAAGTTGTGTGTAATTTGCCATGTGCCATCTGTTGCTATGGCATGATCCTTTACAGTATATGTTTTAAGAAGTTGTGTTGTATATTTTTTCGTGTGTAATACATATTTCTATTAATGATATTCTGTAGTATGTTATAAGCATTTTGTCATTTGAAGTCATTATCTTAATCTAATTATTTTTTTCATTTTGCCATTCCTTAGTTTAACAAGTAATTAGACTTTTAATCATTCAGGACAAGATGCAGAATTAACAGAGTTTAGATCCTATGTTCTATTTTGTTATTATGAATGTAAATAACATGATTTAATTAATGAAAATGGAATATTTGTTATTCTTACTCACTAGCTCTCTCTTTTATGTGATATTTTAATTATTAATCAACCTATATAAATATTGTATAATTGTGGAGATAACTTTGCACCTTTGGGAATGGTGTGAGATTTTCTAGTTTCAAGTGGCTGTATGCACTGGATACTTTATGTACCGGATATAATGCTCATAGCACATATGATACCATGATGAACTTTTTTTTTCTTTCTATTTGTATTTTGAGATTTCAAAATGACAAATTGTCTGGGATGGCCATTAACCTTTAGTTGTATTTTTGCAATTAAACCATCTCATGAGGATGGAAGGAAAATAGTTAATAATAGAGACAAGCAGACAAACAAATATTTGGTGATCTCTGCAGATGGGCTCCGTGGTACCACTGCCTACTACCACCCCAGCGCCACCCACCACTTCTACCTCCCAGAATCCTGCAGCACACCTCCCGCCACTCCAGGTGGATTCACTCGTCAATGCTGTGGATGGACCCAGGGTGAGACAGGGTGTCCACAGTCACCTGCAATGCACTGCACATTCCATAGATTTAAGATAACATTTTACCATAATGCACTGCACTTTTGTTATGATATTTAACATAGACTTTTTTGACTGAGTCCACAAGCAGTACTTACAAAGCACAACTTGCTATTCATCTCCAGTAGTTGTAAGGTATGTGTCACCCTGCTTTACTCAAGGGTAAGACAGAATAGAAATTTTGCTATGTACAATGCTTCCTAAAGATTTTCAGGTATTATATTCCTAGAGGCCTCATTGAATCCACAACTTTCTAATGTCACAGATTTTTCAGCCTATTCTTTTTTGCCCTAATTTAGCCTCATCCAATATAGGTGCATAAACAGTATAGATTATATTTTTTCACAACTCTTTTGTAATAAACTAGTTTAAAAAAATGGCCTTTTCATAACTGTGATTCTCTATAAACTGATATTTACAAGAATTACCCATGATAATATACAGGGTGTCCACAAAAACACTCCCTGATTTCAAACAGGTATAACATGTAACTTTATTGTAATAATCTTTCACAGTTAGTAGCTTCAGATGCTGGATTTCATTCAGTTTCATGTGGTATAGGGTAGCATTAAAGGCACTCAATGTGCGCCCCTCTGGTTGCTTGGCAAACATCGATGTGATAGTCCAGTTAGGTCCAGATGCTCTGCAGCATATCTGGTGTTATCATGCGAACTGCTTCAGTGATCGAAATTTTCAGCTCCTCCAGGGTTGCAGGTAGTGGTGGTATGTAACTGTGCTCTTCACGTACCCCCAAAGAAAGAAGTCACAAACAGTTAGGTCCAGTGACCTCACAGACCACTTGCAGAGGTCACCGGACCTGTTTATGACTTCTTTCTTTGGGGGTACGTGAAGAGCACAGTTTACGTACCACCAGTACCTGCAACCCTGGAGGAGCTGAAAATTTCATTCATTGAAGCAGTTCACATGATAACACCAGATATGCTGCAGAGCGTCTGGACCGAACTGGACTATCGCATCGATGTTTTCCGAGCAACCAGAGGGGTGCACATTGAGTGCCTTTAATGCTACCCTATAACACATGAAACTGAATGAAATTCTGCATCTGAAGCTACTAACCATGAAAGATTATTACAATAAAGTTGCATGTTATACCTGTTTGAAATCAGGGAGTGCTTTTGTGGCCATCCTATATTTTACTCTCAAGAAACTGCCATCTTAACAAACTTTATCTGCTATATCACACAGAATTCTTCAAACACCACACAGGCACAATTTGAAAATATATGTGTTGTCAGTAAATTCTGTGTTATTCACTCTTAACCCTTTGAGGGTCAGTTACGTACAATTACGTCATTGCAGCCAGGGTCAGTCACGTACTTGTACGCCTAAATTCTAGCGCCTTCAAATCTGGTGGAAGAAAGCTGGCAGGCCTACATATGAAAGAATGGGTCTGTGTGGTCATTGTGTGCAGTATAAAAAAATCCTGAAGCACACTGTGTATAATGAGATAAAAAAAAATGTGTTTTTGGTTTAAAGCAGTGACTTTCTAGTGTATTTTTGTATGGTATTTATGGTTGTTTTCTCGTTTCCTTGGTCTCATTTGATAGAATGGAAGATATATTACAGAATTAGAAATTATTTTGATTGGTTTCTCAATGACAAGTACCTTGAAATTGAGCTCAAAGTAGCAAAAATGATCGATTTTTGCCGGTGTTCAAGAGTAAACAAATCAAGCCATGCATCAAATACACATCAAATGGTGAATCTGATATTCTTTCACAAGTGCGCTTATATCATTTATACCGTTTTACAATGATGCAGTAGTATACATAACAGAAAACCTTCTATTTTCTGTGAGAATAAAAATTCAAAATGGAAATCAAAAGTAATATAAGAGGGGCCTAGAGACGTGACTACTGAACAGATAAAATGCTATTTTAGTGCCATGAATGTCTGTCTTGTTTATTCTGGACCCTGTTTTCAAATTGGCATCTTTTGAAATTTGTGTGAAATTGCCTAAATTGCCAATTTCTGACCACTTTATTGGGTAGTTGAAATCGATAAATGGGCAGATTCTTGTACTCAATTGATAGAACAAATGGAGTTCTAGGGAAATTGCTATGATTTTAGTCAATTGCAGCATTGGAATTAGCGGAAAATAGGGCTCAAAGTGGGCGAAATCGCCCACTTTGAGACCACTAATTTCACGAGAGCATAATTCCGTAAGTTTTCCATCAAATTTTATACTTTTGGTGTCATTATGATCGGAAAAAGATTCCCTATCATTTCTTTTTTTTTTTTTTTTTGACCCTGAGAACGAGTTTGGGAGAGGTCTCTGGACGCTCAAAGGGTTAATATTCATTTTTACTTACAGTGCTAATGGGACTAGCCTTGTTGCAAACCTTTGTACTTTCTCTAACTTCTTGACGTGCTTGACTAGGTGTGGGTTCCAGACTGGTGCTGCATACTCCAGTATGGGCCTAACATACACAGTGTACAGTGTCTTGAACGCTTCCTTATTAAGGTATTGGAACGCTATTCTCAGGTTTGCCAGGCGCCCGTATGCTGCAGCAGTTATTTGGTTGATGTGTGCCTCCGGTGATGTGCTCGGTGTTATGGTCACCCCAAGGTCTTTCTCCCTGAGTGAGGTCTGTAGTCTTTGTCCACCTAGCCTATACTCTGTCTGCGGTCTTCTTTGCCCCTCCCCAATCTTCATGACTTTGCATTTGGCTGGATTGAATTCGAGAAGCCAGTTACTGGACCACATGTCCAGCCTGTCCAAGTCTCTTTGCAGTCCTGCCTCATCCTCATCCGATTTAATTCTTCTCGTCAACTTCACGTCATCTGCGAACAGGGACACTTCAGAGTCTATTCCTTCCATCATGTCGTTCACATATATCAAAAATAGCACTGGTCCTAGAACTGACCCCTGTGGGACCCCGCTCGTAACAGGCGCCCACTGTGATACCTCTTCACGTACCATGACTCGTTGCTGCCTCCCTGTCAGGTATTCCCTTATCCATTGCAGTGCCCTCCCTTTTACATGCGCCTGATCCTCCAGCTTCTGCACTAATCTCTTGTGGGGAACTGTGTCAAAGGCCTTCCTGCAGTCTAGGTAAACGCAATCTACCCAACCCTCTCTCTCGTGTCTTACTTCTGTTACCTTGTCATAAAACTCCAGGGGGTTTGTGATACAGGATTTGCCTTCCATGAACCCATGCTGATTTTCATTTATAATCTTGTTCCTTTCCAGGTGTTCGACCACTCTCCTCCTGATAATCTTCTCCATGACTTTGCACACAATACATGTCAGAGACACAGGTCTGTAGTTTAGTGCCTCGTTTCTGTTTCCTTTCTTAAATATGGGGACTACATTAGCTGTCTTCCATTTCTCAGGTAGTTGCCCAGTTTCAAGGGATGTGTTGAAGATTGTGGTTAGAGGCACGCACAGTATCTCTGCTCCTTCTCTAAGGACCCATGGGGAGATGTTGTCCGGTCCCATCGCCTTTGAGGTGTCAAGGTCACTTAAGAGCTTCTTCACCTCCTCCTCAGTTGTTCGTATGTCATCCAACACTTGTTGGTATATTCCCTCTTGATGTTCCCTTCTGTGCTGTCTTCCCACAGCCCTTCCTGTCTCTACTGTAAAAACTTCCTTAAATCTCCTGTTCAGCTCCTCACATACCTCTGATCATTTCTTGTGAGTTCTCCACCTTCTGTCCTTAATCTGATCACCTGGTCTTTGGCTGTTGTCTTCCTCCTGATGTGGCTATACAACAGTTTCGGGTCAGTCTTGATTCTCGATGCTATGTCATTTTCATACTGTCGCTGGGCCTCCCTCCTTACCTGTGCATACTCATTCCTGGCTCTGCGACTGATCTCCTTATTTTCGTGTGTTCTCTGCCTTCTGTACTTTTTCCATTCTCTATTGCACTTTGTTTTTGCCTCCTTACACCGTCGGGTAAACCAGGGGCTCATTCTGGTCTTCCCGTTGTTACTGTTGCCCTTGGGAATAAACTTTTCCACTGCCTCCTTGCATTTTGTTGTTACATATTCCATCATTTCATTTACTGGCTTTCCTGCCAGTTCTCTGTCCCACTGGACCTCCCGCAGGAAGTTCTTCAACCCTATGTAGTCCCCTCTTTTATAGTCAGGCTTTTCCCATTCAACTCCTGTTATTCTCTCCACTTGCAGCTCTACTATGTATTCAAAGCACAGAACCACGTGGTCGCTAGCTCCTAGGGGACTCTCATACTTGATGTCCTCAGTGTCTGAGCTGCCCAGGGTGAACACAAGGTTCAATCTTGCTGGTTCATCCTCCCCTCTCACTCTGGTAGTGTCCTTAACATGTTGGTGCATGAGGTTTTCCAGCACCACGTCCAACATCCTGGCTCTCCATGTTTTGGGACCCCCATGTGGCTCCAGGTTTTCCCAGTCGATCTCCCTGTGGTTGAAATCCCCCATAACCAGCAACTTTGCTCTGCTGGAATGAGCTCTTCTTACCACCTCAGCAAGTGTGTCCACCATTGCTCTGTTGCTCTCTTCATATTCCTCTCTTGGCCTCCTGCAGTTCTGTGGTGGATTATACATCACTGCAATGACCACTTTGTGTTCCCCAGACTGAAGTGTACCTGCTATGTTGTCTCTTTCTCTCGTCTCATCTATGCCTTCCATTTTCTCGAATTTCCATCTGTTTTTTACGAGCAGAGCAACCCCACCTCCCCCCTGCCCCTTCTATCTTTCCTCATGATCTGGTATCCTGGTGGGAAGATTGCATCTGTTATTGTCTCCGTGAGTTTTGTTTCTGTAACGGCTATGATGTCTGGGGACTTCTCATTGCTTCTTTCTTGCCATTCCTCATGTTTATTCGTTAATCCATCTGCATTTGTGTACCAAACCTTCAACTTCTGTTCTAATACTGTAACTGTGGTGCGGGGGGTGGAAACAGAGGGATCGGTGTGTGATGGTTGGTTTGGATTGTTCAGTTGCCTTGGGGGTGTCGTGGCTGGAGTCCTTCTGCAGGTGTTTCTGGGGGGTGTGCTTGTCTTTCCATTTGATCCTGGGTTATTCTGCTCTCCTTTTACATTTCCTCCCATTTCTCCTTTCGTTTTTGAACTCTCTCTTTCATCGTCTTCCTTTCGTCCTGTGTTCTGTCTCGATCGAGGTACACACTCCGGAACTCCTGCTTGCCTCTCAGCCGTGCTTTCTCCTGCAGGATCATGGTTCGATTTGATTCTGCCTTGAAAATTACTTTGAGAGGCCGATTCCTTTTCTTTGTGAACCACCCAATTCTCTGAAAATTTGCCACCTGGGTCATGTCCCCTCGCCTATCACCTTCATGATATCTTCAATCGCTTTTTTCTCCTCCTGCTTTCTTTCATCATAAGTTTCCCCTTTAGCTTCGTCTAGCCCATAGACAAACACGGATCTCTCCCTTTCCACCTCCCACTGTGACTCCCATTGCATCCTCTGATGTGTTTTAGTTTCTTCCTGTGGAGTGTTCCTTCCTTCAGTCCCTTCCCTAGTTATGGCCCCTATGCTTCTTGGTTTGTCCTTCCTGCTCACCTGTTCCTGGCCCCCACAGGTATCTGGTAAGGTCCTTGCACATGTCCTAGTTCCTTCAATGTCTTCCAACCTCTCATTCTGTCCTAGTGTGCTCCCTGCCTTTGTTTTGGCCCCATGTGGGTTTGACAGGACCTCTGCATACAGTTTAGTTTCCATGCTTCCTTCAGACCTGTTGTCTGTGTTTGATGTAGCCATTGCTGATGCTACTTCTGTAATATCTTTGTCTCTGTGCTGTTTCAGATGTCTCAGCTCCTCTTCTAATCTCTCTATCTTGATTTCTGCTGCTGTGGCATGTTGCTTCCACCTTCTGCATTCTGCTGCTAACCTCTCTTCCATCTTCCTTTCCAGCTCATCTAGTCTCCTTCCCCAGTCTTCCTCCCTTTTTTTGAGCTCTACCTCCCATTCCCCCCTCCCAGATTCGTCCTTGGAGCCCCTTGTCCTCATCCTGGTTCTAGGTTCCCCCGTTGCTCCACAGAAGGAGGGATGGGTGGTTAGGGGGAGGGGAATAGATGGTTAGGAGGAGAGGGGATGGATGATTGTGTTAGATAGTAGTGAATGGAGTCGAATGGTTTGAAACCTAACGAGCTATTGGAGTGTGAGTAGGGTAATATTCTGTGACATGGGAAATCTGGAAAAACAGATGGGACGTGCAACTATGACCACCCTAGAAAATGCCGTGCCCATATGACAGCAGGAAAATGCAAACTCCCTTCCTGTAAGCTTTTTCACCCTGAAATGTGTACCTCTTCAGTACAGGAAAGACTGTGCTATAACTTAAATTGCCAGGCACACCATCTAAAGGGGACAAAAAGATACAAAACATCCAGACCATGGGAAAACCTGGGTAGCCACAGCCACTCAAAAGGGAGAGGTTTTTTAGTGCCAGGAAGGAAAAAAAATGGCAAGAAATGGCAGAAATCGTACACCAAATCCAGTCATTCCTGGAGTGGAACCACAGTCAATGGCCTCCGCTCCAAACCAACAGATACAGATACTAATGCCAGAAAAAAATCCTCCCCCAGTACCAACAATACCACCAGTCCGATGACATTCTTCTTTGCAAATATACAGGGTCTAAAGCCAGTAACAAACAACAAAATACCTTTCATCCGTGGACTGCTTGCAGAGGCAAAGGCAATGTTCGAGGCTTTCACTGAGACCCACATAAAGGATCACTTGGACAACGAAATATGGATCCCAGGTTACAACCTATACAGATGTGACACAGTGAACAGGCAAAGGGGGGGGGGGGTTGGCCTGTACATTGCAGAGTCACTTGTTTGCACAGAACTGCTTAATGCCTCAAATGATGTAGTGGAAGTTTTAGCAGTAAAGATCGAGAACCAAAACCTAGTCATTGTGGTAGTCTACAAGCCTCCGGATGCAACATCCCAGCAATTCCAGGAACAGCTGTTAAAAATTGGCCACTGTCTGGAAAATCTTCCAGCTCCTGCACCCAACATCTTGCTCCTGGGGGATTTCAACTTAAGGCACCTAAAATGGAGGAATATAGCAAATAATATTGTTGCAGTAATAACACCAGGAGGCAGCTCTGATGAAAACTCACACTCACACGAGCTTTTAAATCTCTGCACAAAATTCAATTTAAACCAGCAAATAATAGAGCCTACTAGACTGGAGAATACACTAGACCTCATCTTCACTAACAATGATGATCTGATAAGAAATGTCACCATATCAAAAACAATATACTCAGATCACAACATAATTGAGGTTCAGACATGTATGCGCGGAGCCCCAGACCGACATAATGAGATTAGTCACGAGGGAGCATTCACCAAATTCAACTTCAATAACAAAAACATAAAGTGGGACCAAGTAAACCAAGTCCTAACCGATATAAGCTGGGAAGATACACTAAGCAACACAGACCCCAACTTATGCCTAGAACAGATTAACTTGGTGGCACTCAATGTATGCACAAGGCTTATTCCTATAAGAAAAAGGAGGAGTAGATGTAAAATAAAAAGAGACAGGCGCTCCCTTTACAGGCGACAGAAAAGAATAACAGAGCGGCTAAAAGAGGTCAGTATATCTGAAATGCATAGGGAGACACTGGTCAGAGAAATAGCAAACATCGAACTTAAGCTAAAGGAATCTTATAGGAGTCAGGAATCGCGGGAAGAACTAAAAGCCATAAATGAAATCGAAAGAAACCCAAAGTATTTCTTCTCCTATGCCAAATCAAAGTTGAGAACAACGTCCAATATTGGGCCCTTACTTAAACAAGATGGGTCCTACACAGATGACAGCAAGGAAATGAGTGAGCTACTCAAGTCCCAATATGACTCAGTTTTTAGCAAGCCGCTAACCAGACTGAGAGTCGAAGATCAAAATGAATTTTTTATGAGAGAGCCACAGAATTTAGTTAACACAAGCCTATCTGATGTTATTCTGATGCCAAATGACTTCGAACAGGTGATAAATGACATGCCCATGCACTCTGCCCCAGGGCCAGACTCATGGAACTCCGTGTTCATCAAGAACTGCAAGAAGCCCCTATCACGAGCCTTTACCATCCTATGGAAAGGGAGCATGGACACGGGGGTCGTCCCACAGTTACTAAAAACAACAGACATAACCCCACTCCACAAAGGGGGCAGTAAAGCAACAGCAAAGAACTACAGACCGATAGCACTAACATCCCATATCATAAAAATCTTTGAAAGGGTCCTAAGAAGCAAGATCACCACCCATCTAGAAACCCATCAGTTACACAACCCAGGGCAACATGGGTTTAGAACAGGTCGCTCCTGTCTGTCTCAACTATTGGATCACTACGACAAGGTCCTAGATGCACTAGAAGACAAAAAGAATGCAGATGTAATATATACAGACTTTGCAAAAGCCTTCGACAAGTGTGACCATTGAACATTAAATTGGTATAAAATACCGACAGGTTGTTAGGTAAGACACATATGCAACAGTTAGGTATCTTTATTTCGAAACGTTTAGCCTACACAGTAGGCTTCTTCAGTCGAGTACAGAAAAGTTGATAGAAGCAGAAGAGACTTGAAGACAATGTAATCAGTCCATCACCCTTAAAGTTTTGAGGTGGTCAGTCCCTCAGTCTGGAGAAGAGCATTGTTCCAAAGTCTGAAACAATATGGAGTTGAAGTGACAGGATGGAGCCTTATATAGCGCCAGGAGGTGAGACGTAGGTCACTAGTAGAACTAGTGAGACGTACGTCTCACCTCCTGGCGCTATATAAGGCTCCATCCTGTCACTTCACTCCATATTGTTTCAGACTTGGAACAATGCTCTTCTCCAGACTGATGGACTGACCACCTCAAAACTTAAGAGAATGAGACTGTTACATCGTCTTCAAGTTCTCATCTGCCATCAACTTTTGTATTCGATGAAGAAGCTACTGTGTAGGAAACGTATTCGAAATAAAGATACCTAACTGTTGCAAACGTTTACCTAACAACCTGTCGGTTTTATGATACCAAGTTTAATGTCAAACCTGTCAGACACTGCAACACAAGGTATCGTTGGTAGTCAGCCCCTCTAAAACATTTCGACAAACCTCTACTATGAGAACGGCTGGATTGAGAGCTCCCAACAACTGGCGTTCTACTAGTGACGTACGTCTCACCTCCTGGCGCTATATAAGGCTCCATCCTGTCACTTCAACTCCATATTGTTTCAGACTTTGGAACAATGCTCTTCTCCAGACTGAGGGACTGACCACCTCAAAACTTTAAGGGTGATGGACTGATTACATGGTCTTCAAGTCTCTTCTGCTTCTATCAACTTTTTTGTACTCGACTGAAGAAGCTTACTGTGTAGGCGAAACGTTTTAAAATAAAGATACCTAACTGTTGCATATGTGTCTTACCTAACAACCTGTCGGTATTTTATACCAATTTAATGTTCAACCTGTCAGACACTGCAACACAAGGGTATCTTGGTACAGACCTTAAATCAACTTCGACAACCTCTACTAGTGAGAACGGCTGGATTTGAGAGCTCCCAACAACTGCGTTCTACTAGTGACCTACGTCTCACCTCCTGGCGCTATATAAGGCTCCATCCTGTCACTTCAACTCCATATTGTTTCAGACTTTGGAACAATGCTCTTCTCCAGACTGAGGGACTGACCACCTCAAAACTTTAAGGGTGATGGACTGATTACATGGTCTTCAAGTCTCTTCTGCTTCTATCAACTTTTTTGTACTCGACTGAAGAAGCTTACTGTGTAGGCGAAACGTTTTGAAATAAAGATACCTAACTGTTGCATATGTGTCTTACCTAACAACCTGTCGGTATTTTATACCAATTTAATGTTCAACCTGTCAGACACTGCAACACAAGGGTATCTTGGTACAGACCTTAAATCAACTTCGACAACCTCTACTAGTGAGAACGGCTGGATTTGAGAGCTCCCAACAACTGTGTTCTACTAGTGACCTACGTCTCACCTCCTGGCGCTATATAAGGCTCCATCCTGTCACTTCAACTCCATATTGTTTCAGACTTTGGAACAATGCTCTTCTCCAGACTGAGGGACTGACCACCTCAAAACTTTAAGGGTGATGGACTGATTACATCGTCTTCAAGTCTCTTCTGCTTCTATCAACTTTTCTATACTCGACTGAAGAAGCCTACTGTGTAGGCGAAACGTTTCGAAATAAAGATACCTAACTGTTGCATATGTGTCTTACCTAACAACCTGTCGGTATTTTATACCAATTTAATGTTCAACCTGTCAGACACTGCAACACAAGGGTATCTTGGTACAGACCTTAAATCAACTTCGACAACCTCTACTAGTGAGAACGGCTGGATTTGAGAGCTCCCAACAACTGCGTTCTACTAGTGACCTACGTCTCACCTCCTGGCGCTATATAAGGCTCCATCCTGTCACTTCAACTCCATATTGTTTCAGACTTTGGAACAATGCTCTTCTCCAGACTGAGGGACTGACCACCTCAAAACTTTAAGGGTGATGGACTGATTACATCGTCTTCAAGTCTCTTCTGCTTCTATCAACTTTTCTGTACTCGACTGAAGAAGCCTACTGTGTAGGCGAAACGTTTCGAAATAAAGATACCTAACTGTTGCATATGTGTCTTACCTAACAACAAGTGTGACCATGGCGTAATAGCGCACAAAATGCGTGCTAAAGGAATAACAGGAAAAGTTGGTCGATGGATCTATAATTTCCTCACTAACAGAACACAGAGAGTAGTAGTCAACAGAGTAAAGTCCGAGGCAGCTACGGTGAAAAGCTCTGTTCCACAAGGCACAGTACTCGCTCCCATCTTGTTCCTCATCCTCATATCTGACATAGACAAGGATGTCAGCCACAGCACCATGTCTTCCTTTGCAGATGACACCCGAATCTGCATGACAGTGTCTTCCATTGCAGACACTGCAAGGCTCCAGGCGGACATCAACCAAATCTTTCAGTGGGCTGCAGAAAACAACATGAAGTTCAACGATGAGAAATTTCAATTACTCAGATATGGTAAACACGAGGAAATTAAATCTTCATCAGAGTACAAAACAAATTCTGGCCACAAAATAGAGCGAAACACCAACGTCAAAGACCTGGGAGTGATCATGTTGGAGGATCTCTCCTTCAAGGACCATAACACTGTATCAATCGCATCTGCTAGAAAAATGACAGGATGGATAATGAGAACCTTCAAAACTAGGGATGCCAAGCCCATGATGACACTCTTCAGGTCACTTGTTCTATCTAGGCTGGAATATTGCTGCACACTAACAGTACCTTTCAAGGCAGGTGAAATTGCTGACCTAGAAAATGTACAGAGAACCTTCACGGCACGCATAACGGAGATAAAACACCTCAATTACTGGGAGCGCTTGAGGTTCCTGAACCTGTATTCCCTGGAACGCAGGCGGGAGAGATACATGATTATATACACCTGGAAAATCCTAGAGGGACTAGTACCGAACTTGCACACGAAAATCACTCACTACGAAAGCAAAAGACTTGGCAGACGATGCAACATCCCCCCAATGAAAAGCAGGGGTGTCACTAGCACGTTAAGAGACCATACAATAAGTGTCAGGGGCCCGAGACTGTTCAACTGCCTCCCAGCATACATAAGGGGGATTACCAACAGACCCTTGGCAGTCTTCAAGCTGGCACTGGACAAGCACCTAAAGTCGGTTCCTGATCAGCCGGGCTGTGGCTCGTACGTTGGTTTGTGTGCAGCCAGTAGTAACAGCCTGGTTGATCAGGCTCTGATCCACCAGGAGGCCTGGTCACAGACCGGGCCGCAGGGGCGTTGACCCCCGGAACTCTCTCCAGATAAACTCCAGAGATTTAGGGAAACTGGTTAGCCATACTTGAGTCCTGGAGGTGGGAAATACAGTGCCTGCACTTTAAAGGGTTTGGGATATTGGCTGTTTGGAGTGACATCTAAACTGTCCTTTCTGAGTGTCTCTTCAAAGACAGTGATTATGTGTGAATGATGGTGAAAATGTTCAGTGATGGTAAAAGTGTTTCTTTTTTGGGTCACCCTGCCTTGGTGGGAGACAGCCAGCATGTTAAAAGAAAAATATATAAATACAGTGGTACCCAGAGTTTTGTACAGCTCCCAACTTGAACAATTATGTAAGTGTATTATTGTAAGTGCTTTTGTAAGTGTATTTTTGGGGGTCTGAAACAGACTAATCTAATTTACATTATTCATTATGGGAACACATTATCACTGCTATATATGTGTATTACTGTGTGGTTGTCTATGAGGCTAGGTAACATGTAAAAAAATTTCACTAGGCTCACCTCTGATTCACCTCCAGGCAGGGATGTAGTCTGCCTGGGCTATACCTACCGGCTACATACACTGCAGCCCACAGCCATATTATTACCATCAACATACCATGTTCACTGAGTTTAATCGTTTCTAACAATTACCTTTAGATACCATCATAAACAAAGGGAAAAGTAATGAATAATTTATGCCGAGAATTGTAAACAAAAGCATTGTGTATTAAGGGCAGTGACTGGTCCAGACACAGATTCGTACAGTTTTCTCTAATGCTGGACCAAAAAAAACGTAATGTTTTCCCTCCACCGATTCACCCCTCGATATTCTATATAACATGTTTCTTATATAATTTTGAAGAAAATATCATAGATGGATTAATGAAAATGCCTATATTAACCTAAAATAAGACATTTAATGTGCCCAAGAGTGATTATTATCAAACATACATCGCATATAAATACATGTACTGCATGTTTATATGCTATGTAACGTGTTTCTTATATAATTTTGAAGAAAATATCATAGATGGATTAACCCTTTGACTGTTTCTGTTGTATATAATATATATATATATATATATATATTATATATATATATATAATATATATATATATATATATATATATATATATATATATATACTATATATATATATATATATATATATATATATATATATTATTTTTTTTTTTTTTTTTCAACAAGTTGGCCGTCTTCCACCGAGGCAGCCAATGTGTTTGACTTATATATACTCAAAAATTGTAGCTGCTTTAAATCAAGCAGGAGAAAGCTGGTAGGCCCACATGTGAGAGAATGGGTCTGTGTGGTCAGTGTGTGCAGTATAAAAAAAATCCTGCAGCACGCAGTGCATAATGAGAAAAAAAACTTTGACTGTGTTTATGGTTTAAAACGCCAAGTTTGAGGTGTATTTTCATGTAGTATTTATGGTTGTATTCTCGTTTTCTTGGTCTTCTTTGATAGAATGGAAGACATATTATAGAAATAGAGATGATTTTGATTATTTCACTATGAAAAGGACCTTGCTGATGTTCAAGAGTAAACAAATGACATCATTGTCCAATAAATTTCCAGCTAGCCATTCTGATATGCAGTCATGAATGGGTTGACATTATTTATACAATTATTACAATAATGCAGTAGTCTGCATAATAGTAAATCTTCTATTTTTTGTGTGAATAAAAATTCAAAATAGAAAGCAAGAATAATATAAAAGGGGCCTGGAGACATGACTGATGAACAGAGAAAGTGTTATTTTAGTGCCAGGAATGTCTGCATTATTCATTCTGGACCCTATTTTGAAATTGGCATACTTTTTAATTTGTGTGAAATTGGCCAAATTGCCAATTTCTGACCACTTTATTGGGTAGTTCAGATTGGTAAATAGGCAGTTTCTTGTACTCAATCGATAGAACAAATGGAGTTCTAAAGAAATAGCTATGAGTTTGTTTCACTGGAACAGTGAAATTGGCCGAAAATAGGGCTCAAAGTGGGTGAAATCACCGATTTGTAAATATCGCCGAGATCGCTAACTTCATGAGAGCATAATTCCATAAGTTTTCCATTGAATTTTTTACTTTTGGTG
This sequence comes from Cherax quadricarinatus, assembly GCF_026875155.1. NCBI lineage: Eukaryota > Metazoa > Arthropoda > Malacostraca > Decapoda > Parastacidae > Cherax > Cherax quadricarinatus. The sequence continues at coordinate 11,517,010 of NC_069407.1, read as the reverse complement.
TCATTAGCATTGGGAAAAGATTCTCTATCATTTCATAAGAATTTTTTTTTTTTTTTTTTTTTTTTTTCAAATATTTTGCAACACTGAGAGACACTCTAGGATTGGGGGTTGCAACAGTCAAAGGGTTAATGAAAATGTCTATATTAACCTACAATAAGACATTTAATGTGCCAAAGAGTGATTATTATTACATATTAGTAGAGTATTATAACTATGGCATTTAGACTAGAGGGACACTCTTAGTGAACGAGTAGCAAAGGCATGTTTACATGCTATGTAATGTGTTTCTTATATAATTTTGAAGAAAATATCATAGATGGATTAATGAATATGTCTATATTAACCTAAAATAAGACATTTAATGTGCCCAAAAGTGAGTCACGAACATATGAGCGGCCCAGGCGCACGCGTCTGGTACCAATGATTTCCGAGCAGATATACAAAACCCAGGCGAAAATTTCACCGAAAAAAGTGCTTGAAATCCAAATTGTACGATTTCTGCACTAGACGAAAACTGGGGTCCACTGTATTTACATTCCATGACAGAATATTTTGAAGGTCCAAATTTTTAAATCTAAAAAGATTGGGATGGTTAGTAGCTCAGTGATATCTCACTACCATAGTAATCAGGGTGAGTAGAAACCTGTTTCTCCTGTTCAACAGCTTATAAATATCTGGGTACCTAGGTCTTAGCTGACTGTTGTGGGTCACATCCTGGGGTGGTAGTGCACTTTAGATAGAGCTGAGCTTTGAAACAAGCTGAGGTAGGATAATAACTCTTAGCCTGTAAATTAAGCAGTGTATAAAGTAGTAAATTGGCACCTACTCTGCACCTATACAAGCTGTACCTTTCTCTAAATAAGCTACCCCAGTGCTAAAAGTTTGAAGCTAATAAGAGGCATTTTCAAAATAGTATTACGCCTAAACCTATGAAGGAAAAATCTGGCAATCACTCTAGGTACCGTATCCCTTTTCAGGGATGCCTAAAAACAAGATTAGTTTTTGAGACACAGGAAACATTAAAAAACTGAGGCTGAGATATTAACCCCTGAACTGTCCAAACTTAGATCTACACTCTTATCGCTAGCGCTCCAAACATAGATCTAAGTTTTATTTTTCCTGCCTCCAAATTTGGCATGATTGGCCTGAGATGCCTGGTAGCATAGAATGGGTCTTAACACTCAGTGTGCTTAGCATTAAAAAAATCTGGGACCACTTATTATCTTGTGGGAGCACTAGTTCAATTGAGCACCAGTTAGAGCAAACAGCAGCTGCAAACACCTGGGATACACTGATGTCCTGTAGTATTAACACTCCCATTTTAAATCTATGCCCTAAGTAAAGAGAAGCAATTCTGGAACGTGCAATACATGTTTGGCAGGCAGGCAGGCAGGCTGGCTGGCTGGCTGGCTGGCTGGCTGGCTGGCTGGCTGGCTGGCTGGCTGGCTGTCTGTCTGTCTGTCTGTCTGTCTGTCCATCTGTCTGTCCATCTGTCTGTCCATCTATCTGTCTAGCTCTCTGTTTATCTGTCTCTGCTTATCTGTCTTTCTGTCTCTCTGTCTGCTTGTCTGTCTCAGAGAGAGCCACTCGTGAACCAACAGGTATTACACACAATTGCATCTTCACATCTGATTCCTGAGCAAGTGTAAATATGTATTACTTGCCAGTTGCCAGTCATGTTTACTATGCATTATATCTACAAGCACAGTATAGCACTTTGTCTGAATTTTTGGGGCTTTCCTAGGTAATTTATACTATGTATAATTGTATTTATGTGTACCTGGCCATCCAGCTGGCTGGCTGGCAGCTGACTTGACTGGCTGATTGACTTTGTTTCTATCTCTGTCTGTCTGTCTATATCTATATCTTTCTCTGTCTATCTGTCTCTGTTTCTGTATCTGTCTATCTCTGTCTCACAGGTACACATAAATACATACAATTATACATAGTGTAAATTACTAGGATACCAAATCCGACAAGTGCTACTGTGCTTATAAATTAATGCATGTAAGCATGACTGCAATAATACATATTAGCACTTGCTCAGAATCAATGTGACGACACGTCATGTGTATGCTGTTGGCTCAGAGTGGCTCTCTCGAGACAGAGATCAGAAAGTGAGACAAGCAACAAGAGACAGAAATTAGCAGAGACAGATAAACGAGGTAGACAAATAGACAGACAGATGACAGAGACTAGACAGATAGACTGTTTATGTGTAACAGCAAATAAATCAAGCCAAGTCAGTGCACATGCATCAAAGTCACCATTGTGCACTGTCAGCAGTGAGTACTCAGATTACACCATGCTCAGGAATTATTATTATTATATTTTTATTTTTTTTATCACATGGCGATCCCACCAAGGCAGGGTGCCCGAAAAGAAAAACTTACCATCATTCAGCCATCACTGTCTGCAGAAGGGGCTACACTACAGTTTTAAACTGCAACATTAACCCCTCCTTCAGAGTGAGGCACTGACTTACCACTCAGGACGGGAAGTACAGTGCCTGCACTCTGAGAGGGGTGTTTATGTGTACAGTTTAAAAACTTAGTGTAAAGCAACCTTCGTGCAAACTGATGGAGTGAATGATGTACAAGTTTTTCTTTCGGGCACCTGCCTGGTGGGAATCGCAGTGTGATAATAAATCAAAATAACAATAATAATAAAAGAAATTTATTATTATTATTATTATTATTATTATTATTATTTTATTATATACTCCCACATATCCAAAACATTGCTGGGACCTATAAATACTATGTATATATTTCTAGACAATAGTATGGGACTAAGGTAGGCAAAAATTTTCACCTGTCACTATGTTTGTGACTATTTGAGTACTATTTCAGTACCTAATATTAGTGTCAGAGCAAAGATTAGCTATGAAATCACAAGAATTACTGCAAATTGTAATTATTAGAACATAAAAATTATTCAAATTAAAATAAAAATGAGAAAAAAAGGTATATCAGCAACATTTCTGCAAGCGGCAGCACTTAATGTTGCCATCAGGAGAGCAACTTGCGCCGACTCTGCAGCCTTATATGTCCATAAGTACTGACTCTAAAAAAAATTTTTTTTGCATTACTTTATGTAAAAAATGTCCTCTTTATTTTAAAAAAATAAAAACTACTGGTTTTTTTTTTAAATACATATTCGAAGCGCTGTGCAAGAGAACGTAGATCTACATTTGGACAGTTAAGGGGTTAATATAAAATGTATCATAGCAAAATGAATATATTGATGGCTTCAAATTAACACCTAACATCTGAGTGTCGAGGGTGTCAAGTCAGTGGTTCTTTATGATGACTGACTATCTGAAATCTCCCTGTGTCTGAAGTATCACCATGCACCATTACTATCTTAGCTTTGTTTTGATCTAACTGTGCATTTTGTCCACTATATTTGATGTAATTGTTCTTAAACATTTACTTGTTGCATTCTGTTTCATGTCTGCAGCAGGGACAGCTCACCAAGGTAAGTCCCACAATATTTTTAGCTCTGCTTGTCGTGTATTGGATAACACTATTAACCATATACAGTGTATTATACATAAATCTGATGAGTTTGTATTTCAGGATTAATTTTTTTTTTAAATCTGGAGTACAGTGGTACCCCTAGTTTTGAACTTACCGTTACTGAACGAATTGGATCCCATAAGGAATAATGTAAATTAGATTAATCCATTTCAGACCCCCAAAAATACACTTACAAAAGCATTTACAATAATACACTTACATAATTGGTCGAGTTGGGAGCAGTTTGAAACTCGGGGTACCACTGTATATAATTACTAAATAATTACTGTTTAAAAGTAATGAATGCAGAGATACCAGTAAGATAAATAATGTTCATACTACTTTTGGGATGCATATTCTTTCATTCATTCATAGACAGTTTATTTTTAAATCATTCTGCTATTGAAAGTTTTTAAGCAAGAAAAATGCATGATTCTGGAGGGTCTGTCTTTTTTTTATCATAATCAAGTTTCATGTGATAAATTCAAGGTATATACTGTTTGACAGAATGACTAATAATTTGTTATTAGATATGCATTCTAGTTTGGTTTCAAAGCTAAGCAGACACAATAAAGACCTCAGTGCCCTAACAGAATTGATAAATGCTAACTTTACATTTGTTTTTCTACAGAGATATGAACAAAACATGATAGGTGTCTAAAATGTACACAATATTCCATGGTAAACAACCTTTCATAACTGTGGAAATACACTTGATAAATATACACAGTATAATGCTTTTGTCCAGTTCACAACCATCAGTTCTAAGACCCAAAATACATTTGGAACAAGATATAGTAACAATTTCTGAGACCAAATAAACAAAAAAAAACAAAAATCATATAATTCTTAGAGAATCTAGTACAGGTTGGCCATTACTAATCCAGCAGTCAGTAATCTGGTTCCATCAGTAATCCAGCACTAATTTCAGCTAGCATAATTTCAAATTTCCAGGGTCGCCACACCAACCTGTCGCTACTTGCTGCATAAGTTATTCCAATTTCTTTTTCTCCATATATTGTTATAACCTGCTCACATTTAGCCCTAGCCATGGTTCCAGTGAATAAAAGAAATGCTTCTTGCTGTAAAAAGCATGTCCATATAAGATAAGGTGGCTTTTAACCCTTTCAGGGTCCGTCCCGTAGATCTACGGCTTCACGTTGAGTGTCCAAACCGTAGTTCTACGCCAAAATTCTAGCGCCGTTAAATTTAGTGCAAAAACGCTCATAGGCCTACATGTGAGAGAACGGGTCTACAGTGGCAGGTGTGCGCCATAAACAAAAAATCTAGGCGCCTGCATAGCATTGTGGGAACGCCGGCTAAGTTACCCTTGTTCACCATGCCTCGTTGCAAGTCAGCTCTCACTCCCTGGAAAATTGGGACTCTCCTCTTCCTATCTGATAGTTCTGACAGTGATGGAAGTGGAAATGAAGACGAATTCTACGGCTTTGATCAGTTAGTGACCGAAAAGAATGACCAGGATATCGATAATAGTGCAGAAAACCCTGACGATCCTCAACCTTCTACCTCTGGTGTGGGCACTCGTGACTCACGGTCGGTTGTTCCTCAACGCAAGAGAAAACTAAAATTTTCGCGTGGCCAGGCCTCTGACTTCAGTAATGATGATGATAGTGATGTGGATTGTGATTTTATTGCACTCGAACGATCATTCGAGTAGTGATAGTGAGGAATCATATTCACCAGTGAAGCGTCGGTATGTTCGCCGCCGCATGCGCTCAGGTAGTGTACCCTATGCTGTGCCCAGGGGACGGAGTACATCCCGGAGTACATCCTGTGGCCCTACAACCAGTTTTAGGTAGTGATAGTGAGGATGATGTGGCTACACTTGGCATGGATAGATCACAGGCATCAGTGGATGGTGTTAGTGGTGATGGTAGTGGCACTGCCATGCGTGACCCCACCAGCCCACGCTGGCCCCAAACGCTGCTGACTCGTCGGTTCAAGGACAAAGCGGAGCGTCAGCTACCAGCCCACCACAACCACAACCACCCGCACAACCAGCCTATGATGTCCCATGTATCCACCAGCAAACCGTATGTGGGATTGGCAGCAAAAATCCCAATTTTGTTCCCAAGCCTCACCACTTTGATGACTCTCAAAGTGAATTCTACCTACTTGTCCCCTTGGAACCATGGCCAATGAACTGGAATTCTTTGAATTATTCTTTGACCAGCCATTGATGGAAACTATTGTCAGGGAAAGTAATAAGTATTTTGAGTACACCATGGCAAATATGATCTTATCACCACAGTCAAGACTACACAGGTGGAAAGAGACGACTGTTGCAGAAATGTATTTGCTTTTTGCAACAATAATGCTTATGCCTCATGTGTATATTATTATTATTATAATCAAAGGGGAAGCGCTGATCGATCAGCTAATTTCTACCCCGGTCTTCAGTGAAATCATACCAGTTTATCTTACTCTTACGTATGTTGCACTTCTCTGACAAAACCAGGCCTGACAGAAGTGACAGGTTATACAAGATTAGAAATGTTTTCATGTATCTCAAACAAAAGTTCAGCATATACTTTTATCCATTCAAGAATCTTGTAATTGACGAGTCTTTGATTTTGTTCAAAGGTAGACTGTCATTCAAGCAGTACATACCGAGCAAGAGGAAACGCTTTGGTATAAAACTGTTTGTACTCTGTGATTGTGACAGTGGCCTGGTGTTGGATATTGTTGTATACACGGGTAGTAAAACATTGAAAGATACCAAGATGTTATTGGGTATCTCAGGTGACATAGTGAGAAACATGATGGCACCTTATCTTGGTAAGGGGCATACATTATATACCGATAACTGGTACACAAGCCCATTACTCAGTGATTTCATGCGAGTGAACAAGACAGATGGGGTGTGGGACAGTGAGTTCTAATCGTAAACATATGCCCAGGCTCAACGCAGGTGCTCGTGGTGATGACGTGCAGGTGTTTACTGCCAATGACATCATGGCATTATGGTGGCATGACAAACGAGATGTCACATTGTTGACAACCATTCACCGTAATGAAATGCAAGACAGTGGCAAGTTGATCGAGTGACTAATGAACGTATTCGAAAACCAGTGACAGTGATTGATTATACACAAAACATGCGCTTGGTTGACAAATGTGACATGCAGATTGGTTTTGTTGACTGTGTTTGTAAGAGTTACAAGTGGTACATGAAACTTTTCTTCCATCTCATGGACATTTCAATGCTCAATGCATATAATATGTACCAAATAAAGACTGGCAACAGACCACTGTATGGTGAATTTTGTTTGTCTGTTGTCAGACAACTCATAATGAAGTACCAGGTAAGAACACCTGCTATACAACAAGGTCCTCGAATTCCTCAGGATATACCCAAGCGTTTGAGGAGGGAAGGTGATCATTTCATAATACAACTTCCTTCAACTCAGAAGAAATTTGCTCAGAAGAGATGCATCGTCTGTGCACAAACAAAACGACGGCAACAAAGACGCAAAGACACTCGGTTTATGTGTGAGAATGTAAGGTGCCTCTGTGCATGGTGCCTTGTTTCAAGGAGTTCCACAAGCTCCAGCAGTTCTAAAACCATGTCCAGTGATTGTAAATATGTAAATATATGATAGAACATTAGTATTATACAAGATTTGTGCATGTTTATTGTAATAAACAACAGTGGTAAACAATAATATGATAACTTTAGTGCGGTTATTGTGTTCAATACAGTGAGTTTAATAATATACATTATATACAGTATTGGTCTCTCAGGCCCCAAATGTTAGTAGGAATAGAAAAAAATTGGAAAAGAAAAGAAAAAAATGTAAAAACCGCAAAATAATGTAATGCGCGTATGTGGAATTCGTCGATGTTGCCGCCACCACATCATTTTTGACAAACTTCTTGGCACTGTATCTCGGTAAGTACTGATCACAATTTTTTTTTTGTCTTATTACCTTCACAAAAATATGCTCTTTAATTCTGTAAGAAATTTTTTTTTTTTTTTTTTTTTTTTTCAAAATTTCTTGGACACTGGAGCACCACTTCAGATTTTGGCCTTGGACCCTGAAGGGGTTAAGCCATTGTCAGTCGCCATGAGCTCAGCTCACTCAGATGAGCGGTGACGAGTAAATTTGGGCCTACATATGAGAGAATAGGTCAGTGTGGTAAGTGTGCACTATATGAAAAAAAAATCCTGCACCACACAGTGCATAATGAGAAAAAACTGCAACCGTGTTTTTAAAAAGATATAAAACAGTGACTTTGCAGTGTATTTTCATATGGTTTTTATGGGTGGATTCTCTTTCTTTCTTTTTTTTTTATATAAATGGAAGATGTATTACAGAAATTGATATGATTTTGATTGGTTTCAAGAGTAAACAAATGATGTCATCATCCAGTATGTATCCAACTGGCTAGTCTAATATGCAGTCATGAATGAGTTAACATTATTTATACAATTATTACAATAATGCTGTAGTCTGCATAACAGTAAATCTTCTATTTTCTGTGTGAATAAAAATTCAAATGGAAAGCAAGGTAATATAAGAGGAGCTTGGAGATGTGACTAATGAATAGAGAAAATGTTATTTTAGTGCCAGGAATGTCTACATTGTTTATTCTGGACCCTTTTTTGAAATTGGCATCTCTTGAGAATTTGTGTGAAATTGTCCAAATTAACAATTTCTGACCACTTTACTGGGCAGTTGAAATAGGTAAATGGACAGTTTCTTATATGCAATCAACAGAATGGAAGGAATACTAGCGAAATAGCTATGAGTTTGGTAGACTGGAACAATGGAATGGGCCAAAAATAGGGCGTAAAGTGGGTGAAATCGCCAATACGTAAATATCACCATTGGGCTAAGTGTATTCTAACCTAACCTGTTCACCCATCAGTTTAAAATGGGTACCTGGGTGTTAGTCGACTGATGTGGGTTGCATCCTGGGACAAAACTGGCCTAATTTGCCCAAAATGCTCTGCATAACAAGCGGCTTTCTGTACAGTAGTATGTCATTGATGTCAGCTAGGCCTGTATACCATGTACATGTACTTGTAGTAAATAAAGATATTATATTATTATAACCACTCTGTAATCCAACAAAATCACTAATCCAGCACCCTACAGGTCCCGATGATGCTGGCTTGGTGATGGTCAACATGTATTAGCCTCAGTCAGTCAGATGAATCTCAAGCAACAAACTTTCTAAATAATATTTTCTGCTATTAACCAGACTCATTAGAATTTCTTAGATATTTGTTTCCTCATTAGACCAAATCTGGACCAATATAATAGCCTACCAAAAGCAGGCAAAATTACTGACCATTACTGTACCTTTCTAAGCATAAACATCAGCAGAACACCAGGTGAACAAACAGTTGCCTTCAGATTTTACAGTAAAGCATCAATATTAATACATTTTCATTTAAAGACTGAATTTCTAAGGAGCCTCAAGGGGCCCACCTAGAGTAAATGATACTTTCCTCACAGCAATATTAACCACTCTGAGCCCTAGAAGGTACCATACTTACAGAAAAACTCACCACTCTGAGCCCTAGTAAGGTCTCACTCTTGCTTTTCATCAAGTGTTGGACTCTTTGCCATTGCTTACTAGTTGTGCCCAGTTGGCAACTAAGGTAAAATAAATGGGAAAGGCAATGGAAACCCCCTTCACACATCCCTGGGCCACTTACTATGAAATAAGTTGTTCCCATATTAGAATGTGTTACTGAATTTCACTTCAAGGGTCCTGAGGACCCTACCTAGACTTTTACACAAGCACCAAAGTCTTGAAGGAAGCAATTTTAGAATAGTGGTGGAATTACAAGGGAGTAATTGCATAGGCCATAACCCAGCAATAATGAAAAAATAATTTTGTACACAATACAAGAACATATTTACAAATGTAAGTCTGATGTTAATGATGAACTGTCTAACTTATATATATATAAATAAACCTAAATAGAAAATGTATTGTGTATCATGCTTAATAAGAGACGACTCAGCAATACACTAAACAGTAGAATTGCTATGAAGTATAAATTAGAAAATGATCTTTCTCCCTATGATGAATAAACTAAGTACAGACTGGACTCTTGTCCAAAATTCCCTAGTTTGCCATACATAATGGTTATCACAATTTTTGCTAGGAAATTAATATAAGACATACTTGGGTGACACTCTGGAAGAGTTTTTGTTATATTTAACTGTTACTATGATTTCATTTCACAAAATGACTTTCATATTAAAATATTAAAGGCTTGAGGGAGGTGAGAGAGAGATGTTATTACTCTAAGGCGCTACTAACACATTCTTATGTTTATAGGGTATGCTGTTGTGGGTTTGGTTTTTTAGTATGCTTACTTGAATTTATATAAAACCCTATGGGTAACATATATGGGTATTGAAAGTTTCATGATATCTTATACATTTTCCAACTTCCCCATCAAAGGTCTGAAGGCTACATATTCTCAGAGCTCTCAAAACTTTAAAGAAATTACACTTTTAATTAATTTTGAGTTGTTTAGATAATGGTGTATGCATGTATACATTTTTGTTGATATTTTATAAACATAAAATTTAAAGGACAAACAATTCCCATAAGTATGAGCATCCAAAAGTCAAACAGCTGCTACCTTGCATTTATGGAGGAAGTAGCACATTCAATGCTGGTAGATATATGTCTTTCCATACATAGCCACAGGCAAAAGTACATCAACATTTTATTATTATTATTATTTTTTTTTTTTTTATTATCATACTGGCCGATTCCCACCAAGGCAGGGTGGCCCGAAAAAGAAAAACTTTCACCATCATTCACTCCATCACTGTCTTGCCAGAAGGGTGCTTTACACTACAGTTTTTAAACTGCAACATTAACACCCCTCCTTCAGAGTGCAGGCACTGTACTTCCCATCTCCAGGACTCAAGTCCGGCCTGCCGGTTTCCCTGAACCCCTTCATAAATGTTACTTTGCTCACACTCCAACAGCATGTCAAGTATTAAAAACCATTTGTCTCCATTCACTCCTATCAAACACGCTCACGCATGCCTGCTGGAAGTCCAAGCCCCTCACACACAAAACCTCCTTTACCCCCTCCCTCCAACCTTACCTAGGCCGACCCCTACCCTGCCTTCCTTCCACTACAGACTGATACACTCTTGAAGTCACTCTGTTTCACTCCATTCTCTCTACATGTCCGAACCACCTCAACAACCCTTCCTCAGCCCTCTGGACAACAGTTTTGGTAATCCCGCACCTCCTCCTAACTTCCAAACTACGAATTCTCTGCATTATATTCACACCACACATTGCCCTCAGACATGACATCTCCACTGCCTCCAGCCTTCTCCTCGCTGCAACATTCATCACACCATGCTTCACACCCATATAAGAGTGTTGGTAAAACTATACTCTCATACATTCCCTCTTTTGCCTCCAAGGACAAAGTTCTTTGTCTCCACAGTCTCCTAAGTGCACCACTCACCCTTTTCCCCTCATCAATTCTATGATTCACCTCATCTTTCATAGACCCATCCACTGACACGTCCACTCCCAAATATCTGAATACATTCACCTCCTCCATACTCTCTCCCTCCAATCTGATATCCAATCTTTCATCACCTAATCTTTTGTTATCCTTCATAACCTTTACTCTTTCCTGTATTCACTTTTAATTTTCTTCTTTTGCACACCCTACCAAATTCATCCACCAGTCTCTGGAACTTCTCTTCAGAATCTCCCAAGAGCACAGTGTCATCAGCAAAGAGCAACTGTGACAACTCCCACTTTATGTGTGATTCTTTATCTTTTAACTCCACGCCTTTTGCCAAGACCCTCGCATTTACTTCTCTTACAATCCCATCTATAAATATATTAAACAACCATGGTGACACCACACATCCTTGTCTAAGGCCTACTTTTTACTGGGAAATAATTTCCCTCTTTTCCTACATACTCTAACTTGAGCCTCACTATCCTCGTAAAATCTTCACTGCTTTCAGTAACCTACCTCCTACACCATACACCTGCAACATCTGCCACATTGCCCCCCTATCCACCCTGTCATACGCCTTTTCCAAATCCATAAATGCCACAAAGACCTCTTTAGCCTTATCTAAATACTGTTCACTTATATGTTTCACTGTAAACACCTGGTCCACACACCCCCTACCTTTCCTAAAGCCTCCTTGTTCATCTGCTATCCTATTCTCCGTCTTACTCTTAATTCTTTCAGTAATAACTCTACCATACACTTTACCAGGTATACTCAACAGACTTATCCCCCAATAATTTTTGCACTCTCTTTTGTCCCCTTTGCCTTTATACAAAGGAACAATGCATGCTCTCTGCCAATCCCTAGGTACCTTATCCTCTTCCATACATTTATTAAATAATTGCACCAACCACTCCAAAACTACATCCCACCTTTTTAACATTTCTATCTTTATCCCATCAATCCCGGCTGCCTTACCCTCTTTCATTTTACCTACTGCCTCACGAACTTCCCCCACACTCACAACTGGCTCTTCCTCACTCCTACAAGATGTTATTCCTCCTTGCCCTATACACGAAATCACAGCTTCCCTATCTTCATCAACATTTAACAATTCCTCAAATATTCCCTCCGTCTTCCCAATACCTCTAATTCTCCATTTAATAACTCTCCTCTTCTATTTTTAACTGACAAATCCATTTGTTCTCTAGGCTTCCTTAACTTGTTAATCTCACTCCAAAACTTTTCTTATTTTCAACAAATTTGTTGATAACATCTCACCCACTCTCTCATTTGCTTCTCTTTTACATTGCTTCACCACTCTCTTAACCCTCTTCCTTTTTCTCCATATACTCTTCCCTCCTTGCATCACTTCTACTTTGTAAAACTTCTCATATGCTAACTTTTTCTCCTTACTGCTCTCTTTACATCATCATTCCACCAATCGCTCCTCTTCCCTCCCGCACCCATTTTCCTGTAACCACAAACTTCTGCTGAACACTCTAACACTACATTTTTAAACCTACCCCATACCTCTTCGACCCCATTGCCTATGCTCTCATTAGCCCATCTATCCTCCAATAGCTGTTTATATCTTACCCTAACTGCCTCCTCTTTTAGTTTATAAACCTTCACCTCTCTCTTCCCTGATGCTTCTATTCTCCTTGTACCCCATCTACCTTTTACTCTCAGTGTAGCTACAACTAAAAAGTGATCTGATATATCTGTGGCCCCTCTATAAACATGTACATCCTGAAGTCTACTCCAACAAGTCTAATCCAACAAACTACTGTCATTTCGCCCTACATCATATCTTGTATACTTATTTATCCTCTTTTTCTTAAAATATGTATTACCTATAACCAAACCCCTTTCTTTACAAAGTTCAATCAAAGGGCTCCCATTATCATTTACACCTGGCACCCCAAACTTACCTACCACACCCTCTTTAAAAGTTTCTCCTACTTTAGCATTCAGGTCCCCTACCACAATTTTATTCTCACTTGGTTCAAAGGTTCCTATACATTCACTTAACATCTCCCAAAATCTCTCTCTCTCCTCTACATTCCTCTCTTCTCCAGGTGCATACACGCTTATTATGACCCACTTTTCACATCCAACCTTTACTTTAATCCACATAATTCTTGAATTTACACATTCATATTCTCTTTTCTCCTTCCATAACTGATCCTTCAACATTACTGCTACCCCTTCCTTTGCTCTAACTCTCTCAGATTCTCCAGATTTAATCCCATTTATTTCCCCCCACTGAAACTTCCCTACCCCCTTCAGCTTTGTTTCGCTTAGGGCCAGGACATCCAACTTCTTTTCATTCATAACATCAGCAATCATCTGTTTCTTGTCATCCGCACTACATCCACGCACATTCAAGCATCCCAGTTTTATAAAGTTTTTTCTTCTCTTTTTTAGTAAATGTCTACAGGAGAAGGGGTTACTAGCCCATTGCTCCCGGCATTTTAGTCGCCTCATACGACACGCATGGCTTACGCAGGAAAGATTCTTTTCCACTTCCCCATGGACAATAGAAGAAATAAAGAACAAGAGCTATTTAGAAAAAGGGGAAAAACCTAGATGTATGAATATATATATGCATGTGCGTGTCTGTGAAGTGTGACCAAAGTGTAAGTAGGAGTAGCAAGATATCCCTGTTATCTAGCGTGTTTATGAGACAGAAAAAGAAACCAGCAATCCTACCATCACGCAAAACAGTTACAGGTTTCTGTTTCACAGTCATCTGGCAGGACGGTAGTACTTCCCTGGGTGGTTGCTGTCTACCAACCTACTACATATCTTTAACAATTTAGGTTTAGGTGATGCTACAGTATTTTTTTAAATTCTTGTTTAAAAATATTCCTTGTACAAATTTTATAGTACAGTACATAAAACAAAGGTTTTCCTATATCTAAGTTGAATTTCTGTATCTAAAACTTGTCATTGAACACAAACTTTAGGCTTCAACACATAATTTAATAAAGTCCATGATTAAATTTGCATATAGAGTAAGGTCATCTTTTAGGAGTTCTTCAGCAAAGAAACCCAAAATATTATCAACAGGAACATGGTAAGAAACTGACATCAAAACAGACAAGTTTATAATTGGGATTGTATCTTTAGTAGCACTATCCTTACTAAAGGGCCTATTATTTAGACACTGTAAGCCGTTGATTTAAAACTTGTAAATTTTATGTCAGAAAGATGAGTATTGAGGTACAATAAGAAAGAAAAATAGGGATGGAAATGTAAACATGTTCATAGCTCTCTCAGACAATTGCTCTTTTCTTCAGCTTCGACTAGCAGCCCTGAACCAGCCCTTCAGTGGAGACATGCATGGAGTTAGGGGTGCTGACTATGCTTGTTACAGACAGGCTCGAAGAGCAGGGCTCAAGGGCACCTTCAGGGCTTTCCTGACGTCTAGGGTACAAAACCTCGACTCGATTGTAAGGTACTCTGACCGGGACCTTCCTGTTGTTAATATTAAGGTAAGCATGAATTGTTTTAATATACATGTATATGTTTATTGTGTAATGAAAAATGCTGTCGAACCTCTCCCTCCCTGGGTGGAGGGAGTGTTTGGGAAGAGAGAATCTCAAGGTTTCTAAGGAAACATAACCTATGTCTAGTTTTAAGTAGTCTATAAGTATTAGGATTAGTCTGCCCGAAATGCTCATGCTAGTGGCTTTCTTTGTGCTAAACAGTACTTCATTACGTATAAACTACAGTTTGTATACTACACAATTTAATAAAATAAATTATTTTTTATATTTTAAAAAACTTCAGGCCTGTAAGAAGGTCCATAGCTGTAACAGTTTATAGAGATGATGATCTATCTTCTATCCTATTGGAATACTGTGAATTACAGTTCTGACAGTGAGCCCACTAGTAAGAATTAGGATTAGTCTGTCCAAAATGCCTAGGCATGCTAGTGGCCTTCTTTGTAATTAATATTTTATAATATGTAAACCACACATTGTAAGCTTTGCAAGGAAATAAATATTTTCATTTTCATTTTGAAAGAGAATAGGTCTAAATTGTTGTTATATGTTTGGGAGGTTGCTGATGTATAAGAGGAAGAGTAGGGGGGGCCAAGAACACTTCTCTGAGTGTTCAGAGGTCTTGATGATGTTATGTTCTGAATAGAGATGTATTACAGTACATGGCGAATCTGTTACACATCATCCAGGAGTTTCCACAGGTCTAACACAAATATACAAAATTGCTACAATATGTTTCTATACACCTGTTTCACCTGTTTACCTACCAGCAAATAGGTACTTAGCCATTAACTGGCTATCATGGGTTGCATCCTGGGGGAGGGGTTAGTATACTGCACCTTAGATACGGGTGGACTTTGAAATAAACTGAGGCAGGGTGACAGCTCTTAGCTTGTAAATTCAACAGTTTAAAAAATTAAGTTCAATGTTAGTTTATTAGTACTGTACATATATGTTTTAAAGTGAAGAGCATAATCAGTAAGTTAAAATAACCTCATGTGTACTTGTGTGTGCTTAACGCAAGGCAATGAACAGAGTAGAAACATTGGGCATGTTTCTTTACACCTATTGTCTGTTCCCCATCAGTAAAATGGGTACCTGGGTGTTAGTCGACTGGTGCGGGTCGCATCCTGTGACACTGACGTAATTTGCCCGAAATGTTCAGCATAACAGAGGGCTTTCTATATAGTAGTATGTCACTGATGTCAGCTATGCCTGTATACCATGTACATGTACTTGTAGTAAATAAAGATATTATTATTATATTATTATTATTATTATTATTATTATTGACTGCACTTACAGGGAGAGGTTCTCTTCAACACATGGCGTGGCATTTTCTCTGGCTCTGGAGGCATCTTTTCCCAGAAACCTCGTGTGTTCAGCTTTGATGGAAAGGATGTATTATCCAGCCCTGTTTGGTAAAATACTGTCTTGTTTTCCTTTTATTTATAGAAAGAAAAAAAAGTCAGCCCTGGGTTTCTTTCATTGTAAACATAATACTGTTTTGGTTAAAATGTATTGCATGCATTTTAGCAGTATAGTATTGAATAAACACAGTTTTAATTGCTGACTGCAGCTGAATATTTATAAATCCTTAAGAATAATTTAATTAAGATTATTCATACTTACTTTATAAAAGAGTTTACAAATTATTACAGCTCAGATAAATTATATATTTGTTTGCATAAAGATACCTTGCATTGCTTTTCATATTAAAGTTCACCAATATTAGGTTCAAAAGAAAAACTAAAACATTTCTTTATAGGCCTCAAAAATATGTGTGGCACGGGTCGGACCTGTTGGGAGAGCGGGCACTCTCCTCCTACTGTGACGCGTGGAACAGCGACTCTCAGTATGTGATAGGACTTGCCTCTTCCTTGTTGAAGAACCGCCTGCTGGCTCAGGAACGGTTTGGCTGCCACAACTCTTTCATTGTCCTCTGTATTGAAGCCACAAGCCAGGCTCGCTACAGACGGAAGCGACATGCTGGTACCCAGGAACCAGAGTTAACTGAAGATGAGTTCAATGACCTCCTCAACTCTCTGGACTTGGTAGAGGGAGATGTTTAAAACCAAAAACTGTGTGTGTGTGATCTGTAAGTTACTGCATTAAGACTGACAGACACTTGAAGCATCCTCAGAAGAACACACATACATAAAGAGTGTAAATCTCGTATTCCTTCAGTTAGAAGACTTGAGTTCCAACTGCTACTTACATAAATAGTGGTGGCGGTGAGAATGTTACTCATTTACATAAAAATAAATAACAGTCCTTTATAATATTTCTACAAATTTGAACTTTCAAGTTGAATGTAATGTTTTCAGAAATGAGAATCGTTAACGAATCCTTTGCTCAAAGAAAACAGTTTACCATCGTATGTGTATGTGCAAGTAACATTCCTACAGTTTATCTTACGTCTTGTGTTAGTGTGGTAACAAATAGTATTGAGCATGATGATACTGAAAATCAAAACAATTTCTTTGATACTGAGAGATAATCAGGTGCTAAAGAAACTCTTAATGTACCGAATGATATTTTATTCCTGTAAATAAAAAATTAGATGTGCATTTTATGAGTTCTATATCAAGAAAATCAAAACTTCAGAAAATAATGCCAAAGTGTAAGAATCAGTGATTGAGAACTTGAGGGACCACGACACCCATGTCTAGGGGTGGGTGTTTCTTGTGCTAGAAGATAATAAACACAATTTGTTCAATCAATACATTACTGGTAAATATATACAGGCCACCCCTACTTAATGATAGCAATGTATTCCACAAAAACTTGTTTTTAAGCTAATTTACATTAAGAGAATATCAATTTTCCAGGCCTTCATTAAACTTTTTAGTTGGAGATATATGAGAAAATCACTTTCATTTTTTCTATTCAGTATTTTTTTAATACTGCAGCCACCTCCCACCAAGGTAAGGTGACTCAACAAAGAAGAAAGTATTTTCACTTAATCATTGTCTTGCCAAAAGGGCATCGTGATGTCAGCACCTTCTGGCACGATTAAATGAGTGAATAAAATAATAAAAAAAAACTGAATAAAAAAAAATATACTTTTCTCAGTAACGCCACATTTTGTTGACAGTACACCATAAACGCTAGCAGCTTGTAT
Organism: Cherax quadricarinatus; assembly: GCF_026875155.1. Taxonomy (NCBI): domain Eukaryota; kingdom Metazoa; phylum Arthropoda; class Malacostraca; order Decapoda; family Parastacidae; genus Cherax; species Cherax quadricarinatus. The sequence continues at coordinate 11,499,361 of NC_069407.1, read as the reverse complement.
GCAGGAAATAATCAGCATAGCATAGCTGTATTCCCCCATTTCTGCACAAAATTCTTATCAGTAATGGTCATCATGTTTGCATGATGACTTGAAGCAATATGTGATAATTTTTCTCTTAGTCTTCTTATCATTTACATTACATATATATAATTTGTTAAAATATATTCATTATTTTGCTATATTGTATCTTACTTATTTCAATATATGTATACACCCTCTCATCACTTAACGATGGAGTTCTGTTCCTAAGACCACATCGGTAAACAAATTCATCACTAAGTGAGGAACATACTATAATGGTAGTGGGTTTGTGTCAACCATCTTTGATATTGTTTTAATGTCACCTTTGCACCATTGATAAAATTTCTGGTATATTTTTAAATGTTTATACAGTAGTTTACTGTATACAGCCTCTCTTTACTTAACAGTGGAGTTCCGTTCCTAAGACCTCGTTGGTAAATGAATTTGTCGTTGAGGAGCATACTATAATGGTAGTGAGTCTGTGTCAGTCATCTTTGCTATTGTTTTAATGTCACCTTTGCACCATTTATAACATTTATGATATATTTTTAAATGTTTAGACAGTAGTGTACTGTATATTGTAATAAATAGAATAGAGGAAATCAGCTCTAATATACATTATTTAGGTATGCATACTGGTCAGAGAGCCCGTTGTAAGTCCAAGTCACCAGTAAATGAGTACATCGCTAAGTGAGGAGAGGTTGTATTAATATCTTTAAATAGTTGAGGAAATTCATACTCTATTCTTACTTTATCTTATATCTCATCGGCATCAATCTGTTGTAAAATAACCTGTATATCTAAACTAAAGATCTTTTTTTCATAAGTTTTACACTACTTGCAATTCTTGTCACTTACTGACCTTATTAAACCCATGCTAGCACTGGTTAAATATAATAATGAACTCAAAAAATGTACCATGTAGCCTCACTCAAAAAACACACAAATTAGCTAATTACCAGCACTTGCTTGTACCATCCTGGTTAGTGCCTGTGTTAAGTCCTTGCCAGGAGCATGTGGACACATTCACTCACCTCAGCTAAGTTTGTGAGAGCTGTCACAACATTTGTTGTTAAGTTGGGAGAGGTTATTATGTGAGCTTGTTTCCTAAGCTACAGTTTTTCATTAAATAATAAACCAAGTTGTCATTAAGTAGGAGGATGACCAGTGCCATTGTAACAAAATACTGAAAGTCTAATATTTTTTTAATGCATATGACCACATTTCTTAGGCAGTGACTGTGTCTTTTCTAAGTAATTGTAATGCCTTAGAGTTAATGTCTCTCTTTTGGGCTACTCATCTGTAAAGTGTAATGATATGATATTCCTCTTCAACAAATTTGAGAAAAAGAGTGAACTGCTACAGTGTGAGGTGCTTGAGAGAGGAGACATCTGGTAGCAGGTGTTTTTATAGGGAAATACCATAGTAACACTTTATGGCAGTCTTTCATCCGCAGTTTTAAAATAGAAATTATCACAGACTGTTTGAAGAAAACCCTTATATTCTTATAATAGCTGTGCTACTGGTATTAAAAGGATTACAGATACCAAATTTGATCTCAAGAGCATATTGGCTTCCTGTGTCATGAGTGTAAATAGCAACAGAATTCCAAAAATTGATACGAAGACTCTTAAGAACTTGAAAAAAGCCTAAAATATTTTTTTTATTCTTCTCTAGGTTTAGAGTAAATATAGTGTGCAGTACCTGTATTTACCTAGCAGCCTCTGAATGGACAAGAAGCTAGAGTCTTCTCTTGGTCACCCAATTCTGCCTGAGGAGTAAAAGGTTGTATGTTCTGACTTCCAGCTTAGGTCTTCTTCAGCAGATACTTAAATATGAGGGGGAAGCATAATATATAAGGACATGGTAGGTCACATGAAAACTCTGGAATATCACATGGTGGATGCTAGTTTATTATGAGCTAATACACAGTGAAGTAACTTTCCTCAAGGTGGAGATATCAAATCATTAGTAATAATGATTTGCACAGTTCAGTATCTCAAGCCAGAGATAAGGTACTGCTATGTGCATTACCTTATAATTGCATGAATTCCTTGACATTCCCAAGTTTTCATGTGACCTACCTTCCTCTGTTTGAGAGCAAAGTGTGGTGTAAATATCATGCAGAGAATTCACAGCATAGAAATTAAAAGGCTATGTGATATCACTAAGGATATGATTGAAAGGGCTGAGGAGGAGGTGTTGAGGTGTTTTGGACATGTAGAGAGGATGGAGAGGAATAGGTTGACAAAGAGGGTACATAAGTCTGGGGTGGATGGTAGGAGGGAGAGGAGCCATCCTAGGAACAGTTGGAGAGTGGGGGGGAAATAAATGAGGCATTAGTTTTTTTTGGGCTTGATCATTCAGCAAGCTCAACATGGTATCTACATACATACAGTGTTGTTACAGCTTACAATTTTGTATGTCAGAGACTCAGACATGATTTGCTGAGTTCCTTCATCTATGTATTTTCCATAAAAAAAAGTGAAAATTGGACTCGAGTTAACTGTTCTAAATACAGTACTGTATGTATTCTCCTACTTGTGTTTTTGGATATCAAGTTATGGCTCTTGGGCCCTGCCTCGTGACGTATTCAAATGGCATGTTGTCTCCCAAGCCCCACGGTCCTCATCGTGATCCTACAGTACCAATTTTCAAATAGTTTATTCACATCACTAACTTGTGTCTTGTTTAAAAAACATGTTTAATATTTACTTTGTTTACCAAACAATAAATGTCTTATTCATACTCTAGATGCTAATTTTCTCTTAGGCACTCACATTTACCATCGAAAAGGGGTCCCATGATCCAATATGATTTCAAATGATGGTGGTGGTGGGGGGGATGTGCGTATGTGCATGCATATATATATGTATATATGTGTGTGTGTATGTGTGTACTCACCTATTTGTAGTTGCAGGGGTCGAGACTCAGCTCCTGACCCCACCTCTCTGTGTGTGTGTACTCACCTAGTTGAGGTTGCAGGGGTCGAGTCCAAGCTCCTGGCCCCGCCTCTTCACTGGTCGCTACTAGGTCACTCTCCCTGAACCGTGAGCTTTATGTACGTACGTTTGTAGATGAATGGTTCAGAGAACCGACATGTTGATAAATTAGACACGTGTCTAATTTATCATCGTACGTATGTACTTACTCAGCTATTTGTGGTTGCATGGGTCAATTCTCAGATTCTGGCCCTCTTAACTTGCCACTTGACAGATTCACTCCCTGTAGCTTTGTGGGCCCTATCAGGCCTGCTCTTTAAACTGTGTATGGAGTCTGCCTCCACCACTTCCCTATCAATTTGAGACTGAATAAATACTTGCTGACATCCTTATGGTTCATGTTTATCTTTAACTTCCAGCTGTGTCCACAAATTCTTGATTCTCTCCTCTCATACAATCTGTCCTTGTCTACTCTCTCATTTCATGTTAACATGTCCTCCCCGGTTCTTCTGTCCTCTAGTGTCTTTTGATTAAATTCTATTAGCATCTCCTCATAGCTTACACCCCTAAGCAGAGGTTAAGGAACTAAATCTGAGACCTTGGCAGAGAGAAGGACAAGGGAAGTCATGATCATGACATGCAAAATCGTAAGAGGAATTGCTAGGGTAGATACCTGGAGTTTACCTGGAGAGAGTTTCGGGGGTCAACGCCCCCGCGGCCCGGTCTGTGACCAGGCCTCCTGGTGGATCAGCGCCTGATCAACCAGGCTGTTGCTGCTGGCTGCACGCAAACCAACGTTTCGAGCCACAGCCCGGCTGATCAGGAACTGACTTTAGTTGCTTGTCCAGTGCCAGCTTGAAGACTGCCAGGGGTCTGTTGGTAATCCCCCTTATGTGTGCTGGGAGGCAGTTGAACAGTCTCGGGCCCCTGACACTTATTGTATGGTCTCTTAAAGTGCTAGTGCACCCCTGCTTTTCATTGGGGGGATGGTGCATCGTCTGCCAAGTCTTTTGCTTTCGTAGTGAGTGATTTTCGTGTGCAAGTTTGGTACTAGTCCCTCTAGGATTTTCCAGGTGTATATAATCATGTATCTCTCCCTCCTGCGTTCCAGGGAATACAGGTTTAGAAACCTCAAGCGCTCCCAGTAATTGAGGTGTTTTATCTCCGTTATGCGCGCCGTGAAAGTTTCTGTACATTTTCTAGGTCGGCAATTTCACCTGCCTTGAAAGGTGCTGTTAGAGTGCAGCAATATTCCAGCCTAGATAGAACAAGTGACCTGAAGAGTGTCATCATGGGCTTGGCCTCCCTAGTTTTGAAGGTTCTCATTATCCATCCTGTCATTTTTCTAGCAGATGCGATTGATACAATGTTATGGTCCTTGAAGGTGAGATCCTCCGACATAATCACTCCTAGGTCTTTGACGTTGGTGTTTCGCTCTATTTTGTGGCCAGAATTTGTTTTGTACTCTGATTGAAGATTTAATTTCCTCATGTTTACCATATCTGAGTAATTGAAATTTCTCATCGTTGAACTTCATATTGTTTTTCTGCAGCCCACTGAAAGATTTGGTTGATGTCCCCTGGAGCCTTTCAGTGTCTGCAATGGAAGACACTGTCATGCAGATTCGGGTGTCATCTGCAAAGGAAGACACGGTGCTGTGGCTGACATCCTTGTCTAGTCGGATATGAGGATGAGGAACAAGATGGGAGCTAGTACTGTGCCTGTGGGGACAGAGCTTTTCACCGTAGCTGCCTCGGACTTTACTCTGTTGACGACTACTCTCTGTGTTCTGTTAGTGAGGAAATTATAGATCCATCGACCGACTTTTCCTGTTATTCCTTTAGCGCGCATTTTGTGCGCTATTACGCCATGGTCACACTTGTCGAAGGCTTTTGCAAAGTCTGTATATATACATCTGCATTCTTTTTGTCTTCTAGTGCATTTAGGACCTTGTCGTAGTGATCCAGTAGTTGAGACAGACAGGAGCGACCTGTTCTAAACCCATGTTGCCCTGGGTTGTGTAACTGATGGGTTTCTAGATGGGTGGTGATCTTGCTTCTTAGGACCCTTTCAAAGATTTTTATGATATGGGATGTTAGGGTCAGACTTTGAAATAAGTAGCCCACAATCAAGGGGACACAGGTGAAATCTGAAGATACAGATGAGCCATAGAGATGTAAGAAGTACTGCATTTCTTTAATCACAGGATGGTCAAAGAAGTGAAATGGAAGTGGTGAAGGCAAACTCAACACACAGCTTTCAAGAGAAGATATGATAAGGCCCATGAGGCCAAACATAAGTGATGCTGATCAAGTTAGTCAAGGAGATGGAATCAAGGGGGTAAATCTCAACCCATATAAACATAATTTAGTGAGTATATGGCTACTATAGTTAATCCAAAGTAAATGCAAGTCATGCAAACAGAAAAGGATGAAAGGAAACCAGGGAAAAAGTATGTATGTGGCCTACAAGGTCTGACAATGCAAATATCCTGGTAGAAAGCAGTGGAGAAATGAATGTCAGACTGAATGTATCACTGCATAACAATGATCTTTGCAAGATTGTTGTAGTGCCCATTGTTTGTTATTTTCTCTGCCTCCATGATTTTCACGATCCTTCCATGTATAGAACAGTAATGGATATTAGTAAGACTTAATTTATTTTATCCTTGCCCCTATTTATTAAACCTTTTTCCTCTATGTATTTATTTTCTAATATCCCTTATTTTCTCTGTTTCATATTCACCCTGCATCTTACTTCTCCTGCCTCAGGAGGTTTTTGACAATTATGTTTCCTCCTCTCCATTTCCATATGCAAAAGCTCACTTTCCAACTATAACCCTATGCTCACTCTCTTGAATACTTCCAGTGTCATTTTCATGCTATTGTAGAGTACATGGATGGTTCTGCATCACATGATGGTGTTGGGTATGCAGCTGTTTTTCCTGAGAGTAATCCAACAGCATTTACTAGAATTGGCCACTATTTTCACAGAATTATATACAGTTCTCACTTCTATCATACACATTGTGACCATGTCAGCCTTGTCATTCATAGTTATTATTTTGAAATCCCAAAGTGTGTTCAAGCTATTCAGAAATTTGACTCCCCTCATCCCATTATCCTTTGCATACTACTTTGGTTATGTTACATTTTTGGTAAACACAAAGAAGTCATTTTTTACTAGGTCCTTAAACATGCTAATGTTATGGGTTATAAATAACAGAGCAAGCAGACTCAGCTGCTTGGTCAGTCATTTATAACCTCCCAATTTCCCACAAGGGTATTCCTTTCTTGGAATATTTTTTCAACACACTCAACAATTCCACAACTGCTGGCACCCACATTGGTCAGAGTTGGACCAACACATTTAGGATTTTGGCCCAATTCTTCCCAAAACTGTTGGGTTTGGGAGACTGCACCGTTATGCTTATGTATCAGACCCACATGATTCACTCATGGATACCACATGTAGAAATGGGTCTGGTGGCTCATTCAATCTACTATATCTTAACAGAATGTCCTATCAGCAAGCATGCTGGGTTCACTCCCAATGTCTACACCTTTCTATTACACTCAGTGTCTGACCTTCCATGCAAAATTTGACTTTTTAATGGAAAATGACCTATTGCACCAACTTATATTTAAGTTTTACTCTTGAACTAACTCTCACTTCCATTAATGCTTCCCCTTGCACACCCCTGTCCTTCAGCTCACTCCTTACTATACTTTTGCACATCCCTACTTGCAGTGCTGTATAACCCATACAGGTTTAGTGCTTAAATTGATTACATTATTTTTTCCATTTTATAATAATAGCAACATATGAGAGGTTAGTGAATGTTAGAACTACTTTTGCATATTCTGAAAAGAATCCTTTATTATTCTGTACTAGGCAAGACATATCAGGCCTATCATACATTGTGCAGCACAAGCATGGAGACCATGTCTTTAACCAAAATATTCAAGATGGGGAAAGTAAAAAGAATGTAAATAAGTCAAATTCCCAGAGCAAAGAGAATTTAGTTTATGAGGAGAATTTAAAGGAATAAACCACTGTAATCACTTTAAAAAAGAAGAGAAGGTCAAGAAAAAAATTAAAAAGGGAAAAAAATTACTTAAACAATTTCTAAACATCCGTGGGGAAAAGTTTCAGAGAGGGGTAAAAGGGAAAAGCATGTAGGGATGCTAGCCCTCAAAAATGACCCAAAGAATGTCAAAAAAATTACTAATTTTTTTTAAGGGAGGGGTTTAGGTGGAATGAGGCAGATAAAGTGACTAAAAACCCGATATCTTCATTCAGGGTTTTAGGCATGTGCGCTGCACTGTCACAGGAGCGGTTTTCCCCCCCTGAAACCACAATTAGGTGAGTACACTACAACACAGCTATGACTCTACTCTCCCAACCACAATTAGGTGAGTACATACGTTTATATATATACACCACACAAAACAGGAGTTCTAAAAAATAAGAACACCCAACAAGGGATCACAGTTGGAAGTTGAAGACTCCGATGAACATGGGAAATTTTGGGAAAGGTATTTCTTCAGTCACAGGGGTTGCCCAAGGGAGGGGAAAATAGCCCGGGGAAACGTGATGCAGTGGAATTTAGGATCCTTTCATAGCTTTAAGAAGAGGTATGAAAAACCCCCATGGAGCAGGAAGAAACAACCTAAAAATTGACCATTGAAAGGCGGGGCCCAGGACTGGGGGACTTGCCCCCTGAAACCCACAGCTGGTGAATACACAAACATAACATGCATGCACACACCCCACACAAAACCTAAAAACATATTTTATAAAAATGCTTTGTTACCCTTTTTTTGCATTCATGCGCTGTTTTAATTTTTTACTCTTGATTTGCGTGAAGGGAAGAGGGATGACTGTCAGGTTACAACTGTTTTCCCAGGCTGATCAGTCTTAAAATAGTCCCACTACATATTTTGGAAAATTTAACTGTGTTTTATGCAAGCTTATTCTTTTTTATAACAGTTTTTTAACTTTTTTTTGTGGATATTATTCTATTTCTTTTATGTCAGTCTTTTTTAAAAAACTTTCTTGTGCTCATGTTGTTTTGGCATTAAATAAAAATTTAGTCCAAATTAAAAGCAGTTTTTTTTTTTTTGTTGGCAGGGGGCTTTTTAAACTTTTGGGAAAAAGTTTGGAATTTGTTTAAACTAAAGCTTTTGATGATTTTTGGTTCTTCAAAAAAATACTCCATCTTTTTGCTGGATTTGAAAACATTTCTCACTTTTTTATTTTTTTGGAAAAAAAAAATTTGCTAAATTCACTAACAGTGGTAAAAAAAAATTCCCCAATAAACTATGCATGTGTGTATAATACTTTACTTTTATACATATATATATATATATAATATATTTTTTTATAACACGTACATTTTACGTACATAAATACAAATATGGTTTTTTAAAGACACTAAAAACAACAATTTAAATATTTATTTTGAAATTTTTTCGGTCCTGGGGCCCTTTACAAAGGGCCCAGGGCCCAAACGTTTTCTAATAAAAAATGTTTTTGTGTTTGCCCTTTTTATGTCTTTCTAAACCAACTTTTTTCGGTTTTTATTACCAAGGTTTATACCATACGTACATATATATACGTACGTATATATATGTACATATATATACGTACATATATACGTATATACAGTAGACCGTCATTTAACACGGTAGTTACGTTCCTGAAAACGTTGTGGTAGTTAAAACCGTGTTAGACAAACTGAAGAACTTATGAGAAAAATAGAGTTACATTCCTGGGAGCCCCCAAAAAGCCAAACAATTTTTTTTTAGACCAACAGATCATACAAAAATAAAAGTGAATATGTAGTTGTAGTTCATTGTCGTGATGTATTATGTTGTTTTTACTGCTTGAGATTACAAATGCAACAGAAATAATAGTATTTCTTACCTTAAATTGTGAGTGTTAGTGTTTGTGGATGATTGTGAAGAGTTGTGCTGTGGCAGTACTGGGCTGAGGTGGATGGTAGAGGTTCTGGTACTGAAGTTGTTGGTTGTACTGGGTTATGCATAAATTCTGTAATAGATTTCTGTTCTATTTTACCCCATAGTACATTATACAACTGGCAGTAAGACATCAGCTGTTCTAGACACCGTTTCAGGGTCCTCTTCAGTGAAAAAGTCTAACTTTAAGTCAGTCAGTAAATCAGTCAAATAAGTGAGTCAGTCACTCAGTAAGTCAGTCAGTAAATCAGTCACTCAGTCATCTCACAAACTCATATTTACCTCATTCTTTTTATGTGCACAAAGTTACACTTCATTACAGCCACAGGCTATCTTTTGTCTAATATCTCTAGTTTCTTCGTTAATTGTAAGACTTAAACACTTAAACCTTTTCTTGCCACTTTCAGCAACACTTGTATGCCTACTGGGTGCCATGGTTGCTTGGCAGATTTAAGATATGGCAATTAAAAGATCTAATCTCAATCCACAAACAAAAATAAACGACTTTCCAAATGTTTTCCTCTCCCACAAACTGAGCCATGTTAAGTTAATTTGACGAAGTGCTGTGCAAAAACATGCCGCAATTCTTCAATAGTGTTATAACCGAAACGTACCAAAACCATGTTAAACGACGGTCTCCTTTGTGTGTGTTTTATATATATATTATATTATATATATATATATATATATATATATATATATATATATATATATATATATATAATATATATATATATATATATATAATATATATATATACATACGTAATATATATGTCGTGCCGAATAGGCAGAACTTGCGATCTTGGCTTAAATAGCAATGCTCATCTTGCCATATAGGACAAGCGAAAATTTGTTTATGCAATAATTTTGCCAAAATCATTCTGAACCTAACGAAAAAAATATATTTCACTGTGTTTGTTTAGTATTAAATTATTGTAAACAAATCTAAAATATATTTAGTTGGGTTAGGCTAAAATAAAGTGCTCTTGCTATAATAAGGTTAGGTAAGTTTTCTAAGATTCTTTTGGTGCAAAATTAAATTTTTTTACATTAACATTAATGAAAAAAATATATCTTTAAACGTATAAGAGAAAATTTCAGAAAGGGCTTAATTTTAAATGAGTTCTTGCTAATTGACCAGTTTTACATATTCAGCACGACATATACATATTTATATATATATATATATATATATATATAAGAACATAAGAACGAAGGAACACTGCAGAAGGCCTACTGGCCCATGCAAGGCAGGTCCAAGTCTCCTACCGGCTTAAGCCAATGCACCCAACCTAGTCAGGTCAGGTCACATTGACTTAAGGGAGGAACACGGCAACCGACCTGGTAGCACAAGCTATCAGGTCTAACTCACACCCACCCACATCTACTCATGTATTTATCCAACCTATTTTTAAAGCTACACAACGTTCTGGCCTCTATAACGGTATTTGGGAGTTTGTTCCACTCATCCACAACTCTATTACCAAACCAGTACTTTCCTATATCCTTCCTGAATCTGAATTTTTCCAACTTAAAACCATTGCTGCGAGTCCTGTCTAGGCTAGATATTTTCAGCACACTATTTACATCCCCTTTATTTATTCCTGTCTTCCATTTATACACCTCAATCATATCCCCCCTAATTCTACGTCTTTCTAGAGAGTGCAGTTTCAGGGCCCTTAGTCTATCCTCATAGGGAAGGTTTCTTATACATGGGATCAACTTTGTCATCCTCCTTTGTACATTTTCCAGAGAATTTATATCCATTCTGTAATACGGTGACCAAAACTGTGCAGCATAATCTAAATGAGGCCTAACCAAGGATGTATAGAGTTGAAGAACAACCTGAGGACTCCTATTATTTATGCTTCTTGATATGAAGCCAAGGATTCTATTAGCTTTATTGCGAACACTTATGCACTGTTGTCTTGGTTTCAGATTACTGCTAACCAGAACTCCTAAATCTTTTTCGCAATCCGTAATATTAAGATCTACATTATTTAGTTTATATGTGGCATGGTTATTGTCCTGTCCAACATTTAGAACTTTGAAATTGTCTATATTAAACTGCATCTGCCACTTCTCCGACCACTGCATCAGTCTATTCAAATCTTCCGGGAGTGCTCGAATGTCCTCGTCAGAATGAATTCGACGGCTATTTTGGTGTCATCGGCAAACTTGCCGATGTCGCTCTTTATGCCTCATCTATGTCGTTTATGTAGATTGTGAACAGCAGGGGGCCCAACACTGACCCCTGTGGAACACCGCTCGTGACGCTTCCCCACTCTGATTTCTCCCATTTATGCAAACTCTCTGCTGCCTATTTGTCAACCATGCCTCTATCCAGGAAAAAATTTCTCCTCCTATTCCATGTGCTTTAATTTTCCTCAATAGTCTCTGATGTGGGACCCTGTCAAAAGCCTTACTGAAGTCCATATACACAATATCATATTCATTACCATGATCTACCTCCTCAAATACCTTAGTGAAAAAAGTTAATAAATTCGTAAGGCAGGAACGCCCCTTTGTAAAACCATGCTGAGATTCGTTGATTAGTTTATGCTTTTCAAGGTGGCTACGAACTGCCTCGGCAATTATTGATTCCATAAATTTTCCCACTATGGAGGTTAGGCTTATTGGTCTATAGTTCGAAGCTAAGGACCTGTCACCTGTTTTGAAAATAGGTATCACATTTGCCATTTTCCACTTATCTGGCACCATGCCAGTTTGTAGTGATATGTTGAAAAGATTAGCCAAAGGTGTGCTAAGCTCCTCTTTACATTCCTTTAGAACCCTTGCATACAGTTCATCAGGGCCTGGGGATTTGTTAGGTTTTAATTTATCTATTTGCCTAAGGACCATGTCACTTGTGACCCTAATAGTGCACAGTTTATTATCGTCCTGTTCTACATAATTTATCATTACTGGAATATCGCTGGTATCCTCCTGTGTAAAAACTGAGAGGAAGTATGTGTTAAAAATTCTACACATTTCCTTATCACTGTCAGTGAGCTGACCGAGGAACTTTTGAGTGGGCCTATCTTGTCCCTGATCTTACTTCTGTATACCTGAAAGAATCCTTTTGGGTTAGTCTTCGATTCTCTTGCAACTTTAACCTCATAATCTCTTTTTGCTTTTCTAATTCCCTTTTTTATTTCTCTCTTTAACTGAATATATCGATTTCTCAATTGCCCCTCTCCTCTTTTGATTTGCCTATATATGCCTCTCTTTTGACCAATCAGATATTTTAATCTATTGTTCATCCATTTAGGATCATTTTTGTTTGATCTGATTTCCCTATTTGGAACATAATTTGACTGAGCAGCTAGAACTATGCCCTGGAAAGCATCATATCGGCAACCATCACCACCTACCTGACCCTTAGTCAGGTCATTCCAGTTCAGCCCACCTAAGTAATTTTTCAGTCCTATGAAATCAGCCAAGCGAAAGTCAGGGGACGGAGACTTGATTGCCATTATTAGGGGAATTCCATGATATATTAAAACTGAGTGATTTGTGATCACTTTCCCCAAGCTCATCATTAACCTCAAGATTATTAATTAGTGTTTCCCTACTGGCAAGAACCAAGTCAAGGAGGTTATTTCCCCTAGTTGGCTCTGTCACAAACTGTTTTAAAAAACAATCCTGGATCGTATCAAGAAAGTCACCTGACTCTAAATTTCCTGTCAAATTGCTCCAGTCAATCTGTCTATAGTTGAAATCTCCATTAGCACAACATTTTCGTATGTAGATGCCTTACGAATTTCGTCCCATAGAAGTTTACTGCACTCCCTATCAAGATTTGGGGCCCTGTAAATCACACCCAAAATTAGTTTTTCTCGGCCCTCGAGAAGCTGTAACCAAACAGATTCAGTGGCTGACGCTTCTAATTTAATATCTTGTCTAACACAACAATTTAAATTGTCTCTGACATACATCGCTAACTCCACCACCTTTCTGTTGACCCTGTCAGTGTGGAATAATTTATAGCCTTGTATGTGACATTCAGAGAGGCATCTCTCTATCTTTCAGATTAAGCCAGGTCTCTGTTATAGCAATAATATCTATGTTTCCTGCACTTGCAATTAATCTTAGCTCATCTATCATATTCTTACACTCCTGCTTTAGTATAGTAAACCTTAAGGGAGCTAGTCCTTGCTGCCCTCTGCGTCCCCCTTTGTTTGCTGACCTGATCTATTGTCTTATTTATAACTTCATGTTGAATGCCTTTTATACATTTACTGTTTCCAACCCAAGTGTTGCAACCTGCTTGTTTTCCCACACACACCCATACCTCTATCTTCCATCAGTTTAAAATCATAGGCATTTCACCAATGGCCTTCTCAATCGAGTCTGCAAGTGCTACCACCCAGCCCCAGAGAGATGTACCCATCCCTTGCATACATATCATGTTTGCCATAAAAGTTGTTCCAGTTTGTCAATGAAATGGGATTGCAAGTTCCTTGCAGTATCTGTCTAGCCAGCAATTTACACCAATTGCCCTAGACAACCATTCATTTCCTACTCCCCTTCTAGGCAAGATGCTACATATGATTGGGATCCCTCCCTTAGACTTAATGAAATCTATAGCTGACCTGTACTTATCTAGCAGCTCTTCTCTCCTACCCTTCCCAATATCATTTCCACCAGCACTGAGACAGATAATGGGCTTGTTCCCATTACCTGACGTGATATTATCCAGCCTGTTGACAATGCCCCCAACACCAGCTCCAGGGAAGCACACTCTATCTCTCATCTTCTTATTCCTATTACAAAAAGCACGGTCAATATATCTTACCTGAGAGTCACCAACCACAAGAATGCGCTTACCTCCATTAGCAGGGGCAGTAGTACCCTTACCTTCACTGGCCACTGAAGTACATTCATCCTGAAGAACAGAGAAGCGATTTCCTACCTTCAGATCTTCACTCTTAACTTTCCTTACTCTGATGCGCCTTCCATTACTGTGAACCACTCGCCACTTGTAGCAGGTGCTGGACTGCATCTCACTGCTGGTATCCGTTGCTACCTCCCCAGCTACAGCCTCCTCACAGCGAGAGACAGACTGCACCTCACTGCTAGAAGCCTCATTCCCCACAACTCCAGCCACCCCACACTCTCTCCCAGACCCATTGAGGTGGACCTTCAGCCTCCTAATCTCCTCCTGGAGAAGCAAGACCTCCTCCTTCAACCTCCAACCTCAATTTTTAAAACACTGCAGAAGCAAGCCATGCTTTGTAACCGTCCACACTAATCCCCAAAGCAGCTCAGGGTCTGTGACCTCACGTGACGACTGACCGCTGAGTACTGACGACTGACCGCTGAGTACTGACGACTGACCGCTGAGTATATATATATATATTTTTTTTTTTTTTTTTTCAACAAGTCGGCCGTCTCCCACCGAGGCAGGGTGACCCAAAAAAGAAAGAAAATCCCCAAAAAGAAAATACTTTCATCATCATTCAACACTTTCACCACACTCGCACATTATCACTGTTTTTGCAGAGGTGCTCAGAATACAACAGTCTAGAAGCATAAACAATAAAGATACACAACATATCCCTCCAAACTGCCAATATCCCAAACCCCTCCTTTAAAGTGCAGGCATTGTACTTCCCATTTCCAGGACTCAAGTCCGACTATATGAAAATAACCGGTTTCCCTGAATCCCTTCACTAAATATTACCCTGCTCACACTCCAACAGATCGTCAGGTCCCAAGTACCATTCGTCTCCATTCACTCCTATCTAACACGCTCACGCACGCTTGCTGGAAGTCCAAGCCCCTTACCCACAAAACCTCCTTTACCCCCTCTCTCCAACCCTTTCGAGGACGACCCTACCCCGCCTTCCTTCCCCTATAGATTTATATGGCTTTCCATGTCATTTCTACTGTGATCCATTCTCTCTAAATGACCAAAACCCCAAAAAACCCCTCTTCTGCCCTTGATAATTTTTATTAACTCCAAAACCTTTCCAATTCCCACTCCAAATTTTTTCTGCATAATATTTACACCACACTTTCCCTTAAACAACACCCCGCTCCCTTCCAACCGTCCCTCGCTCTGCATTTACCACCCAAGCTTCACACCAAAAAGAGTGTTGTACTACTATATTTCATACTTCCTTTTTCCCCCCAAGATAACTTTTTTGATCCCAATCCTCAACCACACTCATTTTTTTTCCCCTCATAAATTTCTATGTTTAACCTCACCTTCAAAAACCCTCCCCCAAAAGTCAACCCCCAAGTTCTGAAAACTTTCACTTCCCCCATACTCCTCCCCCCAATTTGAACCCAATTTTTCTTTATTAAATCATTTGCACCCTCATCCCTTTCCCTTTTTCTATGTTCACTTTCAACTTTCTACCTTTAAAAACCCACCCCAAAACTCTCCACTAACCTTTGCAATTTTTCTTTTAGAATCCCCCATAAGCACGTATCATCGCAAAAAGAAAACTGTGCAATTCCCCATTTTAAATTTTGATTCCCCAAATTTAATACCCCCCTCCCCCCAAACACCCTAGCATTTATTTCCCTTTACAACCCCATCTATAAATATTTTAAAAAAACCATGGGACTTACACACCCCTTTCTAAGACCTATTTTTCCGGGAAGTAGTCCCCCCCCTTTTCTACACACCCTAACCTGGCCTCCTACCTCAAAAAAACTTTTACAGCATTTAAAAACTTACCACCTTTCCATAACTTGAACATCTCCCCACATTGCCCCCTCTACCATCTATCATATGCCTTTTCTAAATCCTAAATGAAATAAAAACTTCCCTATCTTTATCAAAAATACTGTTCACAATATGCTTCAATGTAAAACCCCTGATCTACCACCCCCTACCCCTCAAAAACCTCCTTGCTCTTCCCCCATCCACTTTCGTTTTTCCCTCTAATTTTCAATTAAAACCCTACCGTACACTTTTCCTGTAACTCAGAAAGCTTATTCCTCTATAATTTTTACAGTCTTTTTTGTCCCCTTTCCCTTTATATAAAGGGATATACATGCTCCTTTCCAATCCCAGGTTTTCCCTTCCCCCTTTTATACATTTATTTAAAATAAAGTACCAACCACTCCAAACATATCCTCCCTGCTTTTTTAAAATTTCTGTCATGATCCCATCATTCCACTGCTTTCCCCCCCCCTTTTAGTAATGTCTCACGACCCCCCCCACCTTAATTTTGCTCTTTTTCACTCCAAAAAATGGTATACCTCCCCGACCCTGCATGAAAAAAACGCCTCTGTTTCTTCCTTTTCATTTAAAAGTTCCCCAAAATATTCTCGCCATCTACCCAATACCTCCCCTCTCCCCCTCTACTAACTCCCTACTCTTTTTTTAAATGACAAATCCCAAATTTCCCTGGCTTTTTTAACTTTTTTAATCATCCAAAATTTTTTTTTTTTTCATTAAAAAATTTTTTGACAGTGCCTCTCCCCCTCTATCACTCTCCCTTTTTCCTCCCTCAAAACCACCTCTTTACCCTTTTTTTACTCTCCATATACCGTCTTTTTATAACATTTGCTTTGTAAAAACCTCTCATAAGCTACCTTTTTTTTTTATACACCTTTTCTTCACATTCCACCAATCACTCCTTTTCCCCTCCCCCACCCTCCTTAAACCACAAACTTTGCCCCCCATTCTAATACTGCATTTTTTAAAAATATTTCCCAAACCCTCCAAAAACCCCCCCCTACTCATCTTTGCACAGCCCCCTTCTCCAATAGTCGCTTATATCTCACCCCCCCTTTCCCCCTCCCTTAGTTTTAAACACTTTTACCTCCCTTTTTACTTGTTGTTGCCCCCCTTCCCCTTTTCCCCCTTACCCTTACTCTAACTGTAGCTACAACAAATAATGACCATATATCAGTTCCCCTCATAAACATTACATCCTGGAGCCTACCCATCAACCTTTTATCCACCAATACATAATCTAATAAACTACTTTCATTACGTGCTACATCATACCTTGTATATTTATTTATCCTCTTTTTCATAAAATATGTATTACTTATTACCAAATTTCTTTCTACACATAGCTCAATTAAAGGCCCCCCATTTACATTTACCCTGGCACCCCAAATTTACCTACTACTCCCTCCATAACATTTTCCCCATTTTAGCATTAAAATCCCCAACCACCATTACTCTCACACTTGATTCAAAACTCCCCACGCATTCACTCAACATTTCCCAAAATCTCTCTCTCTCCTCTACACTCTCTCTTCTCCAGGTGCATACACGCTTATTATAACCCACTTTTCACATCCAATCTTTATTTTACTCCACATAATCCTTGAATTAATACATTTATAGTCCCTCTTTTCCTGCCATAGCTTATCCTTCAACATTATTGCTACTCTTCTTTAGCTCTAACTCTATTTGAAACCCCTGACCTAATCCCATTTATTCCTCTCCACTGAAACTCTCCCACCCCCTTCAGCTTTGTTTCACTTAAAGCCAGGGCATCCAGCTTCTTCTCATTCATAACATCCACAATCATCTCTTTCTTATCATCTGCACACATCCACGCACATTCAGACTTCCCACTTTGACAATTTTCTTCTTCTTATTCTTTTTAGTAATCTTTACAGGAAAAGGGGTTACTAGCCCATTGTTCCCGGCATTTTAGTTGACTTTTACAACACGCATGGCTTACGGAGGAAAGATTCTTATTCCACTTCCCCATGGATATAAAAGGAAAATTAATAAGACCAAGAACTATTAAGATAAAATCAAAGAAAACTCAGATGAGTGTGTATAAATAAATGTGTACATGTATGTGTAGTGTGACCTAAGTGTAAGTAGAAGTAGCAAGACATGCCTGTAATCTTGCAT
Organism: Cherax quadricarinatus; assembly: GCF_026875155.1. NCBI lineage: Eukaryota > Metazoa > Arthropoda > Malacostraca > Decapoda > Parastacidae > Cherax > Cherax quadricarinatus. Next base: position 11,481,573 of record NC_069407.1, on the reverse strand, counting down.
ATTTATGAGACAGACAAAAGACATCAGCAATCCTACCATCATGTAAAACAATCACAGGCTTCGTTTTACACTCACTTGGCAGGACGGTAGTACCTCCCTGGGTGGTTGCTGTCTACCAACCTACTACATTTATATATATATATATATATATATATATTTTATATATATATATATATATATATATATATATATATATATTATATATATATATATATATATATATATATATATATATATATATATATATATATATATATATATATATATATATATGTCATGCCGAATATGTAAAACTGGTCAATTAGCAAGAACTCATTTAAAATTAAGTCCTTTCTAAAATTTTCTATTATACATTTAAAGATATATTTTTTTTATTAATGTTATTGTAAAAAATTTTAATTTTACATCAAAAGAATCTTAGAAAACTTACCTAACCTTATTATAACTAGTGTAATTTATTTTAGCCTAACCTAACTAAATATATTTTAGATAAGTTTACAATAATTTAATACTAAACAAACACAGTGAAATATATTTTTTTCCTTAGGTTCAGAATGATTTTGGCGAAATTATTGCATACACAAATTTTCGCTTGTCCTATATGGCAAAATGAGCGTTGCTATTTAAGCCAAGATGGCAAGTTCTGCCTATTCGGCACAACATATGTATGTATGTATGTATGTATGTATATATGTATATATGTGTGTATATATATATATATATATATATATATATATATATATATATATATATATATGCACCCACGAATAAGTGGTATTTAAGCAATAACATGCTGCGGTGGGCCGGGAGGATCAAAACTCATGATGTTTTAGCATGCCTCGCGGGAAGCAAGTCAAAATTCATGATGCTTTAGACCAGTGGACCATACAGTCCTACAAACAACATGATTCTAGCTAACTAGGCTTGCTTCATGTTGCAAGGACATACGATGGTGTGGTAACCTCAGAGCTAATTTATATTTTGTTTGAGGTTTTCTAACATAATAGGATGCTTTCAAACATGCCACAAACTGTGACCCAAATGCCATTATTGTAGCAGATTTGAGAGTGTCCTGTTAATTAAGGTGCTGTTGGAGTGTGAGCAAGGTAACATTTATGAAGGGATTCAGGGATACCGGCAGGCCAGACTTGAGTCCTGGAGATGGGAAGTACAGTGTCTGCACTCTGAAGGAGGGGTGTTAATGTTGCAGTTTTATAGCTGTAGTGTAAGCGCCTCTGTTAAGACAGTGATGGAGTGAATGATGATGATGAAATTTTTCTTAATCTGGCCGCCCTACCTTGGTGGGAGATGGCCAATTTGTTAATAATAATAAAATAATATATGTATGTCATGCTTTTTTAGACAGAGCTTGCAATCTTGGCTTATAAAGCATTAACCATTCGCAAAATACACTGTAAATTTACTATAGCAATATACATATCTCTGAACATCAGTCTGAATATCAGGAAGTTAACATATTTCTGCAATGGTTAATGATACTAAATGGATATTAAAAATATAGATTGGATAAGATTAAGCAAAATTATATTATGTGAATTTTATTAAGATTGAGGGAGGCTGCTTAGTTCAGTTACACGGAAAGCAAAAATATTTTATATGTTAATTTACAAAAGTATATTTATTTGTGCCCTTCAGTGAGAGTGACTTTAGGCTGGTTAGGGACATTAGATCCAAGGAATTGGAGCTGCTCTCCCTTTGAATTAAATCTGATTACCTCCCATTCCTCATCCACTGTAAGACAATTACTTAGCACTTTCTTGTGAATACATTGACAGTACGATTCTTATGTGTTTAGTGCTTCCTTGGGAAACTATAAACATAGTATGGGCATGTAAGGAGGATGGAGAGGAATAGGTTGATGAAGAGGGTGTATAAATCTGGAGTGGAAACCAGGAGTGTAAGGAAGTCATCCCATAAATGACATGAGGGAAGGGGGTAAAAGAGGCTTTGAGTTATAGGGTCTTGAGCATCCAGCAGGCTTGACTGAATGGAAACAGATGGTTTTTTAATGGACATGTTGGAGTGTGACCAAGATACCCTTTATGAAGGGCTTTAGGAAAACTAGTTAGTTGCACTTGAGTCCTGGGGGTGGGAAGGGCAGTGCCTGCACTCTGAAGGAGGGTTGTAGATGTTGCAGTTGGACATCTGCTTGCAACATCAGCACACTTCTGGAAAGATGATGAATGTGTTTTCTTTTTTGGGGGGATCACCCTGCCTTGGCAGAGATGACCGTTAAAGTTAAAAATAATTATAATAATACCTCTCATTGCATACTATAATTTTTGGAAAAGATGAATTTTTATGCCCATTCAGCTTGTTTGACTGTCTAAAAAGCATGGACACACACCAGAGGTGAGCAATAGCTCTCGCACTTGGTTCCTGACATGACTTGCTGAATAATGTGTATATTTACTTCCATATACCTATTGATGCTTATTTATTTATCTCATTTTTTATTAATTTGTTCTTAATTGTGTAGTAGGAATTTGCAATTTGTATTGTAATTTAACATTTTCTAATATTGTAATTATACCTAAAGGTAGAAAATGTTGATTTCTGCCTTGTTAGACATAACTGATTTTTTTTATAAAACTTTGTTGTTTTGTGTTTTAATGAACATAAGTCATGTGTCAGAAGTTTATTTTCTTAATACTCCTTAAAAGTTATGTGAAAGATTAATATGGTGCCAAGGATTTAGCAACCTGGGAATCAATACAATATTATCAACAGTGACTAACAGTAAGTACAGTGGTTAAGTATTTAGTAGCCTGGGCATCATTACAATATTATCAGCAGTGACTGACAGTATATAAGGTTACCTGAACAAGAAGAAATATGGATAAGCTGAATAGTTTTTCATAGTAACAGGTGATCAGACAAGTGTCCCAGACACAGGTCTGATTATTAACTGATGGGCATCTGCTGGTCTATCCCCAGCTAGGTATTTTGCTCCTTTTTAAAAAAAAATGATTTAAATAAGATTAAGATTAAGATGTTTATTTTGACACATTACATGATTGTACAGAGGAATATAATAGTTGGGTGTACATGCCAAAAGCCCCTTTGTATACAGAGCATTTCGGGCAAACTTAAAGATTAACTTAAGATTAGGAAGGCAATAATACATAGTTCATATAGTCATTAGATGAGTTACAGTGAGTACAGGAGAAGTGAATATTCTATCAGATAATACTACATGGTTTTGGTAAGTTTAGTAAAGACTTATTGCACTATTGAATTAGTTAATGAAGATTACAGTATTACAATGTAACATTTAAAACAAATTTACAATTTGATGTATAACAAATAAGTACTATTTAAAACAATGAAATCTGGTATTACAATGGAACAATATACATTATGATGTACTGTATTACAGTCTAGTACTATTTAAAACAATGAAAAACAGACATCCTAATTTTGTAGTAGTAAGTTGAGCATTCATCAGCACAATATGAGTAGCTTTTGAGAAACTGGTAGTGATTAGGTATGGTTTGTCTGGTTAATTTTGGGTGATGAGGTGATTTCTTATTACGGCCTTAAACTGATGTGCACACAGGGGTCCTTTAGTGTGTTCTAGCAATGAATTCCAGATCTTCGGGCCTTTTACGTGCATAGCATTTTTGCATAGGGAGAGATGAACACAAGGGGTATCGAAGAGTGATCTGTGTCTCATATTATGGTTGTATGTTCTGTTATAGTCATCAAGGAGGAGTTTGAGAGGAGGGTTTACATTAGAGTATAGTGTTCTGTGTATATAGTAGGCTTAATAATAAGTGTGGATGTTTTGTATATTTAGCAGGTAAAGACTCTTGAAAAGAGGTGGAGTGTGTTGTCTAATGCAGGAGTTATTAAAGGCTTAAGGTGATTTGCTGTGGTTGAGCCCCATGCACAAATACGATAGGTGAGGTAAGAGTAAATGAGAGAGTTGTACAAAGCTAGAAGAGCTTATTGGGGCACATAGTACTGTATCTTTGAAAGGATGCCTACTGTTTTGGAGACTTTCTTGGAAATTTGCTGTATGTGTGTCTAAAATTTGACATTGCAGTCAAGGTGGAGACCTAGAAATTTGCCCTCTGCCTGTCTTGAAATAAGTGAACCATTTATCAACATGTTTAGGTGTACATTTGAAGCTCTGTTTCCAAAAAGCATGAAGTAGGTTTTGTCTATATTGAGAGTAAGTTTGTTGGTAATCATCCAAGTTGATATTTTTAGCTGTTCAGCATTTACTGTGTCAGTATTGTTGGGTTTGGGTGAGAAGAGACATAAGTTGTTATTTATTTATTTTTATTATCACACCGGCCGATTCCCACCAAGGCAGGGTGGCCCGAAAAAGAAAAACTTTCACCATCATTCACTCCATCACTGTCTTGCCAGAAGGGTGCCTTACACTACAGTTTTTAAACTGCAACATTAACACCCCTCCTTCAGAGTGCAGGCACTGTACTTCCCATCTGCAAATAAAATGGGTTTAAGGAGACTAGATGCATTTGGTAGGTCATTGATATAAATGAGAAAGAGAAGTGGGCCAAGAATGCTCCCCTGTGGGACTCCAACAAGAGAAGGTTGTGTAGTGGAGCTGGCTACATTTGTGTGTACATACTGGGTTCTATTGTTAAGATAAGATTTTAGGTAATTGAGAGAGTGTCCTCTGACCCTATAATGTTCAAGTTTTTGGTGCAAAAGGTCATGGTCAACTGTATCAAAAAATTTTCGTAAGTCTATGAAACGTCCCAGGGGAAATTCATTTTTCTCAAGTGCAGAATATATTAGTTCAAGTATATGTATAATAGCATCATTAGTACTTTTTTCGGTCTGAATCCAAACTGACAAGGGTTGAGTATGTTGTGGGATACAAAGTAGGAGTAGACTTGTTTGTGAATTAATTTTTTGAAGATGTTAGATAGTAGGGGCAGGTTTGATATAGGCCTATAATTGTTCAATTCAGTTGGATTATCTCCTTTGAGGATCGGGGTGACTCTCGCTGTCTTGAGTATGGATGGGAAGGTGGAAGATTCAGTGGATTTGTTAAAAAGAGTTACAATAATTGGTGACAACACATGAGAAGCTTTTTTATACATGAGTGGTGGTAAATTATTTAGGTCTCCTGTCTTGTTCTTTAGTGTTTTGATGATAGACAAGATTTCAGTAGGGTTTGTTAGGGCTAAAAATTGAGTACAGTGAAACCCCGGGTTTCGGCTGCCCTGGGAATCAGCTGCTTTGGGTTTCATCTGCTTTTTTCGGTCAAATTTTGTCCTGCGTTTCAGTCGTTGCCACAGATTTCAGTCAGCATACCAGACCTGTTCCCCTGCCCAAGCAGGCATCATCAGCCAGTCTAGCTTTGTTTATCCTTGAGTGAGCATTACCCTGCACTCTCATCCTGCCAGGCAGGCAGACAGGCAGCCAGGCAGCCAACCAGCCAGGCAGCCCGCCCGCCCGCCCCCTGACCAAGCTGAAACAAGCCTTATCTGCAACATGTTCAGTGACAAAACCTTGTCCCACTTCAGGGAAATCTAGTGACCATTTTCTCCTTACCAGCTAAATCCTTCTCACACTCCCAAACTCATCTAGGCGAAGCTTCAGCCTCCTATTTTCCTCCTGAAGAAGTAGAACCTCCTTCTTCAACACTTTAACCTGAGATTCTAAAACACTACAACAAGCCATGGGGCTTGGTAACACCCCACACTAACTCCCAGAGCTTAGGACAGGTATGACCGCAGGTGACCACTGACCTCAGCGTACTGATAGAAGCAGAAGAGATGTGAAGACGATGTAATCAGTCCATCACCCTTGAAGCTTTGAGGGGATCAGTCCCTCAGTCTGGAGAAGAGTATTGTTCCATAGTCTCAAACAATATGGAGTTGAAGTGACAGGATGGAGCCTTATATACCGCCAGGAGGTGAGATGTAGGCCACTAGTAGAGGTAAGAATGTAGTCGTTGGGAGGTCACGTCCCTCTCAAATCCAGCCATTCTCACTAGTAGAAGTTGTCCAAGTTGTTTTCTGTTCTGTACCAAGCTATCATTGTGTTGCAGTATCTGACAGAGTGAATATTAAAATGGTATAAAATACCGGCAGGTTGTTAGAGAGGGACGTGACCTCCCAACGACTACATTCTTACCTCAACTAGTGGCTTACATCTCACCTCCTGGTGGTATATAAGGCTCCATCCTGTCACTTCAACTCTGAAGAGCTTGCTATGTCTATTCTCAATGTCTGTCCCACAATCACCTTAGCTGCTGGGTTAAGCCCTGGCTCTATTTCTACGACTAAGAACACTCCTCTCCTTCGCTATTCTTCGTCAGTCCCGTCTTCCCCGCTCATCCCATTGGGATCTTACCTGAACTTGTTCGTTCGTTCGTACTTCAACTCCATATTGTTTCAGACTATGGAACAATACTCTTTTCCAGACTGAGGGACTGACCACCTCAAAACTTCAAGGGTGATGGACTGATTACATCGACTTCACGTCTCTTCTGCTTCTATCAACTTTTCTGTACTCGACTGAAGAAGCCTACTGTGTAGGCAAAATGTTTCGAAATAAAGATACCTAACTGTTGCCATAAATGAAATTGAAAGAAACCCAAAGTAATTCTTCTATGCCAAATCAAAGTCGAGAACAACGTCCAGTATTGGGCCCCTACTTAAACAAGATGGGTCCTACACAGATGACAGCAAGGAAATGAGTGAGCTACTCAAGTCCCAATATGACTCAGTTTTTAGCAAGCCGCTAACCAGACTGAGAGTCGAAGATCAAAATGAATTTTTTATGAGAGAGCCACAGAATTTGGTTAACACAAGCCTATCTGATGTTATCCTGATGCCAAATGACTTCGAACTGGCGATAAATGACATGCCCATTGTTACGTTGGTTGTCCCTATTACTTTGATTGTAAGGTTCTCACTACATGTTCTAGTGTGGGGTAGCTTTTTACTTAATGGCCTTATCTGTCTAGGGGTAATACTTACATCATGGCTGATCATCTTGAGTGTCTCTGATATCCTTTCACCAGCCCTCTTCACAGGTTATGTAAACTACTACTATAAAAATATAACTGTATTCTCAATAGATATGTACAGAATATACAATCACAGCCTCACATTTTCAAAACAAAAATCTACACACTCCATAGCTGTTCTCCCACATGGTGTATCCAACAACTTTTGTCCTCTCTTCTTGACATAACTCTGGCTAACCAGTGTTTTGACACATTTTTGTCACCCTGGGTATGTGGTTCACAATTTTAAATTATAAAAACTCACCCCTGGGCACACATGATGCCCCAAAAGTTAGGAAGAAGGACCCAGAGATCCTGCCAGGTTGAAGGTCGCCACAGAGAGAGGGAGTCAGTGAGAGGGAGAGAGAGAGAGAGCCTGGCTAAGCTCCTCCCACCAAAACAAAAGACTGTTGCCAAGCACAATTCTCCAGTTACCACATTCACCACCCTTAATTTTACTTTTACAAAAAGAAATACAACTTTATAAACTACTTATTTAAATTGTGTGTTTATGTGTCTATAGTAAAACCTATTATATTGGGGAAAAATAGGCTTGACCCAGCTCCCTCTCGTCATAAGGTTGATCAGCCCTTATGACATTTAGAACTGAGCCCCCCATCAATTCAATATAATTAGGTTTTCCAAGTAACTGTTACTTATAAATACATGTTGGTCCTATAGCCCCATAACACCCCCACCTCCAGACGAAGTCTCACAAAAGCTAGCCGTGTCCCTCAGGCAAACGGCTAGTAAAAAAGTATATTGCTTAAGTCTGAAGGCGGTAAACAAGACTACTAGAAAATGTACATATTTCCCAGCACCATAACAAACTCTTCACTTTACTTTTTATTTAACAACAGATTGCAGAATTTTTTATAAAAGCATTTTAACCATGCCCTTTATCGAAGGGTGAAAAACTATTTACAATTTTAGTGGCTTTTAAACAATACACATTACAATGCAAGAATTGCACACAATGTCCACTGTGAAAGCCCGCACCAACAGGCCTGTGCCTCTGCTGCGGTACTCCAGAAGAAATGGTACTCCAGGGTGGCATCTTCCTGATCAGGAGACGAGAGTAGAGCCAAACCCAGAGCAGTCAGGTGTACACCAGGCAGGAAACTTCACAAAACATGTCAAGGTGTCTCTCACTTGGTGGCCGAACCAAACAGTGAGACTTCCAGTCAACATCACGATCCTTAACATGGTCAGGCACTCAAGCCCATTCTTCCGATGGTCCCACTCCACACAGATCACTCCAAACTTAAATGAAGAGGAGGCTGACATAGAACATGAAGGGGTCCAAGGGACCACAAAGGCAAATCGTCGGGCCCGTTTTGTATATAGAGCACACCAAGACACAACATCAATACCTTCCTGAACGTCTCATGTTACCGAAGGTTTCAACCACTGCCTCAACTCACATTTACGTACACCCTGACCCTCGTCACACTTTTGGCTCCGACTCGACTCCTTCACAGTCAGATGGCTGGTAGAGAGTACTAAAGGCTCCCGAGAGTTCACCACTGCAAAAACAACAAGGTCAGCACATGACAAACACTATGTACAAGTACGCACCATGAAACTACATGAAACATCTTAGAGAGAGCATCAGCAACCACATTCTCTGAGCCTTTTTATATATTTAACTTTCAAATTTAAAAAGGCTGTAGGAAACAAAGCCCATCTTAAGAGTCTTTGATTGGGGTTTTTCTCATTCTTTGCAAAAACCTCAGAGGGTTATGGTCACTATACACTATTACAGGATGTGGGGAAGCACTGATATAAACTTCAAATTTCTGCACAGCCAACACCAAAGCCAAAGCCTCTTTCTCTACAGTTGCATACAACGTTGATGCTTTTTTAATTTGGCTGAAGGGTAACAAACTGGCTGAAGGCTATCTCTTCATCACCCTGCAACAACACTACACCTACCCTACATTCACTAGCATCCACTTGTAGAGAAAAGGGGCATTCAAACTCAGGACTTTTCAAGATAGGGGGCCATTCCCTAATAACTTTTCACATTTTCAAAAGCCCTGTCACACTTGCTGTCCCAGCTGAATTGAACTTTGGGACTGGTAAAAGTTGTCAGTGGTGATGTTACCTGGGAGGGTTGGGGCAGAATCGTCTGTAATAACCCACCATGCCCAGGAACCTCATCACTGCCTTCCGATTCTGTGGTCTAGGAAAATTTATAATGGCCTCCACCTTAGCATGAATTGGGGCAACTTTTCCCTGACCAACTACCATCCTAAGAATTGTACACTGGCTTGGCCAAACTCACTTTGCTCAAATTGATGGTTAGATTGGCCTTGGGGTAGACATTCAAACAACTTTTGCAATCTTACCAAGTGAGTTTCCCACTTTGGGTTTCTGAATACCACAATATCATTTTAGATAGGCCCGCACACCATCCAACCCCCTTATGGACAGTATTTTTACGACGCTGGAAGGGGCAGGAGCATTTTTTAACCCAAAAGGGAGAACATTATATTGAAATAACCCATTGGAGTGACGAAGGCTGAAATTTCCTTGGCTCGCTGGGTGAGGGGTTTTCTGATAATAACCTTTAAGTAACCCGTTTGCTCACAACTTTGCCCCTCCCACAGATCAATCACATCATCCATACGTGGCAAAGGGTAACAGTCAGCCTTCGTTACTTCATTTACTCTGCGATAGTCAGTGCACAAACGCATAGATCCATCAGGTTTGGGAACCTTCAGGCATGGAGAAAGCCCACTGACTCTCGCTAGGGACTACAAACTGGTTTTGAAGGAGGAATTTCACTTCTTCCCTCCCTGTGAAGTTGTTTTGTTGGGTTCATGCGGTAAGGAGCCTGCTTATTGGAACAGCTTCCCCCACATCCACATCATGGGGAGGGAATTTACTTACTTTGGGTACATCCCCAAACAAATCTGGAAATTTTTGGAGTAACTGAACCCAAATCACAGGCTCCTTGTACACTGAGTCCCTTCATGTGTGCCAAGGGATTTTTCAAGATGGCTGAATTGCACAGCCTTACTTCTGTTGTTACAGGGAAGTTTTTCAGTATCGTCACACTAACTTGAATAGCGGCAACTCCTGCCTAGAATGGTATTTTTTCAACCTGTTAATGTGCACAGTCCTTTCTGATTGCGACGGCCAGGCATCTTAATTACATAATTGGGGCCAGACCTGCCTGTGATGGGCAAAGGGTCCATCAAATTTGTGCAGCCAAGGCATGTCCCGGGAAACCGGCTCCAAAGCTAAAACTTCCTCTCCAACACTGAAGGAGCGAGGGGCTGCCCTTTGGTCGTACCGCTGCTTCATGGGCCCCCTGACTAGCTTTGAGGTTGTCTGCTGCCCTCTGTCTCGCCTGGTCCAATCGTTTCCTGAAAAAGAGAACATCTTCCGGCGGGGAAGCCTCATTTTCACCACCCAGCCAATGCTCCTTGAGAATAGTCAGTGGTCCCCTCACTGGATGACCATAGACAAGCTCGAAAGGGTTGAAACTGAGAGATTCTTGGGTGCTTTCCCGCACGGCAAACAAGAGAAAAAGGGATACCCTCATCCCAATCAAATAGTGTTATTCATACAATAAGCTCGCATTTATTGTCTTAAGAGTTTGATGAAACTCTCTACTACTCCCTGAGACTGGGGGGTGATAGGCAATTGAAAATTTGGGCTGTACTCTAACCCCTTTAACACATTTCCTAAATAAATTTCGAGGTAAAGTTAGACCCTTGATCTGTTTGTACCTCCCGAGGAAAGCCAACATGGGAAAAGAACTTCATCAAGCCCTTAAGACCACTCGAGTGTTATCTTGCGTAGAGGGATTGCTTCTGGGTATCTGGTAGTGGAGCAAATTATTGTTAGTAAATAATTATTTCCCATTCTGGTCCTTGGGAGTGACCAAGGACATCCACTACCAGCTTGCTGAAGGGGTTTACCTGGTGCGAAATTGGCTGAAGGGGAACAGGTTTAATGCTTTGATTAGTTTCCCTATAATTTGGCAGGCATGACAGGTCTTTATAAATCCCAAACCGTCTCCCACAACCGAGGCCAGAAGAAGTGCCTGGAAACCCTGGATACTGTTTTAGCAATACCTAGGGGTCCACCTAGAGGTGTGTCATGGGACTAAGCTAAGAACATGGTTTCTATAAGGCTCAGGCCCCCACGACCTGGTGACAAAAACTTGGCTCTCCTTCTACTGGTACTGCAACCGAAGGTGCCTTCTTCATGAGTATACCTTTCCTGAAATAGAAACATTTATTTAAAGTAAAGATTCCTCCTCAGTCACAGCTGAGGCTCTGATCGACTTAAGTGTGTCATCACACCCCTGTGCAGCAATTAAAAGCATCATAGTAGGCCCAATCTCCCTCACACTACTTCCTTGATCTCTGCACTGATTAGGCTCAAAATCGGGTTGTGGTATCCTTTTCTTTAGTTGACTGAGTTTCAACCTCAGAAAATAGAGTTTCCAAACCTAGTCCTCACCATCCTCATGAGAAATATAAGGATTTACCCTTGGTATCCTGGTCACGAGACATACTTCTTGTGATGGCACCCAACAGGGAAAAGGTCTGGCAGGGTCTCCTAGCCTTCTTCTCCCAAACTTTGGGGCCTGGTTGCCCCCATACTAGTGGGTTTTTCACTGTCTAACAGGCCCATCACATTATTCCCTAATAAGAGGTCAACCCCTTCGAAGGGAATTTCATTGAGATACCTACAGGGAGATAGCCTACTTGGTATGTAGATTCACCCATAATTTGTGTACCGGTGTCCTTACGGTTAACCCCTAATACCCTTCAACAATATATCTACCCCAGTATAGGTATCCTTAGACACTGGTAGCAACTCCAGCACGTAGCAAAGAGTAAGGTGGGTACATCCATCTCTCAAGGACACTATGTTCTCAACCCTACCCACATCCTTATGCAAACAACTGTGGACTTAAATAGAAATACATGCATCCTGGGGTCTAGACCCAAGGGTCCTCCTCACCTTGCTTTGAAATACAGGCAAAATGGATGTGTGTCTACAGTTAGAGTCCTCTGGGGTGGTTCCTCCCTTTCCTGATCTCGCTGCCTTGACCAGCAAAACTTTTGTGTGTGTCCAGTTTTGTTTCAGTAGTAACAGGCATAACTCTTAAAGGTATTTTTTACCATTTGGTGTAGGACTGGTACTGTTTACTCGAGGACCTGAAAAATTATCTGATTGTCTAGGTAAACTTTTGAGCTCCATGACTTACCTTTTCTTTCTATTTTAGAGGGTGCCTCAGCCTTCATTTGTCCCTGAAAATTCTTGTCCCACTTACCTTTATGACCATAGGACTTGGAATAAGATTTAGAACGAGTGGGGGAAATTTTCAGGAGCATGATTGTTTTTTTTCTTACCAATTCCCTGCGAGCCAAGAATCGGTCACCTAGATCCAGTGCTTCTGAAAGATTATCTGGGTTTTTGTCCTCCAAATTTCTCTGAGGGCAACACGGATTGTATTGTACAATTCCTCATGAACCTCAATCTACTAATTTGTTATAGTCTTTATTAACTCCTTTAGAAAAAAACCCTTTCTTAAAAAGGAACTTTTCTCAAATTCCCCAAAATCAGTTAAGGGCTGCCCATCCCGAAATTTTTTAATTTCTGAACTTTTGTCTATATTTCTCAGGTATCATTTGGTATGCAAGCAATACTTCCTCTTTAATCTTATCATAATCAAAAATCTTGCCCCTCCAGAGTCTTACTCTCTGGAATCCTTTACCCCAAGTTGTTGCGAACTAGGGGTAGCCCACTTCTGTTTGGGCCATCCTTGCTCCAAAGCAGTCTTCTCAAAAAAGAAAAATAAACTATCTGGGTCACTCTCTGTAAACTTAGGGACAAAAAATTTTCAGCTTTAGTTATGTTAAAGTACTGCTCAGGCTCTTGTTCTGAACCTCCTAACCTTTGACGTTCTTCCTCCTTAGCTTTCATTAAGTTCATCTGAGCCTCTAGTACAGCTAATTTCAGTTCATTCTCTCCATTTCCATATACCTGGGGTAAGTTATCCTCATGTTCACTGTTAACAGGCATGTTTACTGATGAATTATTACCTTCCGTGAAGCCTAAAAAATCTGAAGGCTCATCTTCTGACATAGTTTTTTATCTTTAAAAACACTTGCTTCCCTCTTACAGTATCAGTGGACAAAGTTTTCCCACAGGCACATAAAATAACACAAATTGAATGTAAACTATGCACATAGCACTTACCTTAACCACAACAAAAAAGTGTTTTCTCAACCTTTCTCCCACCTTAGGAGAAAAAACAACCTGTTAACTAATATATGAAAACAACACTCCCCTGACCCACCTTGGTAAATCTTCCTACCAGAAAAAATGAAAAATGTTTTTACCCCATACCAGCACATTTAGTTCAAAGAATGTTTTTAGTTTATTTTAGCAGTCAAATAACTCTCCCCGGGCAAGCTCCCCGGGTTTCATTGGTTGTCCCTATTACTTTGATTGTAAGGTTCTCACTACATGTTCTAGTGTGGGGTAGCTTTTTTACTTAATGGCCTTATCTGTCTAGGGGAATACTTACAAACATGGCTGATCATCTTGAGTGTCTCTGATATCCTTTCACCAGCCCTCTTCACAGGTTATGTAAAACTACTACTATAAAAATATAACTGTATTCTCAATAGATATGTACAGAATATACAATCACGCCTCACATTTTCAAAACAAAAATTCTACACACTCCATAGCTGTTCTCCCACTGGTGTATCCCCAACAACTTTTGTTTCCCCTTTCTTGACATACTCTGGGCCTAACCCGTGTTTTGACACACTTTAGTCACCCTGGGTATGGTGGTCACAACTTAAATTATAAAAACTCACCCTGAGAGCACACAAAGATGGCCCCAAAAGTTAGGAGAAGAACCCAGGATCCCGCCCGGTTGAAGGTCAGCCACAGAGAGAGGGAGTCAGTGAGAGGGAGAGAGAGAGAGAGCCTGGCTAAGCTCCTCCCACCAAAACAAAAGACTGTTGCCAAGCACAATTCTCCAGTTACCACAATTCTACCACCCCTTAATTTTACTTTTACAAAAAGAAATACAACTTTATAAACTACTTATTTAAATTGTGTGTTTATGTGTCTATAGTATAACCTATTGAGAAAAATAGGCTTGACCCAGCTGCCTCTCAGTCATAAGGTTGATCAGCCCTTATGACATTTAGAACTGAGTCCCCATCAATTCAATATAATTAGGTATTCCAGAGTAACTGTTACTTATAAATACATGTTGGGTCCTATAGCCCCATAACACCCATGCACTCTGCCCCAGGGCCAGACTCATGGAACTCTGTGTTCTTCAAGAACTGCAAGAAGCCCCTATCACGAGCCTTTTCCATCCTATGGAGAGGGAGCATGGACACGGGGGTCGTCCCACAGTTACTAAAAACAACACACATAGCCCCACTCCACAAAGGGGGCAGTAAAGCAACAGCAAAGAACTACAGACCAATAGCACTAATATCCCATATCATAAAAATCTTTGAAAGGGTCCTAAGAAGCAAGATCACCACCCATCTAGAAACCCATCAGTTACACAACCCAGGACAACATGGGTTTAGAACAGGTCGCTCCTGTCTGTCTCAACTATTGGATCACTACGACAAGGTCCTAGATGCACTAGAAGACAAAAAGAATGCAGATGTAATATATACAGACTTTGTAAAAGCCTTCGACAAGTGTGACCATGGCGTAATAGCGCACAAAATGCGTGCTAAAGGAATAACAGGAAAAGTCGGTCAATGGATCTATAATTTCCTCACTAACAGAACACAGAGAGTAGTCATCAACAGAGTAAAGTCCGAGGCAGCTACGGTGAAAAGCTCTGTTCCACAAGGCACAGTACTCGCTCCCATCTTGTTCCTCATCCTCATATCCGACATAGACAAGGATGTCAGCCACAGCACCGTGTCTTCCTTTGCAGATGACACCCGAATCTGCATGACAGTGTCTTCCATTGCAGACACTGCAAGGCTCCAGGCGGACATCAACCAAATCTTTCAGTGGGCTGCAGAAAACAATATGAAGTTCAAGGATGAGAAATTTCAATTACTCAGATATGGTAAACACGAGGAAATTAAATCTTCATCAGAGTACAAAACAAATTCTGGCCACAAAATAGAGCGAAACACCAACGTCAAAGACCTGGGAGTGATCATGTCGGAGGATCTCACCTTCAAGGACCATAACATTGTATCAATCGCATCTGCTAGAAAAATGACAGGATGGATAATGAGAACCTTCAAAACTAGGGATGCCAAGCCCATGATGACACTCTTCAGGTCACTTGTTCTATCTAGGCTGGAATATTGCTGCACAATAACAGCACCTTTCAAGGCAGGTGAAATTGCTGACCTAGAAAATGTACAGAGAACCTTCACGGCGCGCATAACGGAGATAAAACACCTCAATTACTGGGAGCGCTTGAGGTTCCTAAACCTGTATTCCCTGGAACGCAGGAGGGAGAGATACATGATTATATACACCTGGAAAATCCTAGAGGGACTAGTACCGAACTTGCACACGAAAATCACTCACTACGAAAGCAAAAGACTTGGCAGACGATGCAACATCCCCCCAATGAAAAGCAGGAGTGTCACTAGCATGTTAAGAGACCATACAATAAGTGTCAGGGGCCCGAGACTGTTCAACTGCCTCCCAGCATACATAAGGGGGATTACCAACAGACCCCTGGCAGTCTTCAAGCTGGCACTGGACAAGCACCTAAAGTCGGTTCCTGACCAGCCGGGCTGTGGCTCGTATGTTGGTTTGTGTGCAGCCAGCAGTAACAGCCTGGTTGATCAGGCTCTGATCCACCAAAAGGCCTGGTCACAGACCGGGCCGCGGGGGCGTTGACCCCCGGAACTCTCTCCAGGTACTCCAGGTATGTGTCTTACCTAACAACCTGTCGGTATTTCATACCATTTTAATATTCAACTATGTATCACTGCCCCGGGCATCGATGGTGTTATGTACTCCATGATTGCACAGGCTGGGCACAGTGAATGGGAGGCCATACTAGACCTGGAGAGAGTTCAGGGGGTCAACGCCCCCACCGCCCGGTCTGTGACCAGGCCTCATGGTGGATCAGAGCCTGATCAACCAGGCTGTTCCTGCTGGCTGCACGCAATCCAATGTATGAGCCACAGCCCGGCTGGTCAGGTACTGACTTTAGGTGCTTGTCCAGTGCCTGCTTAAAGACAGATAGGGGTCTATTAGTATCCCCCTTATGTATGCTGGGAGGCAGTTGAACAATCTCGGGCCCCTGACACTTACTGTATTGTCTATTAATGTGCTAGTGACACCCCTGCTTTTCATTGGGGGGATGTTGCATCGTCTGCCGAGCCTTTTGCTTTTGTTGTGAGTGATTTTCTGCTTTTGTTGTGAGTGATTTTCATGTGCAAGTTCGGTACTAGTCCCTCTAGGATTTTCCAGGTGTATACCTGGAGTTTACCTGGAGAGAGTTCCGGGGGTCAATGGCCCCGTGGCCCGGTCTGTGACCAGGCCTCCTGGTGGATCAGAGCCTGATCAACCAGGCTGTTGCTGCTGGCTGCATGCAAACCAACGTACGAGCCACAGCCCAGCTGGTCAGGAACCGACTTTACGTGCTTGTCCAGTGCCAGCTTGAAGACTGCCAGGCGTCTGTTGGTAATCCCCCTTATGTATGCTGGGAGGCAGTTGAACAGTCTCGGGCCCCTGACACTTATTGTATGGTCTCTTAACGTGCTAGTGACACCCCTGCTTTTCATAGGGGGATGTTGCATTGTCTGCCAAGTCTTTTGATTTCGTAGTGAGTGATTTTCATGTGCAAGTTCGGTACTAGTCCCTCTAGGATTTTCCAGGTGTATATAATCATGTATCTCTCCCGCCTGCGTTCCAGGGAGTACAGGTTCAGGAACCTCAAGCGCTCCCAGTAATTGAGGTGTTTTATCTCCGTTATGCGCGCCGTGAAGGTTCTCTGTACATTTTCTAGGACAGCAATTTCACCTGCCTTGAAAGGTGCTGTTAGTGTGCAGCAATATTCCAGCCTAGATAGAACAAGTGACCTGAAAAGTGTCATCATGGGCTTTGCCTCCCTAGTTTTGAAGGTTCTCATTATCCATCCTGTCATTTTTCTAGCAGATGCGATTGATACAATGTTATGGTCCTTGAAGGTGAGATCCTCCGACATGATCACTCCCAGGTCTTTGACGTTGGTGTTTCGCTCTATTTTGTGGCCAGAATTTGTTTTGTACTCTGAAAAAGATTTAATTTCCTCGTGTTTACCATATCTGAGTAATTGAAATTTCTCATCGTTGAACTTCATATTGTTTTCTGCAGCCCACTGAAAGATTCGGATGATGTCCGCCTGGAGCCTTGCAGTGTCTGCAATGGAAGACACTGTCATGCAGATTCGGGTGTCATCTGCAAAGAAAAACACGGCTGTGGTGACATC
>NC_069407.1:11458072-11463590 GCF_026875155.1 Cherax quadricarinatus | reverse complement strand
CACCTCACCCCTTTACTGTGGAGCTTCACTGAACCCACTGTGTGAGCCTCACTCTGAACCTTATGTGTGAGTTTACTGACCCACTGTAGCCTCATTCGAACCTTACTGTGTGAGCGTCACTGTACCTCACTGTGTGAGCCTCCCTAAACCTACTGTGAGTTCACTGTCCCGGGGACCTCACTCTGAACCTTACTGTGTGACTTCACTGTACCTCACTGTGTGAGCCTCACTCTGAACCTTAACTGTGTGAGCTTCACTGTACCTCACTGTGTGAGCCTCACTCTGAACCTTACTGTGTGAGCGTCACTGTACCTCACGTGTGGGGCCTCACTCTGAACCTTACTGTGGAGCTTCACTGTACCTCACTGTGTGAGCCTCACTCTGAACCTTACTGTGTGAGCTTCACTGTACCTCACTGTGTGAGCCTCACTCTGAAACCTTACTGTGTGAGCTTCACTGTACCTCACTGTGTGAGCCTCACTCTGAACCTTACTGTGTGAGCTTCACTGTACCTCACTGTGTGAGCCTCACTCTGAACCTTACTGTGTGAGCTTCACTGTAACCTCACTGTGTGAGCCTCACTCTGAACCTTACTGTGTGAGCTTCACTGTACCTCACTGTGTGAGCCTCACTCTGAACCTTACTGTGTGAGCTTCACTGTACCTCACTGTGTGAGCCTCACTCTGAACCTTACTGTGTGAGCTTCACTGAACCTCACTGTGTGAACCTCACTGTGTGAGCCTCACTGTGTGAACCTCAGTGTAAGCGTCACTGTGTGAATCACAGTGTGAACACTGTGAACCTCACTGTATGAACCTCACTGTATGAACCTCACTGTGTGAACCTCACTGTGTGAACCTCACTGTGTGAACCTCACTGTGTGACCCCTCATTGTGTGAACCTCATAAGGTAAAAGACAATATTTAGGAAATATAATAAATATTAAATTTATTCATTATTACTCGCCTGGCTGATATTAATCAGACGAGTAATGTTTGATAATGTTGAGTAATCTTTGTCTGCATAAATAACTCGGTATGACTGTAACCATATATAAATACGTAAAGAATAAAAGGCACAATACTGTGACTGGAACAATACACAAATAACCCGCACATAGGAGAGAGGAGCTTATGACGACGTTTGGGTCCGACTTGAACCATTAACTAGTCACACAGAAACACGGAGGGAAGAGAGCCTAGTATATATACAAGTGGGGGGAGGTGCGGGAGTAAAACGAGAGGAGGTACTAGTACAATGGTTGAAGTAGTGGTAGAGGTAGTAGTAGTATAGTGGTGGTGGTGGTACAATAGTAAAGCAGTGCAACAGTGCAGAGGTGCAATAAGAAGTGAGTAGTGGTAGTGACAGAGGCAAATTGGGGTGTTAGTGAAGCTGCAGTAGTAGTAGTAATAGTAGTGGAGGTAGTCTAAGAACAAGATAAAAAAAAGAAAAAGGAGTACTGCAGGAGAGCTAATGTTCAGAGTGTAGGACAAAACCCAAGGGAGATAACTCATAAGACAGAACCCACCTAGGCAGAAGAAGGAAAAACAAAGGAAATATAGGAAACGGGGGAAGGGTGATAAAGATCATGTCAAGTCACGAAGTATTTGGAAATTTGGAGCATCTGACAATGTAATGAGAAAGGAAGGTATCTACAAAGACGAAGCCAGGACTAAGATTCATATTAGGAAAGTTGTATGAAAGGGGATGCTTCAACAAGACGGCGCCCCGCGAAGCCTAGAAGGATTGACAGTTTTGGCAGAGGACCAGTTAATAGGATGACTGCGATCTCTAACATGACAGAAAAGAGCATTACGTCGGCAGGTCTAACACTTTTTTTTGCTCTTGTCCTCTCCAATATTTTGGAGAGAACAAGAGAAGCAGAAAATGGAGTAGACTCTGAAAGCATTAGTACAGATGTACGAACTAGATTATTTAGTAGTCTCCTCATCTTCCACTGACTTGGACTTTCATACTGCCTTTAAATCCTTTTTACTCATATCATGGCTTTAAAATGATCTATGACAGAAAAAAAAAAATGCAGTCCAACTTTTTTTTCCAGTTTGGGGTCTTGTGATGATTAAATACTTATAATTTAGGAACTATATAAAAATACATTAAATAACCCACTCCTGTTAGATGATGACTATATCTTCTCAACTAACCATTGATTATCTCACTCCTATGGAGATAACTAATGCCATGATCGGTGGAGGTCGCGGGTTGACGCGTGGGAAGGCTGTGCTAGGGGTTGGGGCAGGAGCAACCTAATCTTAAAGGTGGTAATGTCCCGTGGGGTTAGATGGGGTGTTGAGACTGTGGGGTTAGGAAGGACTGTTTGAAGATATGGGTTAGGATGGTCAGTCGATAAGGATACAGGATTAGGAAGCACTGTTTAAAGAGTCTGTAGGGGTTTGGATTGGCTGCTGAAAAGCCTGGAGGATTAGAAGGGAGTGTCAGGAAGTTGGGGGACCAGGGGGGGAAACTGCTGAGGGAAACTGTTGTAGTAATGGAGTTAGTTAACGTCCCGTAGTGTGGTGGGAGTGTCTGTGGGGGTGAATGTATGGTTCTGGTGGGGGATGTGGATGTAATGGCTGTGGTGGTTGAGGGGGTTTGGGAGGTGATAGTGGTGTTTGTGAAAGGCGGGATATCGAACAACTCATAGTTCTCGTCGTAGGTTTCGAGTTCTCTCGAGAGACGAAGCCCAGGTCATCGTCAGGTTCCTCTCCCGACCCAACTAAAACGTAGTCCTCGTGAGGGTGAGTTGCAGGCAGCTGATCGTAGCTATCATAGTCGTAGTTGTAGTTGTAGTTATAATCTTGAATGAGCAGTCGGTGCTGACCCCGGGAGGAAAACCACTTGACCTTGGTGGTACCTGAGGCAGGGCTGCTGATGGCTGTAAGGCAGTTCCCGGCAGGTGAAGGGTGTCTTCGGGCCACCTCAGGTAATACTTTTCCATGATTGTAGACACTGGTTTATTGCAGAATCGCAGACCTCCCTACAAGGTGGTAGCGGCTTGGTGAGGCCTGGGGCACAAGGGGAGCCAGCAACCCACAACCACAAAGCGGAACTCGTGACTGCAGTTGATGGTGTGGATTTGATGCCAAACTGAGGGGCGATGGGTTCCGCTTCTCGTGGACCCTGACCCAAAAAATTAGGAAAGATGGCCTGCGTCCACTCCACGGTGCTGAAACCCCCACACGCCCACGTCCTGAAAAGTGATCTGTGGTGCATACTGACCCGTACCACACCACAGATAAACCTTTCTTTATATAGACATACTGTTAAACCTTTAAGAAGTGTCTTTTATCACAAGGAATAACTTAATGTTTTTTTTGTTAACAATGTATAATTACAGACTAAGCACTGATTTGAGCAAAATAATGCAAATATCAAATATATATCAGTACAGCAAAATAAATCTTTGAATGTTGCATTGTGCATATGTCTTTATCTACATAAACCAATCTACACTGAATAGCGAAAACAAAATTATTATATATAAACAACTTATTAATACTTGTAATGACGTAATTTCCATACATCAAACAAAATGTTACTAACTTCTATTAATTAGTTTGGTTAATGACTACTGAGAATGCATCACGATACAAGTTACAAATACAGTTGCAACACTACTATCGTTATTACTGCAACACTACCAGCGACAGCATTACAACACCTGTGATTGTTATTACAAACTGAGCAGCAACTGTTAGGTTCATTCTGAGGGCAGCGCTTGTTAGGGCCAGCTGGCCTGATTAAGTGCGATGGTGTGCAAGCTGTCGTTCAGAACTAGCGAACTCCTTCCTCCTATTCTTGTGAGCGAGAGTGTAGCAGCGACGTGGGGCTGGCTGTGAGGGGACCTTTCCTGTGCCCTCTAGTATCATTGTGTTTTCAGCAAGACATACTGATGATACCAGATGTTAAACACGTGTGTGATTACCTGTTTGTAGCTACGGGAGCAGAGCTACGCTCGTGGTGTCCCGTCTTCAATGTGTATGTGTGTGTGTGGTGTGTGTGTGTGTGTGTGTGTGTGTTGTGTGTGTGTGTGGCGTGTGTGCGTGTGTGTGTGTTGTGTGTGTGTGTGTGTGTGTGTGTGTGTGTGTGTGTGTGTGTGTGTGTGTGTGTGTGTGGTGTGTGTGTGGTGTGGTGTGTGTGTGGTGTGGTGTGGTGTGTGTGGTGTGTGTGTGTGTGTGTGTGTGTGTGTGTGTGTGTGTGTGGTGTGGTTGTGTGTGTGTGTGTGTGTGTGTGTGTGTGTGTGTGGTGTGTGTGTGTGTGTGTGTGTGTGTGTGTGTGTGTGTGTGTGTGTTCACCTAGTTGTGGTTGCTGGGGTCGAGTCACAGCTCCTGGCCCCGCCTCTTCAACTGTCGTTACTCAGTCACTCTTCCGCTCCGTGAGCTTTATCATACCTCTTCTTAAAGCTATGTATGGATCCTGCCTCTACTACATCACTACCAGGCTATTCCACTTCCTGACAACTCTGTGACTGAAGAAATATTTCCTAACATTCCTATGATTCATCTGAGTCTTCAACTTCCAAATGTGACCCATTGTTGCTATGTTCCATCTCTGGAACATCCTGTCTCTGTCCACCTGTCTATACCTCTCAGTATTTTATATGTCGTTATTACATCCCCCTATCTCTCCTGTCTTCCAGTGTCGTCAGGTTGATTTCCCTTAACCTCTCCTCGTAGGACATACCCCTTAGCTCCGGGATTAGTCTTCTTGCAAACCTTTGCATTTTCTCTAGTTTCCTTACATGCTTGGCTAGGTGAGGGTTCCAAATTGGTGCTGCATATTCCAATACGGACCTAACGTAACACAGTGTACAGGTCTTGAATTAGTCCTTATTTAGATGTCGGAATGCTGTTCTTAGGTTTGTGTGCGTGTGTGTGTGTGTGTGTGTGTGTTGTGTGTTTTGTGTGTGTGTGTGTGTGTGTGTGTGTGTGTGTGTGTGTTACACAATGTACTTTTCATTGTGAATGCTGAGTGATGTCTATAATATGAAGCAAACGGAAAGGTAATGTAAAAGTTGCAGGTTGTTAAGGAAGGAGAGTGTATGGGGAAGTATCAGAAGAGATGAAGGGAACTTGGGTTGGGATAGCTTTAGGGAAGGAAGCGATATTTCAAGGGAGGGAGGGAGAGTAAGAGGAAGGGGAACACTCTAAGATTCAGACCTCACCTTTTAAAGCCAAGTTCATTCAAGAGATATCAATAATGACCTGCAAACACATGGCATCCAAACAGCAGTACGTCAACAGCCTTCATGCTCAGCTTGTGTTAACCTCGGTATAACTAGTGAAGAAACAAGATACCGGTGCCAATAACAATACTAGTAACGAATGAAGTGTGCCGAAGACGTTCTCGGTGTCAAGTAGAAGAATTGTCATGATGCCACAAATACTCTCTGGATATTCCCCCGCATGCACTCGACGGATACAAGGCACATCACACTCGCTACTACTAGTACTGTTTAGTGGCACCAGCTCCAGGTTATTACAGTGTTTTTGATGTG
>NC_069407.1:11440572-11453072 GCF_026875155.1 Cherax quadricarinatus | reverse complement strand
TCTCTCCTCTCTCTTTCTCTCTCTCTTTCTCTCTCGTCAAGAAGAGAGACAGAGCTTTTGATCCAAGGAATCTGAGCTGTCCTTCCCTCAGTCATTAATCGACTCCCATTCTCCTGACGCTGTATACCACGTACGGGTTTTGCGCTTCCCCATCAATATAGTCTTAGTAACAAAATTCTGACCCCGATAACAGGACCATCATTAGCAGACGGAGTCTCGAGCCTCCACAATGTACCCTTCACCCGACCCTCACACGGGTTTAGCGCATCGCCACAAACTATTTCGAATTTTTTTTTTCACCACAGTAATATTTTTTTTTAAATTTTATCACATTTTTTGTATTTAATTTTATTTTTTTTTTCCATTTTTTTTTTATTTTTTTTTTTTTGAATTTTTTATTTTTATTTTTTTTTTATTTTTTTTTATTTTTAATTCCTATTTTTTCTCTTTTTAACCCATTTTTCACTTTTTATATTTTGTCTATTTTGTGATACTGTACTGGTGACTTCACTGTACTGGTGACTCCTGTACTGGTGACTCACTTACTGGTAGACTCCACTGTATGTGACTACACTGAAACGACTCACTGTACTGGGATTCACTTTTACTGGTGACCCCCACTGTACTGGTGATCACTTACTGGTATCACGTAGGTGACTCACTGTACTGTGATTTCACTGTACGGTGCTCACTGTACTGGTACTCACTGTACTGTGACCCCATGTTACTGGTGACTCACGTATGGTACTCATGTTGTGTTTTTTCACTGTACTGGTGACTCACTGTACGGTGATTCACTGTACTGGTGACTCACTGAAACTGGTGACTCACTGTACTGGTGACTCACTTTTACGGGTGACTCACTGTACTGGTGACTCACTTTTACGGGTGACTCACGTACTGGTGACTCACTGTACTGGTGACCACTGTGTACTGGTGACTCCTGTACTGGTGACTCACTGTTACGTGATCACTGGTTACTGGGGGACTCACTGACTGGGGGACTCACTGTACTGGTTTGACTCACTGTACGGGTTTGACTCATTTGTACGGTGACTCACTGTTACTGGTGACTCACTGTACTGGTGACTCACTGTACTGGTGACTCACTGTACTGGTGACTCACTGACTGGTGACCCCACGTACTGTGACTCACGTACTGGTGATCACTGTACTGGTGACTCACTGTACGGGTGACTCACTGTACTGGTGCTCACTGTACTGGTGACTCACTGTACTGTGACTCACTGTAGGGTACTCCGTATGGACTCACTGTACTGGTGACTCACTGTACTGGTGACTCACTGTACTGGTGCTCACTGTACGGTGACCACTGTACTGGTGACTCACTGACGGGTTTACCACTGTGTACTGGTGACTCACTGTACTGGTGACTCACTGTACTGGTGACCACGTACTGGGACTCCTACTGGTGCTCACTTACTGGTGATCATTACTGGTGACTCACTGTACTGGTGACTCACTGTACGGGTGACTCACTGTATTTCGTGACTCACTGTACTGGTGACTCACTTGTACTGGTGACTCACTGTACTGGTGACTCACTGTACTGGTGCTCACTGTACTGGTGACTCACTGTACTGGTGACTCACTGTGTAACTGGGACTCACTTGTACTGGTGACTCACTGTATTTGGTGACTCACTGTACTGGGGGACTCACTGTGTACTGGTGACTCACTTTTACTGGTGACCACTGTGTACTGGTGACTCACTGTACTGGTGACTCACTGTTGTATTTGTAAATCACTGTGTACTGGTGACTCACTGTAACTGGTACTCACTGTACTGGGACCACTGTACTGTTGACTCACTGTGTACTGGTGACCACTGTACTGAGTGACTCACTGTACTGGTGACTCACTGTACTGGTGACTCACTGTACTGTGACCACGTGTACTGGTGACTCACTGTACGGTGACTCACTGTACTGGACTCACTGATTACTGGTGACTCACTGTGTACAGTGACTCACTGTTACTGGTGACTCACTTGTACTGGTGACTCACTGTGTACTGGCGACTCACTGTGTACTGGTGACTCACTGTACTGTGACTCACTGTACTGGATCTCCTGTACTGGTGACTCACTGTGTACTGGTGACTCACTTGTACTGGTGACTCACTGTACTGTGACTCACTGTACTGGTGACTCCACGTGTTGAACTGGTGACTCACGTGTACTGGTGACTCCTGTACTGGTTGACTCACTGTACTGGTGACTCACTGTACTGGTGACTCACTGTGAACTGGTGACTCACTGTGTACTGGTGACTCACTGTACTGGTGACTCACTGTACTGGTGACTCACTGTACTGGTGACTCACTGTACTGGTGACTCACTGACTGTGACTCCTGACTGTGATCCTGTGTACTGGTGACTCACTGTGCACTGGTGACTCACTGGCTACTGTGTGACTCACTGTACTGGTGACTCACTTGTACTGGTGACTCACTGTACTGGTGACTACTACTGGACTACTGTACTGGTGACTCACTGTGACTGGTGACTCACTGGTACGGTGACTCACTGTTAACTGGTGACTCCACTGTACTGGTGACTCACTTACTGGTGACTCCACTGTACTGGTGACTCACTGTGTACTGGTGACTCACTGTGCACTGGTGACTCACTGTGCACTGGTGACTCACTGTACTGGTGACTCACTGTACGGGTGACTCACTGTGTACTGGTGACTCACTGTACTGGTGACTCACTGTTATGGTGACTCACTGTACTGGTGACTCACTGTGTACTGGTGACTCACTGTGCACTGGTGACTCACTGTACTGGTGACTCACTGTACTGGTGACTCACTGTGTACTGGTGACTCACTGTGTACTGGTGACTCACTGTGTACTGGTGACTCACTGTACTGGTGACTCACTGTACTGGTGACTCACTGTACTGGTGACTCACTGTGTACTGGTGACTCACTGCACTGGTGACTCACTGTACTGGTGACTCACTGTACTGGTGACTCACTGTACTGGTGACTCACTGTACTGGTGACTCACTGCACTGGTGACTCACTGTACTGGTGACTCACTGTACTGGTGGCTCACTGTACTGGTGACTCACTGTACTGGTGACTCACTGTGTACTGGTGACTCACTGTGTACTGGTGACTCACTGCACTGGTGACTCACTGTACTGGTGACTCACTGTACTGGTGACTCACTGTACTGGTGACTCACTGTACTGGTGACTCACTGTGTACTGTGACTCACTGCACTGGTGACTCACTGTACTGGTGACTCACTGTACTGGTGACTCACTGACTGGTGACTCACTGTGTAACTGGTGACTCACTGTACTGGTGACTCACTGTACTGGTGACTCACTGTACTGGTGACTCACTGTACTGGTGACTCACTATACTGGTGACTCACTGTACTGGTGAATCACTGTACTGGTGACTCACTGTACTGGTGACTCACTGTACTGGTGACTCACTGTAACTGGTGACTCACTGTACTGGTGACACACTGTACTGGTGACTCACTGTACTGGTGACTCACTGTACTGGTTGACTCACTGTACTGGTGACTCACTGTCCTGGTGACTCACTGTGTACTGGTGACTCACTGTGTACTGGTGACTCACTGTACTGGTGACTCACTGTACTGGTGACTCACTGTACTGGTGACTCACTGTGTACTGGTGACTCACTGTGCACTGGTGACTCACTGTGTACTGGTGACTCACAGTGTACTGGTGACTCACTGTACTGGTGACTCACTGTGTACTGGTGACTCACTGTGTACTGGTGACTCACTGTACTGGTGACTCACTGTACTGGTGACTCACTGTACTGGTGACTCACTGTGTACTTGTGACTCACTGTACTGGTGACTGTACTGGTGACTCACTGTACTGGTGACTCACTGTACTGGTGACTCACTGTACTGGTGCTCACTGTACTGGTGACTCACTGTACTGGGACTCAGTGTACTGGTGACTCACTGTGCTGGTGACTCACTATGTACTGGTGACTCACTGTACTGGTGTCTCACTGTACTGGTGACTCACTGTACTGGTGACTCACTGTACTGGTGACACACTGTACTGGTGACTCACTGTACTGATGACTCACTGTACTGGTGACTCACTGTGTACTGGTGACTCACTGTGTACTGGTGACTCACTGTGTACTGGTGACTCACTGTACTGGTGACTCACTGTACTGGTGACTCACCGTGTAATGGTGACTCACTGTACTGGTGACTCACTGTACGAGTGACTCACTGTACGAGTGACTCACTGTACTGGTGACTCACTGTACTGGTGACTCACTGTACTGGTGACTCACTGTGCACTGGTGACTCACTGTGTACTGGTCACTCACTGTACTGGTGACTCACTGTACTGGTGACTCACTGTACTGGTGACTCACTGTACTGGTGGCTCACTGTACTGGTGACTCACTGTACTGGTGACTCATTGTACTGGTGACTCACTGTGCTGGTGACTCACTATGTACTGGTGACTCACTGTACTGGTGACTCACTGTACTGGTGACACACTGTACTGGTGACTCACTGTATGGGTGACTCACTGTACTGGTGACTCACTGTACTGGTGACTCACTGTACTGGTGACTCACTGTGTACTGGTGACTCACTGTACTGGTGACTCACTGTACTGGTGACTCACTGTACTGGTGACTCACTGTACTGGTGACTCACTGTGTTCTGGTGAATCACTGTACTGGTGACTCACTATGTACTGGTGACTCACTGTACTGGTGACTCACTGTACTGGTGACTCACTGTACTGGTGACTCACTGTACTGGTGACACAATGTACTGGTGATTCACTGTATGGGTGACTCACTGCACTGGTGACTCACTGTACTGGTGACTCACTGTACCAATGACTCACTGTGTACTGGTGACTCACTGTGCTGGTGACTCACTGTACTGGTGACTCACTGTACTGGTGACTCACTGTGTACTGGTGACTCACTATGTACTGGTGACTCATTGTACTGGTGACTCACTGTACTGGTGACTCACTGTACTGGTGATTCACTGTGTACTGGTGACTCACTGTACTGGTGACTCACTGTACTGGTGACTCATTGTACTGGTGACTCACTGTACTGGTGACTCACTGTGTACTGGTGACTCACTGTACTGGTGACTCACTGTGTACTGGTGACTCACTGTGTACTTGTGACTCACTGTACTGGTGACTCACTGTGTACTGGTGACTCACTGTGTACTGGTGACTCACTGTACTGGTGACTCACTGTACTAGTGACTCACTGTGTACTGGTGACTCACTGTACCGGTGACTCACTGTACTGGTGACTCACTGTACTGGTGTACTTAACCTGTACTGGTGACTCACTGTCTGACATGTGGACTCACTGTGGACTGGTGACTCCATGTACTGGTGACTCACTGTACTGGTGACTCATTGTACTGGTGACTCACTGTACTGGTGACTCACTGTGTACTGGTGACTCACTGTACTGGTGGCTCACTGTACTGGTGACTCACTGTACTGGTGACTCACTGTACTGGTGACTCACTGTGTACTGGTGACTCACTGTACTGGTGACTCACTGTGTACTGGTGACTCACTGTACTGGTGACTCACTGTACTGGTGACTCACTATGTACTGGTGATTCACTGTACTGGTGACTCACTGTACTGGTGACTCACAGTACTGGTGACTCACTGTGTACTGGTGACTCACTGTGCTGGTGACTCACTGTACTGGTGACTCACTGTGTACTGGTGACTCACTATACTGGTGACTCACTGTACTGGTGACTCACTGTGTACTGGTGACTCACTGTACTGGTGACTCACTGTACTGGTGACTACACTGTGATACTGTGACTCTACTGTACTGGTGACTCACTGTACTGGTGACTCACCATGTTCTGGTGGCTCACTGTACTGGTGACTCACTGTACTGGTGACTCACTGTACTGTTGACTCACTGTATTGGTGACTCACTGTGTATTGGTGACTCACCCTGTACTGGTGACTCACTGTACTGGTGACTCACTGTACTGGTGACTCACTGTACTGGTGACTCACCGTGTAATGGTGACTCACTGTACTGGTGACTCACTGTACTGGTGACTCACTGTACTGGTGACTCACTGTGTACTGGTGACTCACTGTGTACTGGTGACTCACCATGTACTGGTGACTCACTGTGTACTGGTGATTCACTGTGTACTGGTGACTCACTGTACTGGTGACTCACTGTACTGTTGACTCAGTGTATTGGTGACTCACTGTACTGGTGACTCACTGTACTGGTGACTCACTGTACTGGTGACTCACTGTGTACTGGTGACTCACCATGTACTGGTGACTCACTGTGTACTGGTGATTGTGTACTGGTGACTCACTGTACTGGTGACTCACTGTACTGGTGACTCACTGTGTACTGGTGACTCACTGTGTACTTGTGACTCACTGTGTACTGGTGACTCACTGTGTACTGGTGACTCACTGTGTACTAGTGACTCACAGTGTACTGGTGAATCACTGTACTGGTGACTCACTGTGTACTGGTGACTCACAGTGTACTGGTGACTCAGTGTACTGGTGACTCACTGTGTACCGGTGACTCACTGTGTACTGGTGACTCACTGTACTGGTGACTCACTGTGTACTGGTGACTCACTGTGTACTGGTGACTCACTGTACTGATGACTCACCGTGTACTGGTGACTCACTGTGTACTGGTGACTCACTGTACTGGTGACTCACTGTACTGGTGACTCTGTGTACTGTGTGACTCACTGTGTACTGTGCCCTCACTGTACTGATGACTCCACCTTTGTACTGGTGACTCACTGTGTACTGGTGACTCACTGTACTGGTGACTCACTGTGTGCTGGTGACTCACTGTGTACTGGTGACTCACCGTGTACTGGTGACTGTTCTGGTGACTCACTGTGTACTGGTGACTCACTGTTTACTGGTGACTCACCGTGCACTGGTGACTTACTGTGTACTGGTGACTCACCATGTACTGGTGATTCACTGTGTACTGGTGACTCACTGTGTACTGGTGACTCAATGTGTACTTGTGACTCACCGCGTACTGGTGACTCACTGTGTACTTGGTGACTCACTTGTTTTTGTGGTGACTCACTGTACTGTTGACCACCGTGTACTGGTGACTCACTGTGTACATGTGACTCACTGTGTACTGGTGACTCACCGTGTACTGGCGACTCACTGTGTACTGGTGACTCACTGTGTACTGGTGGCTCACCGTGTACTGGTGACTCACTGTGCACTGGTGACTCACCGTGTACTGGTGATTCACTGTGTACTGGTGACTCACTGTGTACTGGTGACTCACTGTGCACTGGTGACTGTGTACTTGTGACTCACCGTGTACTGGTGACTCACTGTGCACTGGTGACTCACCGTGTACTGGCGACTCACTGTGTACTGGTGACTCACCGTGTACAGGTGACTCACCGTGCACTGGTGACTCACCGTGCACTGGTGACTCACTGTGTACTGGTGACTCACTGTGTACTGTTGACTCACTGTGTACTGGTGACTCACTGTACTGGTGACTCACTGTGTACTGGTGACTCCCCGTGTACTAATGACTGACCGTGTACTGGTGACTGACTGTGTACTTGTCACTCACTGTGTACTGGTGACTCACCGTGTACTGGTGACTCACTGTGTACTGGTGACTCACTGTACTGGTGACTCACCGTGCACTGGTGACTCACTGTGTACTGGTGACTCAGTGTACTGGTGACTCACTGTGTACTGGTGACTCATCGTGTACTGGTGACTCACTGTGTACTTGTGACTCACTGTGTACTGGTGACTCAGTGTACTGGTGACTCACCATGTACTTGTGACTCACTGTGTACTGGTGACTCACCGTGTACTGGTGACTCACAGTGTACTGGTGACCAACCGTGTATTGGTGACTCACTGTGTACTGGTGACTCATTGTGTACTGGTGACTCACCGTGTACTGGTGACTCACCGTGTACTGGTGACTCAACGTGTACTGGTGGTCCCACCCGTGTACTGGTGACTCATCGTGTACTGGTGACTTATCGGGTACTGGTGACCCACCGTGTACTGGTGACCCACCGTGTACTGGTGACCCACCGTGAACTGGTGACTCACTGTGTACTGGTGACTTACCATTTACTGTTGACTCGCCGTGTACTGGTGACTCACCGTGTACTGGTGACTCATCGTGTACTGGTGACCCACCGTGTACTGGTGACTCACCGTGTACTGGTGACTCACTGTGTACCGGTGACTCACTGTGTACTGGTGACTCACTGTGTACTGGTGATCAACCGTGTATTGGTGACTCACCGTGTACTGGTGACTCATTGTGTACTGGTGACTCACTGTGTATTGGTGACTCACCGTGTACTGGTGACAACGTGTACTGGTGACCCACCCTGTACTGGTGTCTCATCGGGTACTGGTGACCCACCGTGTACTGGTGACCCACCGTGTACTGGTGACCCACCGTGAACTGGTGACTCACTGTGTACTGGTGACTTACCGTTTACTGTTGACTCATCGTGTACTGGTGACTCACCGTGTACTGGTGACTCATGTACTGGTGACCCACCCTGGTGACTCGCCGTGTACTGGTGACTCACCGTGTACTGGTGACTCATGTACTGGTGACCCATCGTGTACTAGTGACTCACTGTGCGCTGGTGACTCACCGTGTACTGGTGACTCACCGTGTACTGGTGACTCACTGTGTACTGGTGACTCACCGTGTACTGGTGACTCACTGTGTACTGGTGACTCATCGTGTACTGGTGACCCACCGTGTACTTGCGACTCACTGTGTGCTGGTGACTCATCGCGTACTGGTGACCCACCGTGTACTTGTAACTCACTGTGTACTGGTGACTCATCGTGTATGGTGACCCAACCGTGTACTTGTGACTCACTGTGTATGTGTGACCCACCGTGTACTGGTGACTCAATATGTATTGGTGGCTCACCGTGTACTGGTGACTCACCGTGTACTGGTGACTCACTGTGTACTGGTGACTCATCGTGTACTGGTGACTCACTGTGTACTGGTGACTATCGTGTACTGGTGGCTCCCCGTGACTGGTGACTCACCGTGTACGGTGACTCACTGTGTACTGGTGACTCACCGGTACTGGTGACTCACTGTTACTGGTGACTCATGGGTGTCGGGTTGACTCACTGTGTACGGGTGACTCACTGTGTTCTGGTGACCCACTGTATAGTGACTCACCGTGTACTGGTGATCATCGTGTACTGGTGACTCACTGTGTACTGGTGACTCACCTGTGTTCTGGTGACCCACTGTGTACTAGTGACTCACTGTGTACTGTGACTCATCGTGTATTTGGTGACCCCACTGTGTACTGGTGACTCACGTGTTCTGGTGACTCACCGTGTACTGTGACTCACCGTGTACTGGGTGACTCACCGTGTACTGGTGATCATCGTGTACTGGTGACCACTGTGTACTGTGACTCACTGTGTACTGTGACTAACCGTGTACTGGGGACTCACCGTGTACTAGGGGACTACGTGTACGGGGTGACCACTGTGTACTAGTGACTCACCGTGTACTGGTGACCCACAATGTAGTAATGACGTACCGTTTAAGGGGGGTGGCGGGGGTAGGGGGGGCGGTGCCCCTGCCAGCTGGACACCAGAACCCTCCAGGCTGGGCACCGACGAGTCATCGTCATCTTCCATATCCAGCTGCAAAGATGAAGCCTTGATTATCCTCATGCTCAGTGTCATGTTCCGTGTCGTTGTCATGTTCTGTGTTGTCATGTTCAATGTCGTGGTCATGTTCAGTATTGTGTCATGTTCAGTATTTGTATCATGTTCAGTGTCGTGGTCATGTTCAGTGTCAGTGTCATGTACAGTATCGGTGTCATTCAGTACCACCGTCATGTTCAGTATGGGTGTCATGTTCGGTATCAGTGTCATGTTCGGTATCGGTGTCATGTTCAATATTGGTGTCATATTCAGTATTGGTGTCATGTTCAGTATGAGTGTCATGTTCAGTATGGGTGTCATGTTCAGTATTGGTGTCATGTTTAGTATTGGTGTCATGTTCAATGCCATCATCAAAGTGTTATTATCATGTTCAGTGTCACAGTCATGTTTGCTGTCATTATCAAGTTCAGTAAAATCAGTAAAATAATTTAAAAATAATAATAATAATAATAATAATAAATAATAATAATAATAATATATTTCGGGTGAGATATAAGCAACTATTGGCAGAAAGGTGGGCTGGTGCAAGTATGAGTAGTGGGGGGGTTGAAGAGGGTTGGATGACTTTTAAAATGCAGTATTAGAATGTGGGGCAGAGTTTGTGGTTATAGGAGGGTGGGGGCAGGAGGAAACAGGAGCGATTGGTGGAATGATGAAGTAAAGGGTGTGATAAAAGTTAAAAAGGTAGCTTATGAGAGGTTTTTACAAAGCAGCAGTGTTATAAGAAGAGTAGAATATATGGAGAGTAAAAGAAAGGTGAAGAGAGTGGTGAGAGAGTGCAAAAGGAGAGCGGATGATAGAGTGGGAGAGGCACTGTCAAGAAATGTTATTGGACATAAGAAAACAATTTTAAGTGAGTTAAACAAGTTACGAAAGCCTAGGGAACAAATGGATTTGTCAGTTAAAAACAGGGTAGGGAGTTAGTAGATGGGGAGATTGAGGTTTTTGGGTAGATGGCGAGAATATTTTGAGGAGCTTTTAAATGTCGACGAGAAACGGAGGCGGTAATTTCATGCACTGGCCAGGGAGGTATACCATTTTTTAGGGGGATGTGAGTGTGGGGGAGGTACGTGAGGCATTACGTAGAATGAAAAGGGTAAAGCAGCTGGAACTGACGGGATCATGACAGAAATGTTAAAAGCAGAAGGGATATAGTGTTTGGAGTGGTGGCATTTTTGTTTAACAAATGTATGAAAGAGGGGAAGGTACCTAGGACTGGGAGAGCGTGAAAGTCCCTTTATATAAAGGGAAGGGGGAAAAAGAAACTGTAAAAAATATAGAGGAATAATTTTAATGAGTATACCAGGGTATACGGTAGGGTTAAAATTTGAAAGAATTAGAGGTAAACAGAATGTAGAATTGCGGATGAGCAAGGAGGTTTTACAGTGGGTTGGGGATTTGTAGACCAAGTGTTTACATTGAAGCATATATGTGAACAGTATTTAGATAAAGGTAAGGAAGTTTTTATTGCTTTTATGGATTTAGAAAAGGCATATGATAAGAGTGGACAGAGGAGCAATGGGGCAGATGTTGAAAGGTATGGAATAGGTGGTAAGTTACTAAATGCTGTAAAGAGTTTTTATGAGGATAGTGAGGCTCGGGTTAGGGTGGTGTAGAAGAGAGGGAGACTACTTCCCGGTAAAATGGGTCTTAGACAGGGATGGTAATGCCCACCAGGGTTTGTTTAATATATTAATAGATGGGGTTGTAAAAGAAGTAAATCAGGTGTTCGGGAGGGGGGTGGGATTAAAATTATGGGGAATCAAATACAAAATGGGAATTGACACAGTTACTTTTGCTGATGATACTGTGCTTATGGGAGATTCTAAAGAAAAATTGCAAAGGTTAGTGGACGAATTGGGAATGTGGGGTAAAGGTAGAAAGTTGAAAGTGAATATAGAAAAGAGTAAGGTGATGACCCGTATCAAATGATTTAGATAAAGAAAAATTGATATCAAATTGGGGAGGAGTATGGAAAAAGTGAATGTTTTTTAGATATTTGGGAGTTGACGTGTCGGCGGAAAGATTTATGAAGGGTGAGTTTTAAACATAGAATTGGGAAGAAAAAAGGCGAGTGGTGCATTGAGGTACATGTGGAGACAAAAAAATGTTTTCTATGGAGGCAAAGAAGGAATTATGAAAGTATAGTAGTACCAACACTCTTATATGGGGTGTGAAGCTTTGGGGTTTTGAATGCAGCAGCGAAGAGGCGGGTTTGGGGTGGTGTAAATATTTTGCAGAAAATTCGGAGTGTGGAAATTAGAAAAGGTTTTGGATTAATAAAAGTATAGTCAGAGGGCTGAAGAGGGGTTGTTGAGGTGGTTTTGGGCATTAGAGAGACTGGATCAAAGTAGAATGACATGGAGAGCGTAAAATCTGTAGGGAAGGAAGGCGGGTAGGGGTCGTCCTCGAAAAGGGTTGAGGAGGGGTAAAGGAGGGGTTTTGGGCGAGGGGGTTGGGCTTCCGCAAGCGTGTTGAGCATGTTAGATAGGAGTGAATTGAGCAAATGGTATTTGGAACCTGACGAGCTGTTGGAGTGTGAGCAGGGTAATAATTAGTGAAGGGATTCAGGGAAACCGGTTATTTTATATAGCCGGACTTGAGTCCTGGGAAAAGGGGAAATACAATGCCTGCACTTTAAAGGGGGGGTTCGGGACATTAGCAGTTTGGAGGGACATGTTGTTGATCTTTATCGTATATGCTTCAAACGTTGTACTGAAGC
>NC_069407.1:11415194-11440072 GCF_026875155.1 Cherax quadricarinatus | reverse complement strand
CTTTTTTTCAGCACACTAAAAAATTTATAAAAAACCCCCTTAATTTTAACCCCCACTAAAACCAAAAACCCCCAAAACTCCCCCACTTTAAACTTTACACCCACTAACACCCCCCCTACCACCCCCCCCACTAAACCCCACAACTAACCACCCACCCATAACCACCCCACCACTAACCACCCCACCCACTAACCACCCACCCACTAACCCCCCCACCCAACCAACCATAACCACCCACTAACCACCCCACCCACTAACCACCCCCACCCCACAAACCACCCCACACTAACCCACCCACCCACTAACCACCCCACCCACTAACCACCCAACACCCCCACTAACCACCCCGCACACTAACCCCCCCACCACTAACCACCCCACCCACTAACCACCACCACAAAACCACCCCCCAAAACCCAACCACACCCCACCCACTAACCCCCCCACCACTAACCACCCCACCCACTAACCACCCCACCCACAAAACCACCCCCCACAAACCCAAACCCACCACTAACCACCCACCACTAACCACCCCACCCACTAACCACCCCACCCACTAAACCACCCCACACCCCTAACCCCCCCACATAACCACCCCAAACCCACTAACCTCCCCCACACCACAACCAACCCCCCCCAATGCCCACCCACCCACTAACCCACCCCACCACTAACCACCCCACCCACTAACCCCCCCCACCCACAAACCACCCACCCACTAACCACCTTACACACTAACCACCCACACACTAACCCCCCACACACTAACCACCCCAACACTAACCACCCCACACACTAACCACCCCACACACTAACCACCCACACTAACCCCCCCACACACTTGTTTAATGGGTTTATTTGGTAGGCTGAAAGCGGGGTTTAAATTTTTATAGACTTCTTCGGAGGCTTCTTACTTTATTGCTAAGTCGTGGTGGGTACACAGGCTTGTGTGTTGTGCCCATGGCCGGGAGAGCCATGCCACGAGAGAGGACACTTCTTGACTGAGTAAAGGGAGTGACGCCAGAGTGAGAGTGAGGCAAGGGCAGGCAGGCTGGCGTGCCCACGAGAGGCCTGGCTACAGAGGGCAGCACCTTAGGCCGTAAAATATGAACTAAGCTGGCAAAACAGAAATGGGCTGTCTGTGCAGACAGTACAGGCTGTTACATATGCTCAGCCACCTACCGGGTGTTGTCCGACGCGACAATATGGTGGTAAAAAAAAATCGGTCTCTCTCTCGTAGGAAAAAGGGCACAGAACACAAAATAAAAAATATATTTTACAATGGACATGGAAAAAAACCTTCCTAACAGGGAGGAAAAAAAAAAACCTGTGGAGTGTGCTAAACATAGTGGTATAGGCAGTGAGCATCGAAAGGGCATCACTGCACGCCTTCCTGGTCTGGACAGATACTGCAAACAGGAGACATCGCTGCGGTGAGCTGTGACGTAACAGGTTACGGTCTCCTCTGGAACAGTGGAAGCAGTCATGTAGGAGTCGCTGCAGGTTTTCCCCTCAACCTGGGGACGACATGCTGGTGCCCTCGAGTGAGGTGCCCACAAAAACCGGGCAACTGGGCGGGGCTTCTGGCAAACAACTCAGGAGGGGACTTCTCACTGGTATTGTTGCTGGGCTGTCACTGCCGGCGAGCGTGGAGCGAGTTTTTGGAGTGAGTCGTGGCAGAGACGACTGGGCGAAACATCTGGGAGTCGTAACACCATACACCAGACTGCAGTGAGCAAGCTAGCAGTCAAAGTGACATCTCCTTTGTGCAGGCTGTTCACTGAAGCTTGTGACAGGAGGCTGACACAGCGCCTGCCGACAGGGCTAACTGCGGCTTGACGAGTGTCATTCTCTCGGCAGTTGGAGTTATAGCAGAGGTTAGTCTAAGCGTTCCCAGACTTGTTTCTCTACATATAACTGCACTCTGAAGGTCTGGAGGTGAAGTGAAACAAATCTCGATGGGAATCATAGCAGGTACGATTCTGCAGAACATCACGAGCGACGAGCATAAGAACTTTATGTACAAATGGGGCTCATATGCTCAGAGCTGATGATAACTGTCAAACGCACTGGTCACATCGGGTGACTTAGCACAGTGGTGCTACTCAGGTCTGGCCGCAGACCTCACTGGACACACAGAAGCTTTACACACACCCGTGGTACTCTAACATGTGAGAACACTGACTGAGAGGAATTAATTAACACACGACATATATCTTCTCTCAAACTTCTCGACAATACTGAAATAATTACTAGAAACACTCGATGTGACATCATGTGATGTCAGGCGTGATGTCGTGAGGTGACGTCAGCAGCACTGTGACGTCAGCAGACATCTCGAGGTGATGTCAGGCAGACATCGTGACGTCATGAAATCAGGCAGCAGCATCGGGTGACGTCATAGGAGTGATGCGGGCAGCAGACCACAGCATGTGGCCTGGGACATCTGGCTCGGTAACTCACGTGGTTTGTAGATCCATGTGACATCGCGCACACCCATGTGGCGTCGGGATCCACATGGCGTCGTGATCTACGTGGCATGCTGGTCTACGTGGCATGCTGATAAACGTAGCTTCGAGTAGACTCAGGCACTCGGATACACAGCTCTGGCAACGAATTCACACTAAAAACAGCAGAAAACATAGCAGAGGGAGTGGGCAGTGGTGAGTGGTGTATGGTAGGCTGGTGAGGTGTGAGTAGGGCGAGCATGGGCAAGGTGAGGAACGGCCACTTCCTCCCCTCCTCCTCCAAAACGGGGGAAAAACTCACCTGGAGCAAAAATCCCCAAAAAAACCCCCCTGGCTTGCTGAAAAGCTTGTGAGCTGAAAAAAACAGCAACTAAAAAGTGCCCTAAAACCGGACTTGGAAACAGCGTGGGACGCTGTAGGGGGGTCATGGGGACCCCACTTACAATTCCGAAGAAATTGGGAAAAATTTCGGGGGACCTGCTTGTCCCTTGTTGGATGTCAAATGTGCAGACAGACTCGGAAAACACGTTGGGGACGGTGCTTCTTCGGGGATGATAAAGGGGAAGATATTTCATTCCTTCCTTCCTCTCTTGGGAAAACACTGTGTGACCCCCCCGCTTCCCCCCATTATAAAAGTTTTTTTGGTGTTCTGGAGGGGGAGTAAATGATAAAGTTTCGGGGGCTTTACTTTTTTAAGTCGTGGTGGGTATATCATGTGGGAGTTGAACGTGGTTGGTAAGAAATACTCACTTTGGCTGGTGTCGTAAATTAAGGATAAGGGTTTGTAACGCCCTTGCACCCGTACTATCCCCCTTGCTCACCTCGTAACACTGATGACTGCGGGCCGCCCACGTCCCCATAGGGGTCTTTGAATAATGCCAGGTTTCAGCGAAAATATAGTTCAATAGTGCCTAGGCAAGACGGGGTTTGGGGTGAGTCAACTGGAGAGGGGTTTTATGGAACTGGTTACTACTAGAGAGTCGGCGACGCTAAGTATGTCGTCCGAATACAACAAAATAAAAATAGAGATGGCAGGTATAGGCTTGGGTGATTTTTACAATGTCAAAGTACACAACAATTAAAAATTAAAAATCATAAGTAGAACTTTGGGAAATGGAAGCTTACGTAACTGAAACTGTAATGCAATACAAGGTATAATATAGCACAACTTAAAAAACTCAAACAAAGAAAACGAATAAACGTTGAGATTAAAAGTGAAAAAAAAAAAAAAATTTTGATCGACTCTGTATTTGTGATCTGGTTTTGGGGAAAGGGAAATATAAAAAGAAAGAGTGTTTAACGAAAGGCAGATTGGGCACTCAAATCTAGACTGTTAACTCTCAAAACGGGAGAAACTGAACACAAAAAAAAATTCTTGAAATGATAAGTTATACTGTATTTTTCATCTATACGGTTTTTACTTTTAAACCCCAACTCGCTGGGGTGAGTTGACTTTTGCAAATGGGTGTCTTTCCTGGGGGATCAAACTCTGTGCATTGGCAAACTCATGCGTATTGAGGAAAATCTAAAATTAGAAGTTAAAAATGATATTTGGGGATTTCTAAAACCCTGTCGTGTACGTAGGGAAAAGACATTCAGGTTGATCGTCTGACTGAGTATCAGAGGAAGAGGTAAGGGATAGGGGTTTGTCAGGTCGTACATTATTTGGGGGTTGGAACATCTTTATCACACTACAAAATTTCATATGATCCAAATGCGATTTTTTAAAGACCAGACAATCTTTTAAACCCTTATACTTATTCCGTGTATGTTAAACAACTCGATAAGGCCCAAAAAACTTTTGATCAAGTTTTGGATTGCAACTTTTGTTAAAATTTTAATCGCTAACTCTCGAACCTATTTGATTTTGGGGGTTTTTTGCTCGGGTTTGCGATCTTGTAATTCTGCTGTTGATTTATGAATTTTTTCACATTTCTAAAACACTTTGGCTAAGTGGTACAGTTGCTATAAAAATCATAGGTTGAAATTTGGTTTCGGATTAGAATATAACAACCAAAAAGGAAAACTTTATTACACATAAAATGCATAATGGGGAGTTCATATGAAAATGTAACAGAATTTATAGCACACTGAAATCGGGTAAAATTCACCCCAATTTTCATGTTGGATTGAAGTGGCTCTAAGAATAAGTACTTTCTTTTGGTTCGTTCGCAAACCCATTGCTGGCGGATGTGGGAACAATGGTGGATTTAGAGATTTGTAAAAGGGTACACAAATTTTCAAAAATTCTTACAAAATTCACCCCATTTCTTTTTACTGTGACTTGGGGGGTATGCCGCAGATAATGCGTTCTTTAAACGCTTCTATGTCTCGGCATCTTTCTGAATGGAAAACTAATCACAATATTGGTAAAGGTCTCCCATAACACACAGTGTTTGTTACCTTGGGGGGAAATTTGGGGAAATTAGTTAACAAATTGCGCAATTTTCCCCAGGGTTTCCCTAGTAGTTGGATATATTGGTTTGGGGTTTTTTAGGCCCATTACATTCCCTTTATTTTGCTGCAGAACACTTTTTAACTACTCGAAAACATTGCCATACGGGGCCCAAAAGTTTTTCAATCTGGCTTTTTTTATGAACGATCATACCGGGGTGTGAACACCTGGTACCTGAATAGCTGAAAGGCTACATCCTTATTGACTGTGGAATTAAAAATGGTAACCTTTGCTAGGGTACCCAACTGGCTGTTCGATAAGTAATTCTTGGTTATGACAAATCACTGATGGGTCGGTGGCTTCCGTCAGAATAAATCTTCCGGGAGAGGAATCGAATAACCCCCAACCCAAAAGGGGATCTTTCGTTGAGATTTTTACTTTCCATAAATGGGGGTTGTGTTACTATACTAACTGTCGCGAAAAGGGGATCTGCGATACATTGATTGCCGGGTAAATGCCAAAGGTGGATTGAACTCTTGGTTAGTCAAGGCCCTTTCTGGCAAACCTTTCCCAGTGGGTTTTTTGTTTGGAATAAGGGTTAGTGGGCTGGTCTGTCAAGAATGAACGAGTACTGAAAAATAATGTCTGGAAAGTCTTTAAAGACCCATCTTTTGAAAGCTTCTTGCTCAGTTACTGTATAATTAGTTCAGCCTTTCGTAAGGATCGGGTAGCAAAGCAACTCGTTGTATTTCCCTCGGTCTTCTGAGCTAGTACGGCACCTATGCCAATTTAACTAGCATCAGTTTTAAGAAGGGCTTAAAAAATCGGAAATTTTAAAATTGGAGCGATGTTGCTTTTTTTTAGAGTTTGGAAAACTTTTCTTGCGGAAGGTCAAACAAAAGGGCACTTTCTTAAGCAAAATCTTAGGGAGGCATGGAAGAAAAATTTTGGGAATGAAGGATTTAAAAAACTGCTAAGCCCACAAAGGATCTTACGGAAACACGTTTTTGGGGGTTGGAAAATTTGTACTGCAGTTACTTTTCTTTGGTCATCGTAACCCCCCTTTGGATGACTATGACAAGAAAATTAAATTTTGATCGAAAAATTGACATTTAGACAGTTTTATCTTTAATTGGCTTCTTCAAACTTTCAAGGCTACATCAAATCTTTTTAAGGTTATCCCCGTCTTTTGACATGCGATTACGTCACTAAGTCACCATAAATGCATTACCCATGGACCCCTAAAGATTTAGTCAGAGCCTTGAGAAGTGTAGGGGGAAAAAAACGTAACCCAAAGCCCTCGGAGGAAGTTTTAAAGACCTGTAGGGGTGGGAATGCAGTTAGCTTTGGTGTCCTCGGAAGAGGGAATTTCCAAAACCCTTGTAAAATCTGGTAAAAATTTTTTTCCGAAAAAAAGTAAAAGACCCCATTGGGGTGGAAAGCGATCTGGAATGGTTTTCCCCTTTAAAATTCTAAAGTCAATATGGGCGCCAAAACCATCCCTTTTAGGTACTATATAAAGGGTGCTTCCAAGGTGAATGCTAGGTTCAATAACTCCTTCAAAATTTTAAATTTATCAATTCTCTCGACAACTTGGAAATGAGGATTCGAGCATTGGAAAAAGGGTTTTACCCGGTTAAGGGGAATACGAGGGACAATAAGTTTTGTTTACCCTCTTCTCACCCGGTAAAGCAAGGCTTTACACGTTTGTTCAACAGAGTCAACAAACCTTGACTTATCGGGGGAAGTGGGGAGCTGTTTTCTCCCCAACTGGGGGGAACAGATTGATCCAGTGAAATGGATGAGGTTCCCCCCCAGAAATACACCGACCCACTGGGAGGTGAAACTCATCCCCCTACCTGAACAGGTAAGGATGTGAAACAAGGTCAACAAGATTGGTATTTTCCCTGAGGCGAACACTGTGACCAGAAGTGTTTGGCCCGGAAAAAAAATGGATCTTCATCTCTTACACATGAAGGTGGTTCAACAATAGACCTTTTACTTTTAGGAATCACTGTCAATAGGGGCTTTTTTCACCATCTGGAAC
Organism: Cherax quadricarinatus; assembly: GCF_026875155.1. Taxonomy (NCBI): domain Eukaryota; kingdom Metazoa; phylum Arthropoda; class Malacostraca; order Decapoda; family Parastacidae; genus Cherax; species Cherax quadricarinatus. The sequence continues at coordinate 11,433,159 of NC_069407.1, read as the reverse complement.
ATAAAACAACTACAGACACTCTAGTGAGAGCATAGCCGCAAAAGAAAAGTCCCTTTTTTCAGACGGCATGTGACATCAACATGAGATGGCATTATAGTTTTAAAATAATGTTTTCCGACAAAGGGGTCCCCTGTGGGGAAAAATTTTTCGAAATTGCTCATTGGGGGTAGGTTGTGCATAAGGGAATCTGGTGTCCTCGGACATTGAGACATGGACTATTGCAAGTCTAAGGTAAGGGGGAACCTGAGGGAGTGACGAAAGTACCCGGCCCGACAGCTTGGGTACGCTATGGAGAATGATTAGCTTGTAAGGGCTTTAACCGTACTATATCTGCGCGTATAACAGATCTTTATCCAAGCTGTAACCCAGAATTGGGAAAATCAAGTCGTCATTTGTGATGCCACGATAAAGGGTCGGCACAATGGTAAGTCTCACATGGAAAAATCCCAGTAAAGGTCACCAGGGAAAGAATTGGTCGACAACAAGGAAAGGGAAACAGGAAGTCTCTACCTTGGTAGAAAAGGTTAGGGGAAGTCCCACCCGGACCCAGGGAGAAAAAGATACCCCCTAAGGGAGGGCAATGAGCGTTTACGGAAGGACATGTCGTAAATTTTTCCCTTAAAAAACAAAAGACCTAATATATTGACTTGCGCACCAAGGGCATGAAAATGAACGGGGCTTTATAAACAGATGCTTCATTAGGGCCTATGGTTGCATTGGGAAATTAGTGCAAACAAAAGGGTGGATTGCATCAGAAAACTTGTTCCACTTCCCCCAAAATCATTCCCCTAGGTGGTAGTACGTATAATTAAGATAATGTGTGTAAGCCCTTTCAGCCGTACATCTCCTTGTCACATGTAACACTACTACTGATCCCCCACGTACCCCAAAGGGTCTTTGAAAAAAGCCAGGTAGCGCAATATGGTTAGATAGTGAACCCGGCAGAGACGGTTTTTCGTGAGTCAAATGGCAAGTGGTTACTGAATGGTTTTATACTGAGAGGTACCAGGTTGTGTTTTGTGCCCATGGCCCCGGGGGGGCCCCTGCCATGAGAAGGCATTTTGACTGAGTGAAAAGGGGACGCCAGTGAGAGAGTGAGGCAAGGGGAGGGAGGGTGGCATGCCCCCCGAGAGGGCCCGGGGACAGGGGAGACCTAGTCCGCGAAATTGAACTAAGCTGGCAGACGATGGGCTTCTGTGCGAAGTACGGCTGTTACCACTAACCACCCCCCAACAACCCCCACACCTACCCCCCACACACAACCACCCCCCCACTAACCACCTGACCTAACCCCCCCACCCCCAACCCCCCCCACACACTAACCCCCCACCCCTAAAACCCCCCCCACAACCACCCCCCCCCACTAACCCCCCACCTTAAACCCCCCCACACACAAACCCCCCCCACGCATAACCACCCCCCTTAACCCCCCAACCAAACCCCCCCACCAAAACCACCCCACACAACCAACCACACAAACCACCCCCCACACTAACCACCCCCCAAAATTTAACCCCCCCACACACAAACCCCCCCACAACTAACCCCCCCAAAACTAACACCCCCCACACTAACCCCCCCCCACTAAAACCCCCAACACTAACCACAAACCAAACTAACCACCCCCCCATAACCACCCCCACACAAACCCCCAACACACTAACGACCCCACACACTAACCACCCAAAAAACTAACCATCCCACACACTAACCACCCCACCCACTAACCCACCCCCACACTAACCACCCAAAACACTAACCACCCCCACATAACCACCCCAAAACACAAGCCACCCAACACACTAACCATCCCACACACTAACCACCCCACCCACTAACCACCCCCCACACTAACCACCCGACACACTAACCACCCCACACACAACCACCCCACCCACTAACCACCCCACACATTAACCCCCCCACACACAAACCACCCCGCACACTAACCACCCCACACATTAACCACCCCACACACAAACCACCCCGCACACTAACCACCCCCCACATTAACCACCCCACACACTAACCACCCCACACACTAACCACCCCACACACTAACCACCCCACACTAACCACCCCACACACTAACCACCCAACACACTAACCACTCCACCCACTAACCACCCCACACACTAACCACCCCACACAGTAACCACCCCACACACTAACCACCCCACACACTAAACCACCCCACACACTAACCACCCCAACACACTAACCCACCCAACACACTAACCTCCCCACACACTAACCACCCCACACACTAACCACCCCACACACTAACCACCCCACACACTACCACCCCACACACTAACTCCCCCACACACTAACCACCCCACACACTAACCACCCCACACACTAACCCACCCACACAATAACCACCCCACACACTAACCACCCCACACACTAACCACCCCACACACTAACCACCCCACACACTAACCTCCCCACACACTAACCACCCCCACACACTACCACCCCACACACTAACCACCCCACACACTAACCACCCACACACTAACCCCCCACACACTAACCACCCCACACACTAACCACCCCACACACTAACCACCCCACACACTAACCACCCCACACACTAACCACCCCACACACTAACACCCCACACACTAACCACCCAACACTAACCCCCCACACACTAACCACCCACACACTAACCACCCCACACACTAACCACCCCACACACTAACCACCCAAAACACTAAACTCCCCACACACTAACCACCCCACACACTAACCACCCCACACACTAACCACCCAACACTAACCCCCCACACACTAACCACCCCACACACTAACCACCCCACACACACTAACCACCCCAAAACTAACCACCCCACACATTAACCACCCCCCACTATTCCTCCCCTCCCCCCCTCCCCCCCCGAACATGCCAACCATGTCATTCAAGGTTGAAAGTGAAATGACAACGTCATCAAGGTCAGTTACTGAAGAAACATTAATGTTCCTTATTCAAGGTCATTTTTGGAAATAACAGATATATATATATATATATATATATATATATATATATATAATATATATATATAGATATTTATTATATATATATATAATATATATATATATATAAAATATATATAATTATATAAATTATTGGTTTGGTGCATGATTTTAATGTATCTGTATTAAATACTCCGAATTACGAATGAAAATTTGAGTTGTCAAAAAAAAAAAAAGAAAAATACATCGTAGTGGGTTTTTCTTTTATTTTTCCTGCCCTTGGTAATTCATTTATAGATTTTCATTTGATTCACGGGGAAGCGCTAAATGTGCAGGGGTGATATATTGGAGGAAAGGGAGCATTCAGTTCGATCCATGGAAGGGGAGGGTGAGTCCAATTCTTTGGATCAAAGCCTTTCCACCGGCTTCAAGGAACCCGGAGGGAGTCCTCAGTGCTTGGTTATTATTAATTATTATTATTATTATTTAATATTTTTTCAACAAGTCGGCCGTCTCCCACCGAGGCAGGGTGACCAAAAAAAGAAAGAAAACCCCCCAAAAAGAAAATATTTCATATATTCAAACTTTCACCACACCACACTTATCACTGTTTTTGCAGAGGTGCTCAGAATACAACATTTTTGAAGATATACGTATAAAGATACACAACATGTCCCCTCCAAAGCTAATGTCCCGAACCCCCCTTTAAATTGCAGGCTTTTATTTCCCCCTTTTCCGGGACTAAGTCCGGCTATATAAAAAAAACCCGGGTTTCCCTGAACCCCTTTTCACAAATATTACCCGCTCACACCCCAAACAGCTGTGGGTTTCCAAAACCTTTTGTCTCCATTCACCTATCAACAGCTCAAACACGCTTGGGAAGCCCAAACCCCCTCGCCCACAACTCCTCCTTTACCCCCCCCCTCCCCAACCTTTTCGGGACGACCCCTACCCCGCCTTCCTTCCCCTACAGATTTATACGCTTTTCCATGTCATTCTACTTTGACCCAGTCTCTCAAAAATGACCAAACCACCTCAAAAACCCCCTCTTCACCTCTGACTAAATTTTTATTAACTCCACACCTTTTCCTAATTTTCCACACTCCGAATTTTCTGCATAATTTTTTCACCAAACCCCAACCCGCCCCCTCGCTGCTGCTTCAAAACCCCAAGTTTCACACCCTATAAGAGTTTTGGTACTACTATATTTTCAACATTCCCTCTTTGCCTCCATAGATAACTTTTTTTTGTCCCCCATGTACCCAATGCACCCCCCCTTTTTTTTTCTTCACCAAAATTCTATTTTAACCTCATCCTTCATAAACTATCCGCCGACACGTCAACTCCCAAATATCTGAAAACATTCACTTCTTCCATACCCCCCCCAATTTGATACCAATTTTTCTTTATCTAAATCTTTTATACTGTCATCCCCTTTACCTTTTCTATATTCACTTTAACTTTCACCTTTACACACTTTCCCAAAAATTCGTCCACAAACCTTTGCAATTTTTTTTAGAATCCCATAAGCACAGTATCATCAAAAAAAGTAACTGTGTCTTTCCCCATTTTGTATTTGATTCCCCATAATTTAATCCACCCCTCTCCCGAACACCTAGCATTTACTTCTTTTACAAACCCCATCTATAAATATATTAAACAACCATGGTGACTTTACACACCCCCTGTTAAGACCTACTTTTACCGGGGAAGTGTCTCCCCTTTTCTACACCCCTAACCTGAGCCCACTACCTCATAAAAAACTCTTTACAGCATTTAGTAACTTACCACCTTTCCCATAATTTGAAACATTCCCACTTGCCCCTCTGTCCACCTTATCATAGCCTTTTTAAATCCTAAATGCAAAAAAAAAATTCCTTACCTTTATCTAAATACTGTTCAAATATGTTTCAATTAAACACTTGGTCTACAAATCCCCAAACCACGTAAAATCCTTGCTCATCCGAAATTCTAATTCTGTCTTACCTCTAATTCTTTAAATTAAAACCCTCCCGTATACCGGGTAATCTAAACTTTTTCCCTTTATAATTTTACAGTTTCTTTTGTCCCCCCCCCTTTTATAAAAGGGACTATACACGCCCCCCGCCAGTCCCCTAGGATTTCCCCTCTTTCATACATTTTTTTAAACAAAAATCCCCAACCACCCCCAACACTATACCCCCTTTGCTTTTAACATTTCGTCAGACCCGTCATTCCAGCTGTTTTACCCCCTTTTCATTCTACGAAAGGGGCCTCACTACCTCCCCCACACCACATCCCCTAAAAGATGTATACCTCCCTGGCCAGTGCATGAAATTAACCGCCCCCGTTCTTGTGACATTTAAAAGCTCCTCAAAATATTCTCGCCTTTTTCCCCAAAAACCTCAATCTCCCCATCTACAACCCCCCTCCCCTGTTTTAACTGACAATCCATTTTTCCCTAGTTTTTCGTAACTTGTTTAACTCACTTAAAATTGTTTTTCTTATGTCCAAAAACATTTCTTGACAGTCCTTCCCACTCTATCACCGCTCTCCTTTTGCACCCCTCTCACCACTCTCTTCACCTTTCTTTTACCCCCATATATTTCTCTTTTAAACACTGCGTTTTTAAAAAAACCTTCAAGCTACCTTTTTTAATTTTTATCACACCCTTTACTTCATCTTCCACCATTGCCCCGTTTTCCTCCTGCCCCCACCCTCCTAAAACCCAAAAAACTTCTGCCCCACATTCAATACTGCATTTTTAAAAAGTCATCCAACCCTCTTCAACCCCCCCACACTCTACTTGCACCAGCCCACCTTTCCCCAAATATTGCTTATATCTCACCCGAAATATTTATTTTTTTATTATTATTATATTTTTATTTTATTATTATTATTATTTACTGATTTTACTGAACTTGATAATGACCCCCAAACAGGGACTGTGACATGAACATGATAAAAAAACACTTTGATGAGGCATTGAACATGCCCCAATACTAAAATGACACCAATACTGAACATGACCCCCATATGAACATGAAAACCATACTGAACATGACCCAATACGATATGACACCAATATTAAAACATGACACCGATACCGAACAACACGGTACCAAAACATGACCCCCATACGAAAAAACGGTGGTATGAATGACACCGAAAGACAGACACGGGACACTGAACATGACCAGACATAAACAAAAACAAATAGAACTACACAAAACTAAACATGACCACGACTTTGAACATGACAAAAAGAACATGACAACGACAGGACATGACACTGAGCGAGGAAAATCAAGGCTTCATCTTTGCGTGGATAGGAAAATGACGATGACTCGTCGGGGCCCACTGGGGGGTTCTGGTGTCCGCTGGGGAGGGGACCGCCCCCCCTCCCCCGCCACCCCCCCTTAACGGTACGTCATTACTACATTGTGGGTCACCTACACGGTAGTCATATACACATGGGGCACCAGTACCGGTGAGTCACTAGTCACGGTGAGTCACCAGTACACGGTAGTCACATACACAGTAGTCACCATACACGTGAGTAAAAAGTACACGATGGTCACCAGTACCGGTGAGCACTAGTAAACGGTGAGTCATGTACACGGTGAGTCACCAGAACACAGTGAGTCACCAGTACACAGTGAGTCACAGTACACGAGAGTCCCTACACAGTGAGTCACTATACACAGTGGGTCACCAAACACAGTGAGTCCCAGTACACAGTGAGTCACCAGTACACGGAGTCACCAGACACGTGATCCTTTGTACAGTGGGTCACCAGAACACATGATCACCGTACACAGTGAGTCCAGTACCGATGAGCACCAGTAACATGAGCACCAGTACAAAGGTGAGTCACCCTACACAGTGAGTCCCCAGTACCGGTGGTCACCCGTACCGGTGAGCCACCAGTACACGTGGTCCCCCAGAAAAAAGTGATCACCATACACGATGAGTCACCCGTACACATGATCACCATACACGGTGATCACCATTTTCAGGTGGCCACCAATACATAATGAGTCACCAGTCACGGTGGGTCCCAGTACACAGGAGCCAAGTACACGGGGGTCACCAGTAACGATGAGTCACCCGTACCAGGAGTTACAAGTAACGGTGGGGCACCCGTACCGATGATCCCCCGCCCCCAGTGAGTCGCAATACAGGGGGTCACCAGTCACGATGAGTCACCCGTAACAGTGAGTCACCAGTACACGGTGAGTCCCCCCAGACACAGGGGTCACCCTAACGGTGATCACCAGTACACGGTGAGTACAGCGCACAGTAGTCACTATACACGATGGGTCAAACCTACTGAGTCACCCGACACGGGGAGTCACCAGTACACGGCGAGTCCCGGGTGGGCACCAGTCAAGATACCAGTACACGGTGGTTTACCCAAAAAAGATGAGTCCAGTAAACGGGAAGCCCGTACACGTGATCAATTCACGGGGGGTCACCAGTCCGGTGGGTCACCATACACGGTGGGGCACCAGTCCCGATGAACACCAGTACAGGGTGGGGGCACCATACAAAGTTTTCACCCGTACACGGGGAGTCACCATACACATGAGTCACAGTCAAATGAGTACCAGTAACGGTGGTCACCCATCACGGGTTTATCACCAGTAACAGTAGCACCGACACATTTATCACCGGTAACAGTGATCACCCTACACGGTGAGCACCATACACGGTGGGTCACCAGAACGATGAGTCACCGTACACGGTGAGTCACCATACACGCAGTCAACAGTAAATGGGAAGTCACCAGTACCAGTGACACCCGTTTTACTGGGTCCCATACACGGTGGGTCACCCGTACACGGTTTGGGGCCCAGACCCGATAAATCACCCGTACCGATATCACCAGTAAACCGGGGGGACACCGTACACGTTGAGTCACCAGACACGGTAGTCACCATACACGGGATCACCAACAAATGAGTCACCGTACACAGTGAGTCACCAATACACGGTTGGGCACCATACACTGTGATACCAGACACGGTAGTCACCAGTACACAGTGAAATCCAAGTAATGGTGAGTCACCCCGTACACTGATCCCAGTACACAGGGGTCACAAGTACAAGTATCCCCCGTACAATGAAGTCACCATTACACGTGAGTCCCAGTACACTGAGTCACCATACACAGGGTCACCAGTGCCGGTGAGTCAAACCCGTACAGTGAGTCACCAGTACACAGTGAGTCCCATACAAAGGGGAGCACCAGTACACATGAGTGACAATAAAAACAGTCAGACCGTACACGGTCAGTCATTAGACACGGGGGGTCACCGTACACGGAGTCACCAGTACAGTGATCACCAGTACACAGTGAGTCAACAGTACAAAATGAGTCCCAGTAACAGTGAGTCACCAGTGCACGGGGGTCACCAGTGCACGGTGAGTACCTGTACCGGTGAGTCCCAGTCACAGGAGTCGCCAGACACGGGATCCCCCGTGCACAGTGATACACCAGTACACCGGGGGTCCAAAATACACAGTCACCATGACAGTGGGGCACCCGTACACATGGGGCACCCGAAAACAGTGAACACCAGTACACGGTGAGTCACCCGTGCACAGTGAGCACCCCGTACCGGTGAGCCAACCCTACACAGTGAGTCACCATACAAGTGAGCGCCAGTACAAAAGGTGAGTCACCCTACACAGTGAGTCAATGTACACGTGATCACCCGTACCCGGTGATCACCAGTACACAGTGGGTCACCATACACAGGAGTCCCATACACGGAGTCCCCAGTACGCGTGGCAAAGTACACATTGAGTCACCAGTTTCCAGTGAGTCACCCGTACCAGTGAATCACCCAAAAATGGTGAGTCACCAGTCCGTAATCACCTGCCGGTGATCACCCTAAAAATGAGTCACCATACACATGAGTCACCAGAACATCACCCGTACCGGTGAGTCACATACACAGTGATCCCCGCACACAGTGAGTCCCCCAGAAGTGAGTCACCAAAACAGTGAGTCACCCGTACACGGTGAGTCATCATACAGTGAGTCACAAGTACCAGTGAGTCCCATACACAGAGTCACCAGTACAGTGGTCCCCCAGTACAGTGATCACCCGTACAAGTGATCACCAGTACACGGTGAGTCATCTACAGGAGTACCAGTAAAACGTGTTCCCAGTACACAGTGATACCATCAGTGATCACCAGTACACATGAGTACCGGTACACAGGAGTCACCAGTTCACTGACACCCGTACATGTGATCACCAGTACACAGTGATACCAGTAATGATTCACCTCACGTGAGCATATACACATGATCCCATACACAGTGATACCGTACACAGTGAGTCACAAGTACCCCGTGAGTCACCCTAACATGAGCACCGTACGTGGGGGTCCCAGTACAGTGGTCACCAGTACACAATCACCATACACCCGTGAGTCACCAGTACATGGTGATCACCAGTACACGGATCACCATACATGAGTCACCCGACAGGGTCACCCTACAGTGAGTCACCAATACACTGAGTCAACAGTACAGTGATCACCATTTTTCAGTGAGTCACCTACACAGTGAATCACCAGTACAAGTGAGTCACCCGTACAGGTGATACCTACACAGTGAGTCACCAGTACACAGTGAGTCACCAGTACGTGGGCACCAGTACAGTGAGTACCAGTACAGTGAGTCCCTTACACGGTGAGTCACCAGACAGTGAGTCACCGTCATGAGCCCCCAGTACAGTGGTCACCATACAGGGTGAGTCACCAATAAAAGTGATCACCCAATACAGTGAGTCAACAGACAGTGAGTCACCAGTCAGTGAGTCACCAGTACAGTGAGCCACCAAACAGGGTGAGTCACCAGTCATGAGTCACCACAGTGAGTCCCAGTACCAGTGGTCACCCCTACGTGGTCACCGTACAGTGAGTCACCCTACACAGTGATCCCAGTACAGTGAGTCACCAGTATAGTGAGTCACCAGTACACATGAGTCACCAGTACAGTGAGTCCCAGCACAGTGAGTCACCAGTACACGGAGTCACCCTACTGTGACACCAGTACGTGAGTCACCAGTACAGTGAATCACCTACATAGTGGTCACCAGTACATGAGTCACCAGTACAGTGAGCACCAACACAGTGAGTCACCAGTACAGGAGTCACCATACAAGAGTCACCAGTACAGTGAGTCACCAGTAAGTGGCACCCGTACGTGACCACCATACAGTGATCACCATAAACAGTGAGTCAAACCCGTACAGTGAGTCACCAGTAAATGGGTCCCAACAGTGAGTCACCATAATGAGTCACCAGTCCACAGTGGTCACCAGTCCACAGTGAGTCACCCGTACAGTAAGTACAGACACAGTGAGTCCCCCTACGTGAGTCACCGGTACAGTGGTCACCAGTACACAGTGAGTCCTATACATGAGTCACCCGTACAGTGACACCAGTACACAGTGAGTCACCTAACCCCGTGAGTCACCTACAGTGAGTCACAAGTACCAGTGATCACCATACACAGTGAGTCACCTACAGTGGGCACCATACACGTAGTCCCAGTACAGTGAGTCACCAGTAACAATAGTACCCCTACAGTGATCACCAGTACAGTGAGTCCAGTACACATGAATCACCATACAGTAGTCACCCGTACATGAGTCACCATCAATGGTCCCAGTACATAGTGAGTCACCTACACATGATCACCAGTACAGTGAGTCACCGTTTCAGTGGTTTACCCGCACAGGAGCACCAGTACACAGTGAGTCTTGGTACAGTGAGTCACCAGTACAGTAGTCACCATGAGTGAGTCACCCCCCAGTGAATCACCATAATTGTGTCCCATTTACAGTTTTCACCATACGTGAGTCACCGTACAGTGATCACCAGACATGAGTTTACCATTCATAGTGAGTCACCAGTACATGATTCACCGAACCAGTGATCACCAGTACAGTGGTCACCGACAGTGACACCGTACAGTGAGTACCCGTACAGTGACACCGTACACATGATCACCAGTACAGTGAAATCACCATACAGTGATCAAACCCGTACAGGATCACCCTACAGTGAGTCACCGTACAGTGTGTCCCAGACAGTGAGTCACCAGAAAAAGTCACCAGTAAAAGTGAGCACCAGCACAGTGAGTCACCCCGTACAATGAGCACCAGTCAGTGATCCCCGTACAGTGAGCCCCATCAGTGAGTCACCAGTACAGTGAGTCACCAGTACAGTGAGTCCCAGTACAGTGAGTGACCAAACAGTGAGTCCCATGCACAGTGGGGTCACCGTACAGTGAGTCACCATACAGGAGTCCCAGTAAGTGAGTCACTCGTAAATGAGTCACTTACATGACACCCGTAAAGTGATCACCATTACACGGTGATCACCGTACATGAGTCCCAGTACAGTGAGACCAGTACACAGTGAGTCACCATACACAGGAGTCACCCGTACACAGGGGGTCACCAGTACATGATCACAGACAGTGAGTCACCAGTACATGTGTCACCAGTACAGTGATCACCGTACAGTGAGCACCCTACAGTGGACACCAGTACAGTGAGTCACCCGTACTATGATCACCAGCACGGAACCAGTACACTGGTCACCAGAAAAGTGAGTACCAGTAAGTGAGCCACCCCTACGTGAGTCACCGTACAGTGAGTCACCGTACAGTGAGTCACCCGTACCCCCTCACCATAAATGGTCACAAGTACACAGTGAGTCACCGTCCGTGATCACCAAAAAAAAGTGATCCCCCTTTCAGTGGCACCAGTAAAACAGTAGCACCATACACCCGTGAGTCACCAGTACAGTGGTCACCAGTCAGGATCACCTACACAGTGAGTCCCAGTGCCAGTGATCACCAAATACACATGATCCCAGTACGTGAGTCACCAGTACGTGATTCACCAGTCAGGATCCCGTACACAGTGAGTCACCATACACATGATAAACCCGGACAGTGAGTCACCCGTACAGGAGTCACCAGTACAGGAGTCACCCGTACGTGAGCACCCGTACAGGTGTCACCCGTACGTATCACCCTACAGGGGTCACCAGTACATGATCACCCGTACGTGAGTCACCAGTACATGATTCACCAGTACATGATCACCCCGATAGTGATCACCCGTTACAGTGAGTCACCCGTACAGTGAGTCACCGTACAGTGAGTCACCAGACAGGATCACCCCGAACAGTGAGTCACCAGTACAGGGGTCACCTACATGAGTCACCATACAGTGAGTCACCATGATGAGTCCCAGTACACAGTGATTTACCCGTACATGGTCACCAGTACATGAGTCACCAGTAATGAGTCACCCGTACAGTGAGTCACCAGTGCATGAGTCACCAGTCAACAGTAGTCACCATACACAGTGATCACCAGTACATGAGTCACCCGTACGTGAGCCACCATACAGGGGTCACCCGTACATGAGTCCCATGCAGTGAGTCACCAGTACGTAGTCACCAGTACAGTGAGTCACCATACGTGAGTCACCTACAGTGAGTCACCATGCAGTGAGTCACCAGTACACGTGGCACCAGTACAGTGAGTCACCAGTACAGTGATCACCATACAGTGAGTCACCCTAACAGTGGTCACCAGTACACGTGGTCACCGAACGTGAGCACCAGTACGTGGTCACCAGTACAGTGAGTCACCATGCACAGTGAGTCACCAGTACACAGTGAGCACCCTACAGTGGCACCAGACAGTGACCCCCATACATGATACCAGTAACAGTGAGTCACCCGTACAGTGGTCACCCTACAGGAGTCACCATGAAAAGTATCACAGGCACAGTGAGTCACCAGTACACAGTGAGTCCCAGTACAGTGATCACCCGTACGTGAGTCACCGTAAGGGTCACCGTACAGGGTCACCCCTACACAGTGAGTCACCGTACCATGATCACCAGTACAGTGATCACCTACATGATCACCAGTACAGTGAGCACCCGTACAATGAGTCACCAATACATGAGCCCCCATACAGTGAGTCCCATGCACAGTGAGTACCAGTACACAGTGAGCACCAGTACAGTGAGTCACCAGTACAGGATCACCAGTACAGTGAGTCACCATACCAGTGAGTCCCAGTACAGTGAGTCACCAGTACAGTGGTCACCCTAACAGGAGTCACCGTTCACAGTGATCACCATACAGTGATCACCAGTACAGTGAGTCACCAGTCAGTGAGTCACCCGTACACGTGATCCCATTCACAGTGAGTCACCATACAGGAGTCACCCGTAAGTGATCACCAGTACACAGTGAGTCACCCAAAACAGTGAGTCACCAGTACAGTGAGTCACATACAGTGAGTCCCCATACGTGAGTCACCAGTCACGTGAGTCGCCATACCAAATGATCACCGTCACAGTGAGTAAAAAGTACCAGTGATCACCAGTACACAGTGAGTCCCGTACAGTGAGTCACCAGTACAGTGAGTCCCAGTACATGAGTCACCATACACAGTGAGTCACCCTACATGAGTCACCAGTACAGTGAGTCCCAGTACAGTGATCACCAGTACAGTATCCCAGTACACGTGGTCACCAGTACAGTGGGCACCCGTACAGTGATCCCAGTACAGTGAGTCACCAGTACACAGTGAGTCACCGTACACAGTAGTCACCCCTACAGATCACCAGTACACAGTGATCACCCGTACACAGTGAGTCACCAGTACAAAGTAGTCACCAGTCAGTGAGTCACCATACAGTGGTCACCAGTCATGATACCAGTACACAGTGATCACCAGTACAGTGAGTCACGAGTACAGTGAGTCACCCTAAGGAGTACCAGTACAGTGAGTCACCAGACACGTGAGTCACCAGTCTGATCACGAGTACGGATCACCATACAGGAGTCACCGTACACAGTGAGTCACCAGTACAGTGATCACCAGTAAAAGTGAGCCACCAGAGAGAAATCACCATACAGTGATCACCCGTACAGTGATACCAGTACGTGAGTCACCTACACAGGATCACCAGTACAGTGAGTCACCCGTACAGTAGCACCATACAGGGGACCGTACAGTGAGTCACCAGTACAGTGATCACCAGTACATGAGTCACCATACAGGAGTCACCATACAGTGAGTACCCAATTTCAGTGAGTCACCAGTACAGTGAGTCACCAACAGTAGTCAAAAGTACAGTGAGTCCCAGTACAGTGAGTCACCAGTACAGTGAGTCACTAGTACAGTGAGTCCCATGCAGTGATCACCAGTAAAAGTGAGTCACCAGTATGAGTCACCAAAAAGTGACACCAGTACACAGTGGTCACCATACAGTGAGTCCCATACAGGAGTCACCAGTACAGTGGTCACCAGTACAGTGAGTCACCAGTACACAGTAGTCACCAGTACACAGTGGTCACCAGTCAGTGAGTCACCCTACACAGTGAGCACCAGGTGAGTCACCCGTACAGTGAGTCACCATACACAGGAGCACCAGTACAGTGAGTCCCCCAGTACAGTGAGTCCCAGTACAGTGAGTCACCCTACAGGAGTCACCAGTACAGTGAATCACCCGTACAGTGAGTCACCCGTACAGTGAATCACCAGTACAGTGAGTCACCCTTTCGTATCACCATAACAGGATCACCAGTCAGTGAGTCACCAGTACATGAGTACCCTACAGGAGTCCCATACAGGAGTCACCAGTACAGTGAGTCACCAGTATAGTATCACCCGTAAAGTGATCACCAGTACAGTGAATCACCAGTACGTGAGTACCATACAGTGGTCACCAGTACGTGAGTCACCATACAGTGATCACCCGTCAGTGAGTCACCAGTACATGATCACCATACAAGTATCACAAAAAAGACAAAATATAAAAAGTGAAAAAAAGGTTAAAAAAGAGAAAAAATGGAATTAAATAAAAAAATAAAAAAAAATACAATAAAAATTCAAAAAAAAAATAAAAAAGGAAAAAAAATAAATAAATCAAAAATGTGAAAAATTTTTAAAAAAAAAAAAACTGTGGTGAAAAAAAAAAATTTTAAATATGTTTGTGGCGATGCGCTAAACCGGTGAGGGTCGGGTGAAGGTACATGTGGAGGCTCGAGACTCCGCTCAATTTAGGTCCTGTTTTTCGGGGGCAGAATTATTTTTACAAAAACTATTTGAGGGGGAACGCAAAACCGTACTGGATCAGCGTCAGGGGAATGGGAGCAAAAAAAAAGATAGGGAAGGACACCAATTCCCTTGGGTCAAAAACCTCTGTCTCTCTTTTTGACGAGAGAGAAAGAGAGAGAAAAGAAGAGAGAGAGAGAAAAGAGAGAAGAGAGAGAGAGGAAAGGAGAGAGAAAAGAAGAGGAGAAAAGAAAAAAGAGGAGATAGAGAAAACCAAAATAAAGAACAAAGGGAAAAGGGAAAAACTTGGGAAACTGTGGGATAATTAGCTTAAAGAAGAAAAGTGGTAAACAATAAAAAAGAAAAACCATCAGGGAAATTACAGAAAAAAAATTTTATATAAATATTTTATATTATATATATATATAAATTATATAATATATATATAATTATTTTATATAAGTCGTGCGAAAAAGGGAAAACTTGCGATTTGGTTTAAAAGTTTCTTGCCGAATAAGACAACGAAAATTTTTGTATGCAATAATTTGGCAAAAAATCATTCTGAACCTAAAGAAAAAAAAATTCATTAAATTTGTTTATTATTAAAATTATTGTAAACTATCTTAAATTATCTAGTTGGATTAGGGTAAATTAAAATTGGGTTTTTAAATAAGGGTTTGAGATTTTCCAAAAATACTCACTAAAAGCAAAAAATTTTGGCAGGAGCCCCACCCCCCAATAAAACGGGGGGTCACTACAGTTTAAAAGCCCATACAAAAAGTGTCAGGGCCCGAATGTTCAACTGCCTCCCCGCACCATAAGGGGGATTACAACAGACCCCTGGCAGTCTTCAAGCTGGGACGGGGGCAAGCACCCAAAGTCAGTTCCTGACAGCCGGGGTTGGCTCGTACTTTGGTTTTCGGCAGCCAGCGCAACAGCCTGGGTTACGGGGGGGTGATCCACCAGAGGCCTGGTCCCCAGACCGGGGGCCCCGGGGGCTTGCCCCCCAAACTCTCTCCAGGTAAACTCCCAAATAGAGAATTTTCTCCAGATAGAACCGGTAAAGCATTTAAAATTTCTGGGAACGCTTTAAAAAATTTTTTAAATATTTATGAAGCGGGGGGAGAGAGAGATACAAATTAAAAATAAAAACTTAGGGCCCATCATCCCCCCTGCCATAAAAACATACTGGAGTGAGAGATATAGGAGGAAATGAAAAATAAACCTATTTGGAAGGCAAGGGTGCAGTGAGCACAATAAGGAACATTGTATCAATGTCCGTGCACCAGACTCTTCAAGATCTTAACAGAAGATATCAGAAACATGCTGGAACAAGGTAGAGGTTTTTCAAGAGGAAAGTGTAGAAGTAGTTTCACCAGGTGCCAGATCAACCAGGCTGCGATAAATATGTGGGAGAGCAGGCCACCAGCAGCAACAGCCTGGTTGACCAGGCAAGCACCGGGACGAGCTTGGCCCATGGCGGGCCCCGGGAGTAGGGAAAAACTCGGAACTCATCAATGTACATCAGGGGTAAAGGGCCTGCCACTATACATAAGGGAATCATCAATAGACCCCTGGCTGTCTTCAGTAGGACCTGATAGGTTCAAACGTACGAATCACTGCCGGGCAGTGATTCATATATACCCTGGAGTGTGTGCGTCCGGCAGTAACCTAGTCCGTAAACCCACAAGGAAGCTGGGAATGGGACCGGGTGGCTGGGGCGCAGACCCCGAAAACTTCCTTCAGGTAAGTTTTGAATAACATGGGAAAGGCAGAGAAATAGGCACAGGGAAAAGGAACATAAACAAGCAGCAGAAGGAAGAGAAGTAGGCAGAAGGGATGGAACAGAAACAAGACAACAGAGCCCAATATCAATGGCAGCATAAAATTTAATATACATGTTTTCCGTTTTTCCCTTTTGATTCCTCGCAATTCCTTAATTTTTTAATATGATTACATATACATATATATACATATATATTATATATATATATATATATATATAATATAAATATATATATATATATATATAGATATATATTATGTATGTATGTATGTATGTATGTGTATGTATAGGGTCATGCCGAATAGATAAAACTGGTCAGTTACCCAAGAACTTATTTAAAATTAAGGAAAATTAAGGCCTTTCTAAAATGTTCTCTTATACATTTAAAGATATATTAAGTTATGTTAATGTAAATATAATAATTTTGTACCAAAAGAACGTTAGAAAAAATTACCTAACCTTATTATAACAAGCGCAGTTTAATTTAGCCTAATCCAAGTAAATATTTTAGGTAAGTTTACAGTAAATTTAATAATTAAAAAGAGACAATAAAATATTCATTGGTTTCCCGATTGATTTTTGCGAAGTTATTGTATACACAAATTTTAGCTTGCCTTATTCGGCAAGAAAAGCATTGCTATTTAGATATTCATATATATTCCGAGAGAGGCTGCGGCAGGGTGACAACCCCCATGCGCTACTCTGAGGAAACTTCCCCCTCACTCCTTCACTTGTTGCCTAGGGAAATTTGCATAGCTCCTGATGACACACTGAGAAGTGTTTAAATACTGAGATAAAGATTTCCAGCCTCCCATGACTGGTCTTGCATTGTTAAGAACCTTGTCCCGCGATATAAAATAAATATATATTATATATATATATTATAATTATAATATATATATAATTAAAATAATATTTAGATATATATATATATATATATATATATAATATATATATATAAATATATATAAATTTATTATTTTTAGCCAAAAACAAGTGGTATTTAATGAATAACAAACTCCGGCTAGTCGGGGGATCGAACCTGTGTTGTTTGTAGCCCGCCTAGTGGAAGACAGCGAAAATTCACAACGCTCAAACCC
>NC_069407.1:11377420-11414694 GCF_026875155.1 Cherax quadricarinatus | reverse complement strand
AGAAGCTCCACCGTCAGGTAAGGGCTAAATCTCCTTAGTCTAATGTTTCCAATTCAAATAACCTTCAACTTCCTGCTGGTGAAAGGCACTTGATCCAAGGAATTGAAACTACTCTTCCTTTCTTTGGAATAAATCTAATTACCTCCCATTCCCCAGATACTATATGGGTTTAGTGTTTATCCTTTCTAATAATTTTTCATTTTTAACACATTGGCCGTTTCCCACCAAAGCAGGGTGACCTGAAAAAGAAGAAACACTTTCATCATCATTCACTCCATCACTGTCTTCCTAGAGGTGTGTCTACACTACAGTTAAAAACTGCAACTTATCAACACCCTCCCTTCAGAGTGCAGGCACTGTCCTTCCCACCTCCAGGACTCAAGTCTAATAATAATAATAATAATAATAATAATAATAATAATAATAATAATAATCATCATCATCATCTCCCTGGGGAAGTGGAAAAGAATTCTTCCACCGTAAGCCATAAGCTCATAAGAGGCGACCAAAATTCCAGGAGCAAGGGGCTAGTAACCCCTTCTCCTGTATTAACTACTTAACTTAAAAAGAAAAACTTTTGTTTATCTTTTTAGGTCACCCTGCCTTGGTGGGATGTGGCCAGTGTGTTGGAAAAAAAAAATAATAGTCGAACCTTGATAGTCAATTGCATAAATTGTCGAATAAGTCGGTTTTTGAATGAGGCGTTTGAGAAAAAAAATGTCCTGGTTTTCATACGTTCTCTTGATTGTCGAAGGACAAGTTTTCGCATGTATGGAATGAGACAAAGTGGCTCAGGTCACATGCTCACGGAATGCGCATTGGACAATTGGTCAAGAGCATGGGTATGAAGTCAGAATGGAAAAAACTGTGGCCTGACTTTGTGGCAACCAGGGATTTTGAAGACTTTGAAGATAAGCCTGAGCCAGTAAAGGATAGTGTCCCAGGGGAAGACCTTGGGCCAGGAGTTGACTTAAGATGAAGATGATAATGATGAGTTGGTGGAGGAGCACAGAACAGAACTCACCACAGAAGAACCTCTAGACTTTCAGGATCAGCAACAGATTGCAGCGAAGGAGCTGTTATCAGAGGTAGAGGAGGGAAGAAGAGTTTGCTGAAAAATACCATCCAGACAAAGCAGTGGCCATCAGTCTCTCTAACATGTACAATGACAGTGCCATGTCTCAATTTAGACAAGTGCTAAAATGGAGCCTGAAACAAACCTCAATGGACAGATTTTTAGTGCGACAAAGAACGAGTGAGCCAGAACAAGGTGTTAGTGTTGAAGAGACAAAGAAGAGAAGCATCCAAAACACAGTTGCCTGACATATTAATAGGCGACTCCTTCCAATCAGTAACATTTCCCCCCCCTCCTCTCCTCCACCTGCATCCATTATTTCTCCCCTGACAGGTAAGGGACAGTTAAATTTTCATTTACTGTACAGTACAGTGGACCCCCGCATACCGATGGCACCACATAACGATTAATCCGCATACCGCTTGCTTTAATCGCAAAAATTTTGCCTCGCATACCGCTTAAAAACCCGCTCACCGATTTTCGTCCGAGACGCGTCCAATGTGCGCCCTCAGCCAGCCTCACATGTGCCCCCCGTGCCATTGTTTACCAGCCAGCCTCCGCGGTAACATCCAAGCATACAATCGGAATATTTCGTATTATTACAGTGTTTTCGGTGCTGTTTCTGGAAAATAAGTGACAATGGGCCCAAGAAAGCTTCTAGTGCCAACCCTACACCAATAAGGGTGAGAATTCCAATAGAAATGAAGAAAGAGATCATTGATAAGTATGAAAGTGGAGTGCGTATCGCCGACCTGGTCAGGTTGTACAAGAAACCCCAATCAACCATCGCTACTATTGTGGGCACCAGAAAGGCAATCAAGGAAGCTGTTCTTGCCAAAGGTTTAACTGTGTTTTCGAAACAAAGATCGCAAGTGATGGAAGATGTTGAGAGACTCTTATTGGTGTGGATAAATGAAAAACAGCTAGCAGGAGATAGCATCTCTCAAGCGATCATAAGCGAAAAGGCTAGGAAGTTGCATCAGGATTTAATTAAAAAAAATGCCTGCAACTAGTGCTGATGTGAGTGAATTTAAGGCCAGCAAAGGTTGGTTTGAGAGATTTAAGAAGCGTAGTGGCATACATAGTGTGATAAGGCATGGTGAGGCTGCCAGTTCGGACCACAAAGCGGCTGAAAAATATGTGCATGAATTCAAGGAGTACATAGAGACTGAAGGACTGAAACCTGAACAAGTGTTTAATTGTGATGAAACAGGCCTGTTTTGGAAGAAAATGCCAAGCAGGACCTACATTACTCAGGAGGAAAAGGCACTCCCAGGACATAAGCCTATGAAGACAGACTTACTTGTTGATGTGTTCCAATGCTAGTGGTGATTGCAAAGTTAAGCCTTTATTAGTGTATCACTCTGAAACTCCCAGACCGTTCAGGCAAAAGAATGTCCTCAAGGAGAATTTGTGTGTGCTGTGGAGGGCAAACAGTAAGGCATGGGTCACTAGGGACTTTTTCTATAACTGGTTACACCATGCATTTGCCCCCAGTGTGAAAGATTACCTAACTGAAAAGAAATTAGAACTTAAGTGCCTCCTGGTGTTAGACAATGCCCCTGGTCATCCTACAGACGTGGCAGAGCGACTTTATGGGGACATGAGCTTCATTAAGGTGAAGTTTTTGCCTCCTAATACCACTCCTCTCCTGCAGCCCATGGACCAGCAGGTTATTGCAAACTTCAAAAAACTGTACACAAAAGCTCTGTTTGAAAGGTGCTTTGTAGTGACCTCAGAAACTCAACTGACTCTAAGAGAGTTTTGGAGAGAGCACTTTAATATCCTCAATTGTGTAAACCTTATAGGTAAGGCTTGGGAGGGAGTGACTAAGAAGACCTTGAACTCTGCTTGAAGAAACTGTGGCCAGAATGTGTAGACAAAAGGGATTTTGAAGGGTTTGAGGCTAACCCTGAGAGGATTATGCCAGTTGAGGAATCCATTGTGGCATTGGGAAAGTCCTTGGGGTTGGAGGTTAGTGGGGAGGATGTGGAAGAGTTGGTGGAGGAGGACAATGAAGAACTAACCACTGATGAGCTGATAGATCAACTTCAAGAGCAAGAGGCCAGACCTGAGAAAACTGGTTCAGAGGAGGGGAGAGAGAAATTGAAGAAGTTGCCTACTACAAAGATTAAGGAAATGTGTGCAAAGTGGCTTGAAGTGCAAACCTTTTTTGATGAAAATCACCCTCACACAGCTATTGCAAGCCGTGCTGGTGATTATTACACTGACAATGTTGTGAAACACTTTAGGGAAGTCATAAAGGAACGAGAGGTACAGGCCACTATGGACAGATATGTTGTGCGAAAGAAGTCCAGTGACTCTGAAGCTGGTCCTAGTGGCATTAAAAGAAGAAGGGAAGTAACCCCAGAAAAGGACTCGACACCTCAAGTTTTAATGGAAGGGGATTCCCCTTCTAAACACTAACACTCTCTCTCCCCTCCTCCCATCCCATCAATCATCACCAGATCTTCAATAAAAGTAAGTGTCATGTAATTGTGCATGCCTTTTTCAGTTTGTGTGTACTAAAATTAACATTTTATGTTGTAAAGAATTTTTTTTTTTTCATACTTTTGGGTGTCTTGCACGGATTAATTTTATTTCCATTATTTCTTATGGGGAAAATTCATTCACATACCGATTATTTCGCATAACAATTACCCCTCTTGCACGGATTAAAATCGGTATGCGGGGGTCCACTGTATTTCAGTTAAATTTTCATTTAGTATTCATTTTTACAGTTTCCCTGTGCTGTATAATTTTATACATTGTTTTATGTTGCAGTTAGTACATTATTAATTTTTTTACAAGAAGTCGACCGTCTCCCACCAAGGCAGGGTGACCCAGAAAGAAAGAAAAAAAATCCGCAAAAAGAAAATACAGTGGAACCCCGGTTAACGAACTTTTTTCATTCCAGTAGTATGTTCAGGTGCCAGTACTGACCGAATTTTTTCCCATAAGGAATATTGTGAAGTAGATTAGTCCATTTCAGACCCCCAAACATACACGTACAAACGCACTTACATAAATACACTTACATAATTGGTCGCATTTGGAGGTGATCGTTAAGCGGGGGTCCACTGTACTTTCATCATCATTTAACACTTTCACCTCACTCACACATAGTCACTCTCTTTGTAGAGGCACCCATATAAAACAGTTTAGAAGCATATATAATGATATACACCTACCATCCAACTTACGACCAAGCTTGGTTCCGACCAACTGGTCATAAGTCAAAATGGACGTAAGTCGAACCTTACTACTGAATATCAACATCATATTTTTGTAATACATAATATTATGCAGAAAATTCGGAGTGTTGAAATTAGGAGGTGTGGAGTTAATAAAAGCATTAGTCAGAGGGCAGAAGAGGGGTTGTTGAGGTGGTTTGGTCATTTAGAGAAAATGGATCAAAGTAGAATGACATGGAAAGCATATAAATCTATAGGGGAAGGAAGGAGGGGTAGGGGTCATCCTCGAAAGGGTTGGAAAGAGGGGGTAAAGGAGGTTTTGTGGGCTAGGGGCTTGGACTTCCAGCAAGCGTGCATGAGCGTGTTTGATAGGAGTGAATGGAGGCGAATGATACTTGGGACCTGACGGTCTGTTGGAGTGTGAGCAGGGTAATATTTAGTGAAGGGATTCAGGGAAACCGGTTATGTTCATATAGTCGGACTTGAGTCCTGGAAATGGGAAGTACAATGCCTGCACTTTAAAGGAGAGGTTTGGGATATTGGCAGTTTGGAGGGATATGTTGTGTATCTTTATACGTATATGCTTCTAAGCTGTTGTATTCTGAGCACCTCTGCAAAAGCAGTGATAATGTGAGAGTGTGGTGAAAGTGTTGAATGATGATGAAAGTATTTTCTTTTTGGGGATTTTTTTTTTTTTTTTTTGGGTCACCCTGCCTCGGTGGGAGACGGCCGACTTGTTGAAGAAAAAAAAAAAATTGTAATGACTTTATTTTGTTGTTTTATTCTGGTATTTCATTTTTAACATTACATTTTATGCTGTTAGTACTGTTTTATACTGTAAGGTTTAGGATAAACACTGTGTACATCACAAACAGTTGTTTATTTCCCAGAAATTTGGCATAAAAACACGGTTGTAAGTACAGTGGTCGTACATCGAGTAGGTCATAAGTCAGATGGTAGGTGTAAAACATACCCCTCCAAATTGCCAATATCCCAAACCCCTCCTTGAAAGTGCAGGCATTGTACTTCCCATTTCCAGTACTCAAGTCTGGCTATATAAAAATAACCGGTTTCCCTGAATCCCTTCACTAAATAGTATTACCCTGCTCACACTCCAACAGCTTGTCAGGTCCCAAAAACCACTCGTCTCCATTCACTATCTAACATGCTCACACATGCTTGCTGGAAGTCCAAGCCCCTCGCCCACAAAATCTCCTTTACCACCTCCCTCCAACCTTTCCGAGGACGACCCCTACCCCATCTTCCTTCCCCTAGTGTTATACACTCTCCAACTAATTCTACTTTGATCCATTCCCTCTAAATGACCAAACCACCTCAACCTCTTCCTAATTTCCACACTCCAAATTCTCTGCATAATATTTACACCACACACTGCCCTTAGACAGGACATCTCCACTGCCTCCAGCCACCTCATTACTGCAGCATTTGCAACCCAAGCTTCATGCCCATATAAGAGTGTTGGTACCCGTATACTTTAGCACATTCCCTTCTTTGCCTACATGGATAACATTTTTCTGTCTCCACAGATACCTCAATGTACCACTCACCATTTTTTCTTTATCAATTCTATGGTTAACCTCATCCTTCATAAACCCATCCGTTGACAAGTCAACTCCCAAATATCTGAAAGCATTCACTTCTTCCATACTACCTCTCTTCAATGTGATATCCAATTTTTCTTCATCTAAATCATTTGATACCTTCATCACCTTACTCTTATCTATGTTCACTTTCAACTTTCTACCTTTACACACCCTCCCAAACTCGTCCACTAACCCACAGTAGAATAAATTAACACAGATATGTGGTAGCCAGACGAATTGTATGAGTGACGGCAAGAAAAAGTTGACTAGTCCAACATCAGAGAAAATGTGTTACTGAGGGTAACTGTAGAAAATTATTCCTTTCATATGCCTTCACTCAGAGCGTCATTTCTTCTAAAAAATGGTGTTGCACGAGATTAGGAGTGTTCCTCTTTATTTATTCTACCGTATCAATGTAGAG
The DNA here is from genome assembly GCF_026875155.1 of Cherax quadricarinatus. Taxonomy (NCBI): domain Eukaryota; kingdom Metazoa; phylum Arthropoda; class Malacostraca; order Decapoda; family Parastacidae; genus Cherax; species Cherax quadricarinatus. The sequence continues at coordinate 11,408,400 of NC_069407.1, read as the reverse complement.
ACAACTTGTACACAAACCAGACGTGTTTGCTTGGTTTGTTTATAAAACCGGCATTCGCCTGGTTTGTTTACCTAACTTCGCGAGTGTCCTCTCTCATGTACTCATTCTCTCTCTCTCTTTTTACTCATTTTATCTTATTTACTCACCTCTGACCCCACATTAAGACTACAAATATTTTAAGGTAAGTAATGAGTCACCCTGCCTCGGTGGGAGACGGCCGATTTGTTGAAAAAAAAAAAAAAAAAAGTAATGAGTGAACTGTAAATGCATTTTATTGCTCTGGGACACTTAAATGTCATAGAATATTACGTGTGGGTGGGTTGGACTGGTATGGTAGCCTGGCTGGCTGCCATACATACCACACTTGATTTCTTACAATAAATACTGCTCATCTCACCCTAGATTAAGACTACAAATATTTTAAGGTAAGTAACGAGTGTACTATGTGTATTTTACTTTTTTATTGTTTTCTTAATGCATAGTTCTATTGCTAACTTAATACAGGTCCTCCATCACAAATCCAGCAATCAGTTATTCGGCACTAATTTTGGCTAGCATAATTTCAAATTTCCAGGGTCACCACACCAACCTGCTGGTACTGTTTGGTGGCACTACTTGCTGCATAAGTCATTCCAATTTCTTTTTCTCCATTTATTGTTTTAACCTGCTTACTTTTAGCCCTAGCCATGGTTCAAATGAATAAAAGAAATGATTCTCATTATGTAAAGCACCTACACAGTACATTATCCATTAAAGATAAGGTGGCTTTGAAGTCACTGTCAGTTGCCATGAGCTCAGTCATGAAGCAGGAGAATATGCTTTATTATTATGCTAATATCAACACTACAGCTTATTTGCCTATCACAATTGTTCTAATATGACATAATAAACAATATAAATAACATAAAGCATGTTAAATACTCCAGAATGAATAATATTTGGCATAACGCCGAGCAGTTCGACAGAGTTATGAAGAGGATATGGTAAACAAATACCATTCTCCTATCCTTGTCTTGGTGGCTTATATTAGAGAAAACGGAGTATAGCACAGGGCTAACTATGATATACACTCGTACTCCACCATAAACATGAAACAAAAAAGTTATTTTCTCTCTATAGATTATTACACACAGCAGCATATGTGTAGAGAACCTAGGATAACCCCAAAAAGTCAACGTGGCTTATTTTTAGTACCTGGCTTGGGTTAGCCATATATGATTTTTGGTAAATATTTGATTCCCAGCCAGGGTAGAAACATTAGGCGTGTTTCTTTACACCTGTTGTCTATGTTTACCCATCAGTAAATGGGCACCTGGGTATTAGTCGACTAGTGTGGGTGTTATCCTGGGACACTGACCTAATTTTCTTGAAATACTCAGCATAACAAGTGCCTTTCTATACAGTAGTATGTCACTGATGTCAGCTAGGCCTGTATACCTTGTACATGTACGTGTAGTAAATAAAGATATTATTATTATTATTTTCTCGGTTGTTTGTTGGGTTATCTTATTCAAACTTGGGCAATGTATGATGGGAAGATACTTCTTCATGTACACCAAAAATGAAAGAAATCAGACCATAAATAGCGGAGTTCACTTCTCAGCCATTAGCGGCCGCTTAGTGGTATACATTTTTGTATGGTTGTTATGGTTACATTCTCATTTTTTTCGGTCTCATTTGATAGAATGAAAGATATATTACAAAAATAGATATGATTTTGATTGCTTTCATGTCAAAAAGTACCTTGAAATTGCGCTCACAGTAGCGAAAATGTTCTATTCTTTAGCGAAGCTCAAGAGTAAACAAATGACGTCACCATCCAATACTGTCCCCCTGCCAGTCAAAAATTCCGGGTACGGAGTCAAGAATGGATTGACATTATTTATACAATTATTACAATAATGCAGCAGTCTGCATAACAGTAAATCTTCTATTTTTTTGTGAATAAAAATTCCAAATGGTAAGCAAGAGTAATATAAGAGGGGCCTGTAGCCGTGACTAATGAACAGAGAAAATGTTATTTTAGTGCCAGGAATGTCTGCATTGTTTATTCTGGACCCTATTTTGAAATTGGATCTGTTGAAATTTTTGTGTGAAATCAGCCAAATTGCCAATTTCTGACCACTTTTTTGGGTAGTTGAAATAAGTGAAGGGCGGTTTCTTGTACTCAATTGACAAAGACTAGAAGTAAATAAGTTTATTCAGGTATACCCCGAATACAGTTACACAGATTATATACATAGCAGTGTATGTATAGAAAACCCTAGGATACCCAGAAAAGTCAGACAAAGTGACTTATTTCCAGTACCTGGCTTGGGCTTGCCATATATGATTTTTGGTAAATATTTTTTTCTCTCGGTTGTTTGTTGGGTTATCTCATTGAAACTTGGGCAATGTATGATGGAAAGATGCTTCTTAATGTACAACAAAAATAGAAAAGAGAGACGATAAATAAGGGAGTTCACTTCTCGGCCATTAGCCGCCTCTTTGCAGTATATTTTCCTATGGTTTTTATGGTTGTATTCTCATTTTTTGGACTCATTTGATAGAATAGAAGATATATTACAAAAATAGACATGATTTTGATTGCTTTCATGACGAAAAGTACCTTGAAATTGAGCTCAAAGTAGCGGAAATGTTTGATTTTTGCCGATGTTCAATGAACTGTGCAAGTCAAGTTGGTTAATTTTATTAAGTGTATTCTAACCTTACCACTCTGTAATTCGGCATACTCAGTAATCCGGCACACTATAGGTCCCAATGATGCCGGATTTGTTATGGAGGACCTGTATATGCTAGTGTAAACTTGTTATCTAATATTTATATGCATATATAAGTGGAAAAAAGGTGTCCCACTTAACGGCAATTTCCGCTTTATGGCAGTAGCCTGGAACCTAACCTGCCATGTAAATGGGGCCCTACTATATACAAGACAGCATGTCTATAAAACGAGTAACAACACTGCGATGCATCCTGTGATATGCTAGGTTTTAATTTTTATTTATTTATTTTTTTTTAACATGTCGGCTGTCTCCCACTGAGGCAGGGTGACCCAAAATGAAAGAAAATCCCCAAAAAGAAAATACTCTCATCAGCATTCAACACAATCCCAAAATATTTGGTAGCTAGTGTGAAAATGTTGAATGGGTAATAACAAACTATGGCATACTTAACTTAATATTTAACAGGACATTTGTAAGACCTAAGGTAGCTAGAATCAATTTCATATACAATCTATTATATATACATGTACCTTGTTTAAGTTGATATGCTTGGTTTTCCTCTGCTTTCATGCTGAAGACTAATTTTTCCATAAGTGCAGCAGTGAAGAAAAATTAAAGCCATTTGTGATAAAAGTACAAGATGATACATATATATACAGGAATTGTTAATATAAGCCTTTCCAAGGCATAATAGAAATTGTGATAAATTAGACATTTATCACATCTATTCTACTTTATTGCTACCTCAAAATGGCCCCATAGCCATTTTGAGGTAATGACCAAAAAAAGGCCTACAATCCATTTAATTAGCCAATTTCATCACATTGGACAAGTGAGAAGTGATATAAATGAACTTACCACCTGCTCTGATCAAGTCTGGCTGTACTAAAGGCTACTGAGAGCAGAGTATTCATCTGAATGAAAATCTGCCCCACACATTACTAGTGTGGTGGTTGTGAGGCAGGTCCTCATCAACCAGGCTGAGGAACTTCTGCCAACTGTGCTTACAGCTCCAACAGTCTGTCTGATTGGGTCATCAACTAAGAGGTCTGGTCTAGGACCAGGCTGTTGGCGATGATTACATGTATTATAATAAATAAAGTTGTATTTTGTTTTACATGATGGTAGGATTGCTGGTGTCTTTTTTCTGTTTCATAAACATGCAAGATTTCAGGTATGTCTTGTTACTTCTACTTACACTTAGGTCACACTACACATGCATGTACATGTTTATATATACACACTCATCTGAGGTTTCATTGATTTTATCTTAATAGTTCTTATTCTTATTGCTTTTCCTTCCATATCCATGGGGAATTGGAATAAGAATCTTTCCTCCGTAAGAAATGCGTGTCGTAAAAGTCAACGAAAGTGCCGGGAACAATAGGCTAGTAACCCCTTTTCCCGTATAGCTTACTAAAAAGAAAAAGAAAACTGTCAAAGTGGGATGTTTGAATGTGCGTGGATGCTGTGCGAATGATAAAAGAGACATGATTGTGGATGTTATGCATGAAAAGAAGGTGGAACAAAACTGAAGGGGAGAGGACAGTTTCAGTGGTGAGAAATAAATGGGATTAGGTCAGGGGTTTTCTACAGAGTTAGAGCTAAAGGAGAAGTGGCAAAAAAAAAAAAAAAAAAAAAAAAAAAAAAAAAAAACCACGGACGGGGATAAAACCCGCTATCAGAGAGTCTCAAAACTCCAGACAGTTGCATTAGCCACAATAAGATTCATCCAACTAGGTGGCAAGCTGGCTCAGTGGCTAACACGACAGTCTGGAGTTTTGAGATTCTCTGATCGCGGGTTCTATCCCTGTCCGTGGTATGGTTTGTTTGCAGTCGAGTCATTACGATTTCGTGAGTCATGTAGTAGCAATAATGTTGAAGGATAATTTAAGGAAGGAAAAGAGGGAATATAAATGTATATTATTATTATTATTATAATCAAAAAGAAGCGCTAAGTCACAAAGGCTATACAGCGCTGCAGGGTAGGGAAGGAAGCGAGGGTATTGGATGGCAGAAGGGAGGAGGGATGATCAGTAGGTTACAGAAAACAGCGGGGCAGGGGATAGTACGGGGGTAGAGGGTAGCAAGAGATTGAAGTAGAAAGGGCTGAAGGTATCAGAATTTGTGAAGTAAGTCAGTTGTTGTCAAAAAGTCAATGAGAGAGTCTGGATGAAAGGTGGGTCCATCAGCGAGAACGGAAGGTAAAGAGAGAGCAGCAGAGCGAAGACGACGACGACGGAGGTAAATTCTGCGTGCTCGTTGATAAAGTGGGCAGTCCAACAGAATGTGGCTGACTGATAATGGAACTTGGCAATTCTCACAGAGAGGAGCAGGGCGCCTCTCCATGAGATACCCATGAGTAAGACGAGTATGGCCAATGCGAAGACGGGAGAGAGTAGTCTCCAACCTCGACACTGGTGATAAGAGACGGCCAGTAACCTATACTCGGTTTAATAGATTAAAGTTTGTTGCCGAGCATAGTAGACCAACGTTGTTGCCAACGGGTGTGAAGTTGGGAAGATATTGCAGCAAAATAGTCCGTAAATGGAATACCTCTACATGAAACTGGTAGGTCATGTACTGCTGACCGCGCAGCAGTGTCTGCCTGTTCATTGCCCTGTACGTCAACATGACCACGGACCCAACAAAAAACAATATCTTCATGCTTGGTAAAGATGCGGCGTAGCCAAAGTTGGATATGGAGGACTAAGGGGTGAGGTGTATCAAATTTCTGTATAGCCTGTAAAGCACTAAGGGAGTCTGAGACAAATGATGACACAGGCATAGATGCAATACGGATAAGTGCTGTAAGGATGGCATACAATTCAGCAGTAAAAATACTAGCCGAAGATAGTAAATGCCCTTGTACGAAGCTGTCCGGAAACACTGCTGCGAATCCTACGCCGTCAGAAGACTTAGAGCCATCTGTGTACACAGCAACGGCACGAGAATGAGAGTGAAAGTGGTCAAGAAACAGAGAGCGGGAAGCGACCATAGGCAGTTGGGCTTTCGAGCAAGGGAGAGAGAAAGAACAGACTCGAACAGCTGGAACTTCCCAGGGGGGTAGGGAAAAGTGAGATGCTACATGTACATAGAAAGGTAGTAATTGAAGAGAAGACAAGAGCGAATGAAGGCGAAGAGAGAAGGGACGGAGTAAACAGGGGCGGCGAACAAATAAAGAATGTCTACTAATATCAGTGACCATTCTATAAATGGAAGGATTGCGGAGATCATGAGAGCGTACATAGTAGCGAAGGCAATGGGCATCACGGCGATCGGATAAGGATTGGAACGTTCGCTTCTGCATAGAGGCTCTCGACAGGGGAAGAGCGAAAAGCACCAAGGCATAAACGTATCCTTGGTGATGAATGGGGTTAAGGCTAGAGAGAGTAGCAGGAGATGCCGCTGAATAGATCTGGTCACCATAATCAAGTTTCGATAAGATAAGGGTGGAATGTAGGCGAAGGAGGGTTCGACGATCAGCTCCCAGGAAAGATGAGCAAGGGTTTTAAGAAGGTTCAGCCGCTGTGACAAGTCGCCTTCAGAGAGGTAATGTGAGGTTTCCAGGATAACCTACGATCAAAGAGGAGGCCCAGAAACTTGACTGTGTCACGTTCAGGATACGGGAGCCATAGAGGTACAAAGGATGACGGAGATGACAGAGCGTCTAGTGAAAGTAATTTGGTGGGTTTTAGTGCTGGAAAATTTAAACCACATGTGGTGGCCCAATTGGAAACACGGTCGACTGCATGCTGGAGAGAAGCTGTAATAAGGTGACAGTCAGCGCCTGCACAGTCAATAGCGAAGTCATCAACATAGAGTGATGACCAAATATTTGATGGAAGACTAGAGGCCAAATCATTAATAGCAAGGGAGAAAAAGTGTTGTGCTCAGAAACACATCCCTGGGGGACACCTTCAGCTTGGATAAAGTCCGGGGAGAGCACATTATTAAACCTGAACACGGAAATCCCCTGTCAGTTAAAAAGTTCTTAAGGAAGGATGGTAGATTGCCTCGAAGGCCTAAGGAGTGTGCTTGGGCTAAAATATTATACCTCCAAGTTGTGTCATATGCCTTCTCAAGGTCAAAAAATATGGCAATAACTGAGTGGTTATTCGGAAAGGCATTACGAACATACGTATCCAAGCGTAGTAAGGGGTCTATGGTAGAACGTCCCTTACGAAAGCCATATTGACGAGTGGAGAGACTGTTGTGTGTCTCTAAATACCACACTAAACGTCTATTTACTAGGCGTTCCATCACTTTGTAAACTGCACTGGTAAGAGCAATGGGACGATAATGGGAGGTTTCATGTCCCGTAGTGCCTGGTTTGCAGAAAGGGAGAACAATGGCGGATTTCCACAGCTGTGGAAGAACTCCTTGTGACAAAATAAGATTGTAAAGGCGTAATAGGACTGCAAGGGCTGACTGATGTAAATGTTGTAGCATATGAATATGAATGTTGTCGGGCCCAGCTGCCGATGATCGGCAAGCTGAGAGTGTTGCCTCCAGTTCTTGAAGTGTAAAAGGCACATTATACTGACTTAAGAAATCGTAATGACACGATTGCAAATCGATTGCAATCGTGTCATTAATTCTTAAGTCATGTTGACGGCAGTTGAAGGGACTTGAGCTAGATTCGTCAGGGCCACTAGCTGGAGATTCGTCTGTAAAAACTTGCATTTGTGTCCAGAGGTGCTTGTGCAACTTTCCTATGTGTAGAAATATACTGTGGATGAATCTTTTGTGCTACTGGTCTAGTGGTTAGCGCGACGGCTAGAGTTTTGAGATCTATGGACCGCGGGTCATCCCGGGGGGGTATTGGACACATTTATACTGTTTTCTCTGAGAAGAAAAGTCCAGAGGTGCAACTTGGCAGACTTTGAGAAGAATGAGGTATAGATGGAGTCCTGAGAAATACGGACCAATGCTTGCAATTTCTTGGCAACATCTAGTGGTTTGCTTATCACACGAATCCCGCAGACAGAGCCGGGTCAGGAGAATATTTAACTCAGTTCTCATACTTTTTTCCAGACTGCACTATGAGAGCAGAGGGATGGTGGAGACTATCCGCAGCAAGTGCGTTTCCGATGCACAGCACGATCGCACGTCTGCTTAAATGAGAAGTTCTTGGTTCTATGTACGGTACTCCCAAGCGCGTTTCAAACGTACTGCATGAACACAAGCAGGAGACCACCAAGGCACGCATTTCTGAGAATGCCTGCCCGAAGTTTGGGGTATAGAATGAGAAGTTGCGGTTAAAACGGAGGACGAGAAGAGGTGTAAAAGCTCATCGATGGAGGACGAAGAAGGAACCTCTCTAAAAACAGTTATATGTGAGTAAAGGTTCCAATTTGCCTGATCAAATTGCCAGCGTGGGATGCGAAGAGGTGGTGAATATGAAGGGGAAGTAAGAATGATTGAGAAATGATCGCTGTCATGTAAGTCCGGAAGAACAGACCAAGTGAAGTCTAATGCGGCGGAGGAAGAGCAGACTGAGAGATCGATGCAAGAGAGAGTGTGAGTCCGAGGATCAAAATGGGTGTGAGTACCTGTATTTAAAACATGGAGGGGGTGGGTGGCAAGAAAAGCCTCTAACTGAATGCCACGAGAATCGCAGTGAGACCCCCCCCCAGAGGAAATGGTGGGCATTAAAATCACCAAGTAACAGAATCGGTGGTGGTAATGACGAAACAAGAAAGGCAATATCCAGAATAGATAATGTCCGAGAAGGAGAGAGATATAAAGAACAGAGCGTATACCACTTATGCAAGTGGATACGGGCTGTTATGTAATGCAGTGAAGTACGAACAAATAGCTGATGGTACGGAATATCAGTGCGTAGAAGAAGGGCACTTTCATTAACCCTTTCAGGGTCCAAGGCCCAAATCTGGAGTCACGCACCAGTGTCCAAGAATTTTCAAAAAAAAAAAATTTGTTATTTTTTCTTATGAAATCGTAGAGAATCTTTTTGTGAAGGTAATAAAACAAAAAGTACGAAATTTGGTGGAAAATTGACGAAATTATGCTCTCGCAAATTTTGATGTGTCAGCGATATTTACGAATCGGCGATTTTGCCGACTTTGACTCCCATTTTATGCCAATTACATTATTCCAATCAACCAAATTCTTAGCTTTTTCACTAGTATTACTTCTATTCTATCGATTGAGCACAAGAAATCGCCAAGTCAACTGTTTCAACTACAAAATAAAGTGATCGGAAATTGTTAATTTGGCCAATTTAACACAAAGTTCAAAATATTCCAATTTCAAAATAGGCTCCAGAATGAACAATGTAGGCATTCCAGGCACTAAACTAACATTTCCTCTGTTCATTAGTTATGTTTTGAGGCTTTACAAATAAATTCCATTTTTTTTTTATTCACAATGAATTTTTATTCACACCAAAAATAGAGATTTACTGTTATGCAATACTGTAATAATTGTATAAATATCATCACCATATTTGTGATGTATATTAGACCCACCAGCTGACGTGTATTAGATGTGTGAGGTCGTTTGTTTACTCTTGAATATCGGCAAAAATTTAACATTTCTGCTACTTTGAGCTCAGTTTCAAGCCATTTCAGTGCTAAAACCAATCAAAATCATCTCTATTTCTGTAATATGTCTTCCATTCTATCAAATGAGACCAAGAAATCGCAAATTACAACTAAAAAACATACGAAAAACACTGCAAAGTTGCTGTTTTAATCGAAAAATCATGATTTCATTTTTTTTCTCTCATTATACACAGTGTGCTGCAGGATCTGTTTTATGTGGTGCACACATACCACATAGATGTATTCTCTCATATCTAGGCCCAAATGTACCACTCACAGTTTATCAGAGTGAGCTGAGCTCATGGCGTAGATCTACGGTTTGGACCCTGAACGTAAAGCCGTAGATCTACGGGACGGACCCTGAAAGGGTTAAAGGTCCCATCAGGAAAAGGATCTGAAGAATACAATAAATTATAGCCTGAGATGGGAGAGATAACAGCAGAGTGTAATTTTGGTTCCTGTAAGCAAGCAAACACCAACAGGAGAAAACTGGGAGAGTAACATCTGAAGCTCACCCCGATTACCCCTGAGGCCGCGTATATTCCACTGTAAATAGGCCATGATTGGCAATGATAAAGATACCTGAAATCCGCAGGTAAGGGTTCCTACGGACTAGAGGGGTTAGAAAAGTCCACATGCGGAGGCAGTGGAAAACGTTCAAGCAGCGAAGGAACGGTGCGCTGTGAAGAAAGGAGTTGCGCAGATGGAGTAGAGGAGAGAGAAGGAGCGGAGGGTGGATCAGTGTCCATTGATGGTTTGGTCTCTGCAATATATTCAGAGATTGCTTCAAGTGTTTCAGAATTCAGAGACGTCGTATGGGAGACAATACTGGAAATGGTAGTGGGAGGATGAGTAAAGATTGGAACTGTAATGGACTGTACCAAGGTAGGGGGAAGCGAAAGGGTGGAGGGAACTGGAGAAGCGTGGAAGGGGACAGAAGAGGCAGAAACCTGGGAGGTGGCAGAAGAGGAAGAAACTTGGGAGGGAACAGGGGAGGAAGGTACAGTACGAGGAGGAGGGTGAACCTCTACACTTGTAACAGAGCCAGTGAGAGGGGGAGAACCAGGTACAGAGACAGGGAAGGGAAAATGAGGAGGTGGAAGATGGGTAGGAGGTGTTAACGGACCTTTTTTTTTACTTTTGAGAAGTAGAGGGACGATTGGGAGGAGGTGTCATACGAGATCTCGTCGCTACTGAGGCTTGTGAGAGAGAACACAAAGAAGCGAGATCAGACTGAGACGTTGAAGTAGGGACGTCTGAGCCGAGGACAGCAAAAGAATTAGCTACAGAAGTGACTATGGGAGAGGTAACCACAGAGGTGGGTGCAGAAGATGGGATACCAGAAGTGGGGGGACGTTTTGAAACACGGGAATAAGAAACACGAGGTAGTCTCCCTTGGAGGCGGAGATGAGAAACTGCCATGGCATAAGGGAGACCTTCTGCCTCTTTGAGGTAACGGATTTCCCGCTCGTTTAAGTAGACTTGACAACGGCGAGTACGAAGGGTGAGCCTCATGACAATTAAGGCAAGAGGGAGGTCGATTGCAAGACGTATTAGAATGGTCATCGGCACAACAGACTGGATGGCCAAATCGCCAGCAATTTCTACACTGTTGCGGTGTAGGGATCACCTATCGAACTTGTAACCGATGTCCTGCTACATAAACTGAGGATGGGAGTTCACGGCTGTCAAAAGTTAAACGAGCCACATTGCTAGGGTATCGTCTCCGCCCGCGGGCAGGAAGAACGTAAGTGTCTACCTTGAGGATTGGGAGATCTTGGAGTTCCAGCTGTTCAAGAATGTCAGTGCCACATGTCTGGAAATTTTGTTGAACTATGGTATGGGGCAGAATGACGGTACCACTACAAGAATTGAGGGAATGATGCTTTTCAATAGTTACAGGAACAGTATCAATATGGGAAAGACGAAAAAGTTCATGAGCCTGGGTAGCATTCTGTACGGTGACGATGCGCGTACCGCTCTTAAGAGCATGAAAAGAAATATCTTTATCAACATGGCGTAGGAGTGCCTTGCCAATATTGTGGTCAGAAAGATAGGCAGTAGAGGAAGTCGGTCGTAAAGTGAAGAATTTAGTCCATTGTGCAGTCTGAAACCGAGCGTGAAAAGGTAGTGTAGGACATGTCGATCTTTTCTGAGAAGAACGAGAAAGTGGAGAAGTATCATCAGCAGGTAATTGTCTTTGTCGTTTAGGCGTGGGACCAGAGTAGGTCCGACGTGGAACGGGCCGGTGATTCGAAAATTGCCGCACCGTAGAGGGAGAGGCCGGAAGCATAGTCAGAGGAGAGCGAAAGTCAGATAAATCGAAGGAGTCAGTCGAGGCCTCAGTACCTGAAGCGGGTGAGGAAACAGCACCGGCAAGAGGTACAGAGGCATGAGGAGTGTCCGAAGAGTGGTCCAAAGACGAGGCGGGGTCAGAACGGGGTGCGGTATCAAGAAGGGGCCCGGGGGTAGCAGGTTCATGGACTAGGGCTGCCATGGTTAGGTTACTTCTTTCTTTTTGTTTTTAAGAAAAAAAAAGAAAGAAGAAAATAAAAATAAAAATAAAAATAAAAAAAGGGGGGACCGGGGAGGGATAGTTCCTAGGAGGAATGAAAGGGCCAGAAATCTCCCTCCGCGCCCAAGAAGACCTCAGCACTGCAAGTAGCGCAGATGCAGCATGGAACCCGTGCCATACCCTACCCATCATGCCAGTAAACTGGCAATCCGGGATAGCAACCTCACATCTGCCGAGCTACCTCGGTGGACAAAAGAGAGGGCGGCCGGAAAGCCGCCACAAAGCATACCTCCTTCGGCCACCACCCCCAGAATCCGAAAGGTGGCTTCCAGAGATACACCCGTCGCCCTAGAGACACCCAAAGCCACCCTCCGGGATACCGGAGAGGGATCAGGACATCCCTAGGCAATCCAGATTCCACAGCAAACTACGCCACCGCCAAGAACCTCAACGGAATGGGACGGACCCCGGTACCCTTTCCCCTACTTAGGAACTAGCGTGCCTGTGGGAAAAAAAAAAAAAAACACCAAAGGCCAAAAAGGAAGGGCAAAAGGGAGGGGTGGGGAGGAGGAGGAGGAAAGGAAAAAGGGGAGGATGGGATAGGGAACAGGGGATTGGGGGGTAATTAGGTTCGGTCTGAGGAAGTAGACCGACAGGTCTAATTCCTCAGACCAAGAGCCTCTTCACCATGCCAAGGAGCCCCCCTTGAAGAGGTATAAATGTATAAATTCAAGGATTATGTGGAGTAAAATAAGGACTGAATGTGAAAAGTGGGTTATAGTAAGTGTTTATGCACCTGGAGAAGAGAGAAGTGTAGAGGAAAGAGAGATTTTGGGAAATGTTGATTGAGTGCATGGGGAGTTTTGAACCTAGTGAGAGAGTACTTGTGGTTAGGGATCTAAATGCTAAAGTGGGTAAAAATGTTGTGGAGGGAGTAGTAGGTAAATCTGGGGTGCCAGGAGTAAATGAAAATGGGGAGCCTTTAATTGAGCAATGTATAGAAAGAGGTTTGGTAATAAGTAATACATATTTTATGAAAAAGAGGATAAATAAGTATACAAGGAATGATATAGAACAAAATGAAAGTAGTTTGTTAGATTATGTATTGGTGGATAAAAGGTTGAAGGGTAGGCTTCAGGATGTACATGTTTATAGAGGGGCAATGGATATACTATTGGATCATTATTTAGTTGTAGCTGCAGTTAACGTAAGAGGTAGATGGGACAAAAGGAAAATGGCAACAAGTAAGAGAGAGGTGAAAGTGTATAAACTAAGGGAGGAAGAAGTTAGGGTGAGATATAAGCAACTATTGGCAGAGATGTTGGCTAATGCAAGTATGAGTAGTGGCAGGGTTGAAAAGGGTTGAGATAGTTTTAAAAATGCAGTATTAGTATGTGGGGCAGAAATTTGTGGCTATAGGAGGGTGGGTGCAGGAGGAAAGAGTCACTGGTGGAATGACGTAAAGGGCGTGATAAAAGAGAAAAAGGTAGCTTATGAGAGGTTTTTACAAAACAGAAGTGTTATAAGAAGAGTAGAGTATATGGAGAGTAAAAGAAAGGTAAAGAGAGTGGTGAGAGAGTGAAAATGGACAGATGATGATAGAGTGGGAGAGAGACTGTCAAGAAATTTTGATGAAAATAAGAAAAAAATTTGGAGAGAGATAAATCAAGAAAGCCTAGGAAAAGAATGGATTTATCAGTTAAAAGCAGATTAGGGGAGTTAGTAGATGGGGAGCTGGAGGTATTGGGTAGATGGCGGGAATATTTTGAGGAACTTTTAAAAGTTGATAAAGAAAGGGAGGCTGTAATTTCATACACTGGCCAGGGAGGTATCACATCTTTTAGGAGTGAAGAAGAGCAGGATGTGAGTGTGGGGGAGGTGTGTGAGGCATTACATAGAATGAAAGGGGTTAAAGCAGCTGGAACTGACGGGATCATGACAGAAATGTTAAAAGCAGAGGAGGATATAGTGTTGGAGTGGTTGGTATTTTTGTTCAATAAATGTATGGAAGAGGGGAAGGTACCTAGGGATTGGCAGAGTGTATAATTCCTTTATAAAAAGGGAAGGGGGACAAAAGAAAGTGGTAAAAATTATAGGGGAATAAGTTTACTGAGTATACCAGGTAAAGTGTAGTGTTATTATTGAAAGAATGAGAGGTAAGACAGAGTAGAATTGCAAATGAGCAAGGAGGCTTTAGAGTGGGTAGGGGATGTGTAGATCAAGTGTTTACATTAAAGCATGTATGTGAACAGTATTTAGATAAAGGTAGGGAAGTTTTCATTGCATTTATGGATTTAGAAAAGGCATAGGATAGAGTGGATAGGGGAGCTATGTGGCAGATGTTGCAAGTATATGGAAGAAGTAGCAAGTTACTAAATGCTGTGAAGAGTTTTTATGAGGATAGTGAGGTTTAGGTTAGGGTGTGTAAGAGGGAGGGAGATTACTTCCCAGTAGGTCTTTAGACAGGGATGTGTAATGTCACCATGGTTGTTTAATATACGTATTTATAAATGGGGTTGTGAAAGAAGTAAATGCTAGGGTGTTGGGGAGAGGGGTGGGATTAAATTATGGGGAATGAAGTACAAAATGGGAGTTGACACAGTTACTTTTTACTGATGATACTGTGCTTATGGAAGATTCTAAAGAAAAGTTGCGAAGGTTACTGGATGAGTTTGGGAGGGTGTGTAAAGATAGAAAGTTGAAAGTGAACATAGAAAAGAGTAAGGTGATGAGGATATCAAATGATTTAGATAAATAAAAACTGGATATCACATTGGAGAGAGGGAGTATGGAAGAAGTGAATGTTTTCAGATATTTGGGAGTTGACGTGTTGGCAGATGGTTTTATGAAGGATGAGGTTAACCACAGAACTGATGAAGGAAAAAAGGTGAATGGCGCATTGAGGTATTTGTGGAGACAAAAAACGTTATCTATGGAAGTGAAGAAGAGAATGTGTGAAAGTATAGTGGTACCAACACTCTCATATGGGTGTGAAGCTTGGGTTGTAAATGCTGCAGCAAGAAGGCGGCTGGAGGCAGTGGAAATGTCCTTTCTAAGGGCAACGAGTAATGTAAATATTATGCAGAGAATTCGGAGTGTGGAAATCAGGAGAAGGTGTGGAGTTACTAAAAGTCATTTAGAGAGAATGGATCAAAGTATAAAGGCTTGGAGAGCATATAAATCTGTAGGGGAAGGTAGGTGGGGTAGGGGTTGCCCTCAAAAAGGTTGGAGGGGAGGGGCTAAAGGAGGTTTTGTGGGCGAGAGGCTTGGACTTCCAGCAAGCGTGTGTGAGAATGCTAGATAGGAGTGAATGGAGACGAATGGTTTTTGGGACTTGATGAGCTGTTGGAGTGTGAGCAGAGTAATATTTAGTGAAGGGATTCAGGGAAACCGGCAATTTTTAAATAGCCAGATTTGAGCACTGGAAATGGGAGGTACAATGCCTGCACTTTAAAGGAGGGATTTTGGATATTGGCAGTTTACCTGGAGAGAGTTCCGGGGGTCAACGCCCCCATGGCCCGGTCTGTGACCAGGCCTCCTGGTGGATCAGAGCCTGATCAACCAGGCTGTTGCTGCTGGCTGCACGCAAACCAACGTACGAGCCACAGCCGGGCTGATCAGGAACTGACTTTAGGTGCTTGTCCAGTGCCAGCTTGAAGACTGCCAGGGGTCTGTTGGTAATCCCCCTTATGTGTGCTGGGAGGCAGTTGAACAGTCTCGGGCCCCTGACACTTATTGTATGGTCTCTTAACATGCTAGTGACACCCCTGCTTTTCATTGGGGGGATGGTGCATCGTCTGCCAAGTCTTTTGCTTTCGTAGTGAGTGATTTTCGTGTGCAAGTTCGGTACTAGTCCCTCTAGGATTTTCCAGGTGTATATAATCATGTATCTCTCCCTCCTGCATTCCAGGGAATACAGGTTTAGGAACCTCAAGCGCTCCCAGTAATTGAGGTGTTTTATCTCCGTTATGCGCGCCATGAAAGTTCTCTGTACATTTTCTAGGTCGGCAATTTCACCTGCCTTGAAAGGTGCTGTTAGTGTGCAGCAATATTCCAGCCCAGATAGAACAAGTGACCTGAAGAGTGTCATCATGGGCTTGGCCTCCCTAGTTTTGAAGGTTCTCATTATCCATCCTGTTATTTTTCTAGCAGATGCGATTGATACAATGTTATGGTCCTTGAAGGTGAGATCCTCCGACATGATTACTCCCAGGTCTTTGACGTTGGTGTTTCGCTCTATTTTGTGGCCAGAATTTGTTTTGTACTCTGATGAAGATTTAATTTCCTCATGTTTACCATATCTGAGTAATTGAAATTTCTCATCGTTGAGCTTCATATTGTTTTCTGCAGCCCACTGAAAGATTTGGTTGATGTCCGCCTGGAGCCTTGCAGTGTCTGCAATGGAAGACACTGTCATGCAGATTCGGGTGTCATCTGCAAAGGAAGACACGGTGCTGTGGCTGACATCCTTGTCTATGTTGGATATGAGGATGAGGAACAAGATGGGAGCGAGTACTGTGCCTTGTGGAAACAGAGCTTTTCACCGTAGCTGCCTCGGACTTTACTCTGTTGACGACTACTCTCTGTGTTCTGTTAGTGAGGAAATTATAGATCCATCGATCGACTTTTCCTGTTATTCCTTTAGCACGCATTTTGTGCGCTATTACGCCATGGTCACACTTGTCGAAGGCTTTTGCAAAGTCTGTATATATTACATCTGCATTCTTTTTGTCTTCTAGTGCATTTAGGACCTTGTCGTAGTGATCCAATAGTTGAGACAGACAGGAGCGACCAGTTCTAAACCCATGTTGCCCTGGGTTGTATAACTGATGGGTTTCTAGATGGGTGGTGATCTTGCTTCTTAGGACCCTTTCAAAGATTTTTATGATATGGGATGTTAGTGCTATTGGTCTGTAGTTCTTTGCTGTTGCTTTACTGCCCCCTTTGTGGAGTGGGGCTATGTCTGTTGTTTTTAGTAACTGTGGGATGACCCCCATGTCCATGCTCCCTCTCCACAGGATGGAAAAGGCTCGTGATAGGGGCTTCTTGCAGTTCTTGATGAACACAGAGTTCCATGAGTCTGGCCCTGGGGCAGAGCGCATGGGCATGTCATTTATCGCCTGTTCGAAGTCATTGGCGTCAGGATAACATCGGATAGGCTTGTGTTAATCAAATTTTGTGGCTCTCTCAATAAAAATTCATTTTGATCTTCGACTCTCAGTCTGGTTAGCGGCTTGCTAAAAACTGAGTCATATTGGGACTTGAGTAGCTCACTCGTTTCCTTGCTGTCATCTGTGTAGGACCCATCTTGTTTAAGTAGGGGCCCAATACTGGACGTTGTTCTCGATTTTGATTTGGCATAGGAGAAGAAATACTTTGGGTTTCTTTCGATTTCATTTATGGCTTTTAGTTCTTCCGCGATTCCTGACTCCTAAAGGATTCTTTTAGCTTAAGTTCGATGCTTGCTATTTCTCTGACCAGTGTCTCCCTACGCATTTCAGATATATGACCTCTTTTAGCCGCTCTGTTATTCTTTTCCGTCGCCTGTAAAGGGAGCGCCTGTCCTTTCTATTTTACATCTACTCCTCCTTTTTCTTAGAGGAATAAGCCTTGTGCATACATCGAGTGCCACCGAGTTAATCTGTTCTAGGCATAAGTTGGGGTCTGTGTTGCTTAGTATATCTTCCCAGCTTATATCGGTTAGGACTTGGTTTACTTGGTCCCACTATGTTTTTGTTATTGAAGTTGAATTTGGTGAATGCTCCCTCGTGACTAGTCTCATTATGTCGGTCTGGGGTTCCACGCATACCTGTCTGAACCTCAATTATGTTGTGATCTGATTATATTGTTTTTGATATGGTGACATTTCTTATCAGATCATCATTGTTAGTGAAGATGAGGTCTAGTGTATTCTCCAATCTAGTAAGCTCTATTATTTGCTGGTTTAAATTGAATTTTGTGCAGAGATTTAAAAGCTCGTGTGAGTGTGATGGAGGGATATTTTATATATTTTTATATATGCTTCTAAACTGTTGTATCTGGACACCTCTGCAAAGGCAGTGATTATGTATGAGTGACGTCAAAGCGTTGAATGATGATCAAAATATTTTCTTTCTGGGGATTTTCTTCCTTTTTGGGTCACCCTGCCTCAGTAGGAGACAGATGACTTGTTGGGAAAAAAAAAATAAAACAGAGGTACTAAACCAACTAGGGTCATACAGCATGTTGGGGTGATAACTCCTGGAATAAACAATAACAGAAGATGGATGATGTGAGAATATTTAGCATTGACGCATGAACATACTCATTCTGTACTATAGGTCAACCTTAAAACAATGCATGTTGGTAATTTTTGTTTCCAGAAAGAATTTTGTAACCTCACTACAGAAAATTCAATGTAACAGTCAAATCAGTGTGAATAAATTTAGTGTTGATGTCAAGTTTTCTAGACCTTGTGGTTAATTTAATTGGTTGTGATTAATATCAAAATGTTAATTCAATAATGTCTGAAGCAATTTTGCCCGATACTCTCATTATAGAGGAGGTGATTAGTAGCAATTTTTCAAAATTACTGCCAAGGTCAACACAGGATATCCAGAAGGCCTTCAATCATTAACCCTTTGAATGTCGCAACCCCAAATCCTGAGGTGTCTTCTGGTGTCACAAAATATTTTTTTGGGGAAAAAAAAAAAAGAAAATTCTTATGAAATGATAAAGAATCTCTTCCCGATGGTAATGACACCGAAAGTATTAAATTTGATGGAAAACTTACGGAATTATGCTCTTGTGAAGTTAGCGACCTCGGCGATATTTACGAATCGGCGATTTTGCCCACTTTGTGCCCTATTTTCCGCTAATTCCATTGTTCCAGTCGACCAAACTCATAGCTGTTTCTTTAGAACTCCATTTGTTCTATCGATCGAGTACAAGAAACTGCCCATTTACTGATTTCAACTACCCAATAAAGTGGTCAGAAATTGGCAATTTGGCCCATTTCACGCAAATTAAAAAATATGCCAATTTCAAAATAGGCTCCAGAATGAACAATGCAGACATTCCTGGCTCTAAAATAACATTTTCTTTGTTCATCAGTCACGTCTCTAGGCCCCTCTGATATTACTCTTGTTTTCTATTTTGAATTTTTACTCAAAAAATAGAAGATTTACTGTTATGAAGACTACTGCAATATTGTAATAATTGTATAAATAATGTCAACCCATTCATGACTGCATATTAGAATGGCTAGTTGGACATTTATTGGACAATGATGTCAATTGTTTACTCTTGAACATCAGCAAAAATCAAACATTTCCCCTACTTTGAGCTCCATTTCAAGGACCTTTTCATAGTAAAACCAATTAAAATCACCTCCATTTCCATAATATGTATTCCATTCTATCAAATGTGACTACGAAAACAAGAATATAACCATAAAAACTATAAAAAAATACACCTCAAAGTTGGCGTTTTAATCCCAAAATATGGTCAAAGTTTTCTTTTCTCGTTATTCACTGCTTGCTGCAGGATTTTTTTTATACTGCGCACACTGACCACACAGACCCATTCTCTCACATGTGGGCCTACCAGCTTTCTCCCGCTTGATTTGAAGCCGCTAGAATTTTTGAGCATGTACACGTCAAACACAATGGCTTGTAAGACGTATATATACAACCGAAACAGTCAAAGGGTTAAAATATCTATTTTTGTTCTTATGTGGCAAAGTTCACATTTTTCAATAAACTGCTCAACATGTTCCTATATTAGCACCAATCTACTGGATTATATGGTCACAAAAGGATACAGAAAAATACAGTTATTTCTTAGGAACATTAACAAAGGAAAAACATGAGGCCATAATTATAAGCTTAGAAAAAATAAGCTATGCTAAGAATAAACAAGAAATTCTTCCCTCAGTAGTAGAACAATGGAAGGGGATTCAAGGGGATGTAAATAAAACCATAATATGGGAAATAAGTTATGTACTAAGAATCAGCATCACCACCACTCATGGTGGTGACCTATACTTAGCTCTGTGAAGACTTGTTTGTGTGCATTCTGTGAACCTGAACCAAGATGTCCTCTCTTGAGCAACTCTACCAGCAGCTAAAAGAGGAGCTTAGGGTTGCTAAGCTGGAGATACAGCGATTAATTGGGGAGAACAAGAGGAGTCGTAGTAATCCTCCTGTTGTGAGTTCTCAGGTTAAGAGGGAAACCTGGTCAGTGGCCGGGCAACATGGAACCAAGCTGAGGATCAAGAAGACTGTTGGAGAGGCAGAAACAAGGAAGAACCAGAAGACTACTGTGGAAATTTCCAATCCATTTTCGGTGCTACCTGACGAATGTGGGTTGTACACTGGGAACGTCACAACGAGCACCAAGGAAGCACTGGCAGATGTAAGTGAGACATCACTTGAAACCCCAACGAAGACCATCGAGAATGTCACGACAAATTCCACAAGTGAAGGTAAAAACATCATTTTAGTTGGAGACAGTCAGGTTAAGTTTATGGATAGGGCCTTCTGTCTTAGGGACAGGAAGAGGAGGCAGAGGGTATGTTTTTCTGGGGCTGGGATGGGGCATATTGTTAGCATCTGGACAATATCACGAAATGTAATGGGAGCAATCCTATTATCTTCCTCAGTGCGGGAGGCAATGGTGTTGGCAGACGTAGGAGCGAGGACCTGATTAGCAGGTATAGGTCAGCAATAGAGATAATTAGGAAGAAGGGTGGGAACCCTGTCATATGTGGCATTTTGCCAAGGAGAGGATTGGAAATTAATGGTTGTCCAGGGCAATAGGTGTCAATTGCTCGCTGGACAAATACTGTAAGGAAAATGCGGTAACATTCATTGACAACTGGAACTTCTTCTATTGCAGAAATGATATGTATGCCAGGGATGCGGTTCACTTATCTAGGTCTGGGGTGAGGGCACTGACAACTGCAGCAATGGGAGCCACTAGGGCTTTAAACTAGGAATAGTTAGTGGTATGGGTTTTGGTGGAAAACAGTGAAGTTCCAGTGTAGCAATATTATGAGTTCTAGGGAAAGTAGTTATAGGCAGAATGAGGTGGATATTGGAAAGCCAGTGGCCCTAGGTGACAAGGACAGTAATAAGTATAGTGAAAAAACAGAAATGAGCAGGAAGGGTAAAGAGAAAGGAGGGTCCATAAATATATATTATGCTAATAGCCGTAGTGCTAGGAACAACATAGATGAGTTGAGATTAGTTGCTAGTGCAGGTAACATTGATGTATTTGTCATAATCGAGATGTGGTTTAATTCAAAAAGTCAGGACATACCTGCAGAATGTCATATTCAGGGTTTTAAGTTACTCCAAATAGATAGAAGTATCGGGAAGGGGGTGGGGTGGCACTCTCTGTCCAAGATCGCTTGAACTGTTGCATAAAAACGGGTATTAAGTCTGAAATAACGCATACAGAGTATGTCTGGATAGAATTTTCAGAGAAGCAAAAAAGTTGATTCTAGGAGTGATACCCTGTCCCCCAACTTAGATAGGGACCAAGGAAGATTACTATGGGAGGAAATTGTTAAGGCCACAGGGCACGATAATGAAGTAATTCTAGGAGATTTTAACTTTAGTCAGATTGATTGGAATTTCTTGACTGGGAATTTAGAATCAAATGACTTCTTAGTAGTAGTTCAGGATTGTTTTTTGAAGCAGTTTGTGACAGAACCTACAAGGGGAAATAACCTTCTTGAGTTGGTTCTGACAAACAAAGAAACCTTTGTTAATAATTTAGAGATTACAGAGGAACTCGGCACAAGTGATCACAAATCAATTACCTTTAGCACTGAATGGAAGTATGGTAGTAGGAATAATTCAGTAATGGTCCCAGATTTTCACTAAGCAGATTATAATGGGCTTAGAGAACACTTATCTGTTGACCGAGGTAACGAAGAGAGCTATCAATATCACAGCTTTCTGAACACTATACATGCTGCCCAAAGAACATTTGTCCCGTATAAAGAAATTAGATCAAATAAAAATGTGTAAATGTAGAAAGCTGAAAGTGAACATAGAAAAGAGTAAGGTGATGAGGGTATCAAATGATTTAGATAAAGAAAAACTGGATATCAAATTGGGGAGTAGTAGTATGGAAGAAGCGAATGTTTTCAGATATTTGGGAGTTGATGTGTCAGCGGATGGATTTATGAAGGATGAGGTTAATGAGAGAAATGATGAAGGAAGAAAGGCGAGTGGTGCACTGAGGTACACCTACCATCCGACTTACGACGGAGTTTACTGAATATCAACGAAACGTTTTTGTAACGACTATTTTGTTTTATTTTGGTATTTCATGTTTTACTTTACTTTTTATGCTGTAAGTACTGTATTTTATACTGTAAGGTTTAGGATAAACACTGTACAACACAAATAGTTATTTCCAAGAAATTTGGCATAAAAAACGCGGTCGTAAGTCGAGTAGTCGTAAGTCGAGCAGGTCGTAAGTCGGATGGTAGGTGTATATGTGGAGACAAAAAATGTTATCTATGGAGGCAAAGAAGGGAATGTATGAAAGTATAGTAGTACCAACACTCTTATATGGGTGTGAAGCTTGGGTTGTAAATGCTGCAGCGAGGAGGTGGTTGGAGGCAGTGGAGACGTCCTGTCTAAGGGCAATGTGTGGTGTAAATATTATGCAGAAAATTCAGTGTGTGGAAATTAGAAGGTGTGGAGTTAATAAAAGTATTAGTCAGAGGGCTGAAGAGGGGTTGTTGAGGTGGTTTGGTCATTTAGAGTGAATGGATCAAAGTAGAATAACATGGAGAGCATATAAATCTGTAGGGGAAGAAAGGTGCGGTAGGGGTTGTCCTTGAAAAGGTTGGGGGGAGGGGGTAAAGGAGGTTTTGTGGACGAGGGGCTTGGACTTCCAGCAAGCGTGCATGAGCATGTTAGATAGGAGTGAATGGAGACGAAGGTATCTGGGACCTGACGAACTAGTGGAGTGTGAGCAGGGTAATATGTAGTGAAGGGATTCAGGAAAACCGGTTATTTTATATAGCCAGACTTGAGTCCTGGAAATGGGAAGTACAATGCCTGCACTCTAAAGGAGGGGTTTGGGATAATGGCAGTTTGAAGGGATATACTGTGTATTTTTATACGTATATACTTCTAAACTGTTGTATTCTGAGCACCTCTGCAAAAACAGTGATTATGTGTGAGTGAGATGAAAGTGTTGAATGATGATGAAAGTATTTTCTTTTGGGGGATTTTCTTCTTTTCGGGTCACCCTGCCTCGGTGGGAGATGGCCGATTTGTTAAAAAAAAAAAAAAAAAAAAATGAATAATAGGCTCAAACATCTTTCAGGGCAGAAGAAAGGAATTTATAGGTGTATCAAAAGAGGTGAGGGTCATCTTATGAATCAGTATATTGACATTAAGAGGGACGTTAAAAAGGGGATAAGGAAAGCTAAACGGGAGAATGAAATTAAAGTTTCTAGGGATTCGAAAATTAGCCCAAAAAGTTTTTTCCAGGTGTATAGAACAAAAGTTAGAGATAAGATGGGTCCCCTTAAAAATAACTATGGGCATCTTACTGACAAAGAACTACTATAAATTGTAATTATCAGATCATAAAAATTGTATAAAATAATTTAGAAACGAGAAAAAAAGGTATACTGGCAACACTTTTGCCAAACGGCAGGATTTGATGTTGCCGTCAGGTGATCACTAAGTGCCAACTTCGCAGCCTCATATCTCGGTAAGTATTGACCCTAAATTTTTTTTGTTATCCTTTAACACTAACAAAAATGTGCTCTTTATTTCTATATAAAAAAAAATATTTTTCAAAATATTCGGGGCAGTAGCGGTAAGAACGTATACACCTACCATCCGACTTACGACCTGCTTGACATACGTCCACTTGACTTACAACCGTGCATCTGGCAGCTGGGCTGGGTCAGCTGATGCATGCCGCTGTACAATATTTGATGATACTAGCGGCAGCAATGCACCATGCAGGCAGCATCAGTTTGAGTTACCCTGTCCTATCTGCAGCATCATACTGTATTAACTGTACTAACTAGACAGCAAATTTCACCATGGCCCCTAAGAGGAAGTCTGAATCTTGCAATGGAGATTGTGGAAAGAAAGGCTCTTACTCTCGAACTCTCTTTATCTGTTTTCAATGTTGCACATAAACCTGTCTGTATCTACCTATATATCTGTATCTGTATTTGTCTGTATCTGTCTATCTGTATGTCTTCCTGTGTGTGTCTGTCTTTCTGTCTACCTCTGTCTTATTTCTGTTTGCTTGTCTCTCTGTCTCAGAGAGCCGCTCATTAACCAACAGGTATTACACACGAAGCAGTCATCACATCTTCAATATGACGCTAATATGAGCTCTACGGCTTATCTATCACAATTCATCTAATATGACATAATAAACAATGTAAACAACATAAAACCTGATATACACTCTAGAATGAATAAATTATGAACTTAACTGTTCTAAACTCCACATCTTGTGCCTGTGCTGGCACGCAGGTACACATTAAAATCATTACGAGTGTGTTATTGGTCTTGAAGATGTGATATTAACAATGATGATAATAACACAATAATAATCACTGAGGTGCATTAAATGTGTATAAAACATTAATACAGACATTTTGCTTATTCCATCTATGATTTTTTTCAAAATTATATATAAACATATAAATTAACAAATATGAGTTTTTTTTCCAGTCGGCTTGACAGAGTGAACAAAAACCATTTGTGTCTGGGCTGGTAACAACAACTAGTTTGTTTACAAAACTCGCGAACCTTCTACACTCTCAATTCTCTCCTTCATTTATTCATTTAATCTTATTTACTCGCCTCTCACTCTACATTAAGACTACAGATATTTTAAAGTAATGAGTGAACAAAATTTATTTTTTTATTAATAATAATAATTTATTATTTAATACTACATATATTGCTTTAAATAATTTTTTTTTTTTTTTAAAACAAGTGGGCCGTTCCCCCGGGGCAGGGTGCCCCAAAAAAGAAAAAAAAATCCCCAAAAAAAATATTTTCATCATTCAACACTTTCACCACACTCAACTTATCATTTTTTTTTCAGGGGGTGCTCAGAATACAAAGAAAGATAAATATAAAGATACACAACATACCCCTTCAAACTCCCAAACCCCAAACCCTTTTTTAAAGTCAGGCATTGTATTTCCCCATTTCCAGGACCAAGTCCGAATATGAAAATAACCGGTTTCCCTGAATCCCTTCACTAAAATTACCTGCTCCACTCCAAAGATCGTCAGGCCCAAATACCTTTACCTCCATTTCATCTATTAACCGTCACGCACGCTTGCTGGAAGTCCAAGCCCCTTACCACAAAACTCTTTTACCCCCTCTCTCAACCCTTTCGAGGACGACCCTACCCCGCCTTCTTCCCCTATAGATTTTTATGCTTTCCATGTCATTCTATTTGATCCATTCTCTCTAAATGACCAAAAACCACCTCAAAACCCCCCCCCTTTGCCCCCCTGACTAATACTTTTATTAACTCCACACCTTCTCCTAATTTCCCCACTCCCAATTTTCTGATAATATTTTCACCCCACTTGCCCTTTAAAAAGGACATCTCCAATGCCTCCACCGTCTCCTGCTGCGCTTTACCACCCAAGCTTCACACCCCTATAAAAGTGTTGGTCTACTATACTTTCATACATTCCCTTCTTGCCCCCAAGATAAAGTTTTTTTTTTCCACATATACCCCCAACGCACCACTCCCTTTTTTCCCTCACATTCATATTTTAAACCCCATCCCTTTATAAACCTCCGCCGACACGTCAAAATCCAAGTTCTGAAAACATTTCATTTTTCCTACTCCTCCTCCCCAATTTTTATATCCATTTTTCTTTATTAAAAAATTTGCACCCTCATCCCTTATTTTTTCTATGTTACTTTCAACTTTACCTTTAACACATTCCCAAAAAACATCATAACCTTTGCAATTTTTTTTTTGAATTCCCCTAAGCACAGTATCATCAGCAAAAAGTAACTGTGTCAATCCCATTTTGAATTTTACCCCAAAAATTTTCCCCCCCCTCCCAAATAGATTTTTTTTCCCCATTAAAAAATTAAAAAACACCTTACTTAAAATCCCTTTAAAAACCACTTTTCCCAAAATTCCCCCTCTCCAAAAAACCTCCATCCTTTAAAAAAAGCCTTACAGCAAAATAATTTTCCCCCCTTTTTTATTCCAATTTAAAAAACTTTCCCCTTACCCAATTTTTTAAACCATTGCAAAAAAAACTTCCCTCCCTTTACTTTTTTTATTTTTTTTTTTTACAACCCTTTCCCCCAAAGGGCACCCAAAAAAAAAATTTCCCCTTTTTATAAACTTCCCCAAATCTTTACACTCATTTTTAAACTCAAAAAAACCCCCTTTTTCAAGGCAAAAATTTCCCATTTTAAATACCAATATTAATGTTAAAACTCTCCACACTCCTACCCACTCTGAAACCTCCTTGCTATCCGCAATCCCATTCTGTCTTTCCCCTTAAATTTTTCTTTTAAACCTACGTCACTTTTCCCCGGTTACTCAGTAACTTTTTCCTTATAATTTTTAACAGTCTCTTTTGTCCCCTTTCCCCTTTTATAAAAGGGGGCTTAATGCTCTCTGCCAATTCCTAGGTACCTTCCCCCCCTTTATAATTTATTAAACAAAGTCCAAACCCCTCCCAAAACTATACCCCCCCCGCTTTTAAAAATTTTTGTCATGACCCATCAGTTCCATGTTTCCCCCTTTTTTTACGTAATGCCCCACGTACCCCCCCCACACTTACATTTTGCTCTTCTTACTCCCAAAAGATGGTATTCCTCCCGACCCGTCTAAATTTCTGCCCCTGTTTCTTTCCTTTAAAATTTAAAAAATTCCTCAAAAAAATTTTTGCCATCTCCCAATACCTCCATCCCCCATCACTAACTCCCCTACTCTGTTTTTAATGACAAATTCATATTTTCCCTAGGCTTTCTTAACTTGTTTAACCACTCCAAAATTTTTTTTATTTTCATTAAAATTTCTTGACAGTGCCTCTCCCACTCTATCTTTCTGCTCTCCTTTTGCACTCTCTCACACTCTCTTTACCTTTTTTTTACTCTCCATATACTCTGCTTTTCTTTAACACTTCTGCTTTGTAAAAACCTCTCATAAGCTACCTTTTTCTTTTTATCACACCCTTTTAAACTTCATCATTCCACCAATCACTTCCTTTCCTCCTGCCCCCACCCTCCTATAACCACAAACTTCTGCCCCACATTCTAATACTGCATTTTTAAAACTATTCCAACCCTCTTCAATCCCCCCCCACTACTCATCTTTGCACTAGCCCACCTTTCTGCCAATTGTCGCTTATATCTCACCCGAACTTCCTCCTCCCTTAGTTTATACACTTTCACCTCCCTCTTACTTGTTGTTGCCACCTAGGTTCTCTACACATATGCTGCTATGTATGATAATTCTATGTAACTGTATTGTGTATACCTGAATAAATTTACTTACTTACTTACCTTCCTCTTTTCCCATCTACCTCTTACTCTAACTGTAGCTACAACTAAATAATGATCCGATATATCAGTTGCCCCTCTATAAACACGTACATCCTGGAGCCTACCCATCAACCTTTTATCCACCAATACATAATCTAATAAACTACTTTCATTACGTGCTACATCATACCTTGTATATTTATTTATCCTCTTTTTCATAAAATATGTATTACTTATTACCAAATTTCTTTCTACACATAGCTCAATTAAAGGCTCCCCATTTACATTTACCCCTGGCACCCCAAATTTACCTACTACTCCCTCCATAACATTTTTACCCACTTTAGCATTGAAATCCCCAACCACCATTTTCTCTCACACTTGATTCAAAACTCCCCACGCATTCACTCAACATTTCCCCAAAATCTCTCTCCCCTCCTCTACACTTCTCTCTTCTCCAGGTGCATAAAACGCTTATTATAACCCACTTTTCACATCCAATTCTTATTTTACTCCCCATAATCCTTGAATTAATACATTTATAGTCCCTCTTTTCCTGCCATAGCTTATCCTTCAACATTATTGCTACTCCTTCTTTAGCTCTAACTCTATTTGAAACCCCTGACCTAATCCCCATTTATTCCTCTCCACTGAAACTCTCCCACCCCCTTCAGCTGTTTCACTTAAAGCCAGGACATCCAGCTTCTTTTTCATTTTATAACATCCACAATCATCTCTTTCTTATCATCTGCACAACATCCACGCACATTTAGACTTCCCACTTTGCAATTTTCTTCTTCTTATTCTTTTTAGTAATCTTTACAGGAAAAGGGGTTACTAGCCCATTGTTCCCGGCATTTTAGTTGACTTTTACAACACGCATGGCTTACGGAGGAAAAAATTCTTATTCCACTTCCCCATGGATATAAAAGGAAAATTAATAAGACCAAGAACTATTAAGATAAAATCAAAGAAAATCAGATGAGAGTGTGTAAATAAATGTGTACATGTATGTATAGTGTGACCTAAGTGTAAGTAGAAGTAGCAAGACATGCCTGTAATCTTGCATATTTATGAGACAGACAAAAGACATCAGCAATCCTACCATCATGTAAAACAATCACAGGCTTTCGTTTTACACTCACTTGGCAGGACGGTAGTACCTCCCTGGGTGGTTGCTGTCTACCAACCTACTACCTTAAAAATAATAATAATAATTAATTATTATTAATTTAGGGAATTAGAGCACAGATCCGTTGTATAGCACTTCGTCTGATTTTTTTGGGTTATCTAGGTAATTTATACTATGTATGATAACTTTACTTATGTGTACCTGTGAGAGAGAGACAAAGATAGATAGAAGAGAGAGAGAGTACAGATGGAGAGAGAACCAAATTCAGTCAGCCAGGCAGCCAGCCAAGCAACCAACCAACCAATCAACCAACCAACCAACCACACACCCACCTGGCTGGCCTGCTAGCCAGCCAAATACGTATTACACATGTTCCAGAGTCGTTTCTCAATACTTAGGGCATAGGTTATAGGACATTCTGGCAGGATGACACTACCAGTGGCATTCTCCTATTCCACTGTGTCGACAATACTTAAAGATAATAGTAATATACGATACTGTATGAGAAGTAAAATTTACAATACAGTCCACTACCATGTATACATAATATACAGTACATAAATGATTAAAATATATCAATAGTACATTATGGTAAAATGAAATAATAATTGTACATTACATTATAGTACTATGTAGGTAGTTTATATAGCAAAGGTTTGACATTATGCCCTACCCAGTATGTCGGCAATTTTTCAAAAGGTTCGACTTGCGTCCATTTTTACTTACGACCCCCCCCGTTTTTTCCGGGGAAACCCAAACTCGGTTACAAGTCGATTTGGGACTTGTATATACTTTTTGGGCCATTTAAAGGGTTTAAAACCTAATATAATTTTCTCTACTTTTTCTCACTGTTTCAACGTATAAATCAAATTTAAATCGTCCATTTAAAAAAACCCGGGGGGTTTCCATTACACTGCAAAAACCTGTTTGGGATACCTAACACTTCAATTTTTTAAAATCATCATTAAATTTCTTCTTAGCACTTTCCCGCATCACTTTTTTTTTTGGGTACCAAGATAAGGTGATGAAACGTCCAAATTCCTTTATAAGCCCCAGAGTAAGGTAGAGGCCCTAAAATGCCCAAATGAAGGGGGGTGTGGGTGGGCATGGGAGGGGGGGATAATCAGCATAACTACCAAAATTTTTTGTTTAACTTAAAAACTATGATATTTTGGGATCAATGTACATAATTAAAAATGGAACACAATGTACATAATGTTTCTCCAGATGAAATTAAAAAAAAATAAAAAGTTTTAAAAAAATTAAAAGACAAATGTAATTGTTTAAGGATACTAGATGTGCATATTTAAAATTACTATACACTCATTTAAAGTAAACAAAACCATAGGGGGTATTCTAAAACAACAAAAATTTTTCCCCGGGGAAGTTTTCCGGTCGGACAAATGGAGTTTTATGTTTCTTCCCCCGTGCGAATTCTGCTAGCTGCTTTTTCCCTTTTGGGCCCGTCAACCCTTTCTAATTCATATTTTTTCCCCAGTGTTTTGGGAACTGAGTAAAATCGGTCCTTCTGTTACAAGAAAAAATGCAAAAGTGTTAAAATGCTAACACTTATTTAAACATAAAACTAAATTTTTTTTTATCAACAAGTCAGCGATCTCCCACTTTCATCTTCATCCAACACTGTCACCTCACTCACACATAATCACTGTCTTGGTAGAGGCACCCAGATACAACAGTTTAGAATCATGTGGTGAATGGTTTTCAAAACCAACAAGTTGAAGAATTGAGACACTTATGCAACATATGGGAATCTTTATTGAAGAAACCTCTCCATTCTCTCTAAATGAGCAAATTGCCTCAACAACCCCTATTCAGCCCTCTGACTAATACTTTAACCCTTAGAGGGTCGACAGGCCCTCTCCGAAACTCGTTCTCAGGGTCGGCCAAATTTAAAAAAAAAAAAAATTATTTTCTCTTATGAAAAGATAGAGAATCTTTTCCCGATCATAAAGACCACCAAAAGTTTGAAATTTGATAGAAAACTTACGAAATTATGCTCTCGCAAATTTAGCGGTCTGGCGATGTTTACGCATCGGCGATTTTTCCCACTTTGAGCCCCATTTTCGGCCAATTTCGCTGTACTAGTCGACAGAAAACATGAATATTTCGCTAGAACTCCATTTTTTTTTTCTATCGAATGGTGCAAAAAACCACCCAATTATGAAATTCAACTATCCAGTACAGTGGTCAGAATTTAGCAATTTTGCCAATTTCACACAAATTTCAAAAGATGCCAATTTCCGAATAGGGTCCAGAATAAACAAAGAAAGACATTCCTGGCACTAAAAATGACATTTCCTCTAGTCATAGTCACGTCTCAAGGCCCCTCTTATATTCTTTTGCTTTCCATTTGAATTTTTATTCTCACAAAAAAAATAAAATTTACTGTTAGCAACACGCTTTAGGTAAAAATGGTATAAATATTAAAGGTGCACTTGTGAAAGAAATAGACCACCATTGACTTTTATTGCACGCTTGGCAATTGTTACTTTCGAAGTTGGGAAAAAA
>NC_069407.1:11355253-11376920 GCF_026875155.1 Cherax quadricarinatus | reverse complement strand
CTTTTTGGCATGCTGCTCTTTTCTGTATTTTTTTGTACCTCTGTAGTATGAAAAATTTATAAATAAATAAATAAATAAATAAATTATCAATATATTGTTTACAAAACTTGCTTACAAAAATACAAAAAAATTTTTATTACTATTGTTCTATAATATATATACCAATATACAGTCACTGGACATATTCCTAGAAGTTCTGTAGCTTGTGTAACTCTTTGAAACATGGTGTCATACACAATGGTGTTTTACACTCCTCACACACAAAACCAGTGTGTGTGCGCATTTTTGTGGAAGTTTTTTTTTATGTGCAAAGACAAAACACCTCGTCTGGGCAGTTTTCTTCAAAGTATTTGCAGGCAGTTGTGTTATGTAGTTATCCTAGGTAAATGGTCGTGTGTCATCATTCCTTCCTGTATTCCTTTCCTGCATTCCTTTCCTACCTTTCTTCCTACATTCTTTCGTCTTTCCTTACTTTTTTCCTTCCTTTGATCTCATCCTTCCTTCATTCCTGCCTTCCATTCTTCCTTCTGGTTTCTATAATATATATATACACATATATAGTCACTAGACACTTTCATATAACTGCTATTATCTTCATTCAGCAAGCTTGTCTTGTGTGCGAGTGTGTGGCTTATAATTGTTTTGAGTCAGGAGTCGGCAGCTGTCAAAATGACATCTCATTACTCACTCCCCCTCCCGCCTGTCAAAACAATGGGGTCGGATGCTGCTTCCCCTCCATTCTATCTAATTATCTAACTCCCTCATTCTATCTCTTTCAATCTGTCTCTCTCTTTCTCTCTGTCTGTCTATCTCTGTGTCACAGGTACACAAATACAAGTATACATAGTGTAAATTACCTAGGATAACCCAAAATATCCAGACAAAGTGCTATACTCTGCTTGAAGATGTAAGTAAATGTGATGATGACACAGTCTTGTGGCTCTGAGACAGAGAGCTAGACAGATGGACAGGGAGCTTGGTAGACAGACAAATAGACAGAAATGTTTGTGTACCAGCAAAAACAAAGCGAGGGGGATGGTCATCTAATCTTTTCTTATCAGCTGCACCCTCCCCCACCCTCGTTTACGCTCATCAAAGGTCAGCTCTTATTAGATGTTATCTCTCCTTATCTTGTCACTGTCATGTGGGTGAACTGTTTTTCATGCTTCAAGGAAACATCATACTACTACTACTACTCCTCCGCCGCCGCCGCCGCCGCCACCACCTCCTCTTCCTCTTCCTCTTCCTCCATTGCTTTTGGTCTCAAACTCCTCGAAATCATGAAATTGATCTTCACTGACACTTCCATCTATGTTAGAGCATCACTTGGGAAGAGAAGAGTCCCAGATTTGCTGGGGAGTCACATATTTCTTACCCCTAGACATGCTGAAAAAGGACGACTGAAATGGCATTCCTACAATGCACCACTGGCTTCCCGATTTTTTTTATATGGTGCACACTGACCATGGAGACCCATTCTCTCACATGTGGGCCTACCAGCTTTCTCCTGCTTGATTTGAAGCCGCTAGAATTTATGCGTATAGATACGTCAAACACGGTATCTCCTATGACGTATATATATACGACCGTGACAGTCAAGGGGTTAAAAATAGGAGAGGAGAGTTATTAAATGGAGAGTTAGAGGTATCGGGAAGATGGAGGGAATATTTTGAGGAATTGTTGAATGTTGATGAAGATGGGGAAGCTGTGATTTCGTGTATAGGGCTTGATCTTCAGATAGTTCCTGACTATGGAACTGAACTTCTCCAGGCCGAGGGACTGACAACCTCAAATTCTACGACTACAAGGGTGATGGACTGATTACATCGTCTTCACATCTCTACTGTTCCTGCCTATTTTCTGTATTCGACTGAAGAAGCCTACTGTGTAGGCGAAACGTTTCGGAATAAAGTTGTCTAACTGTTGCATATGTGTCTTACCTAACAACATCTTGTAGAAGTGAGGAAGAGCCAGTTGTGTGTGTGTGGGAGGTTCGTGAGGCAGTAGGTAAAATGAAAGGGGGTAAGGCAGCTGGGATTGATGGGATAAAGATAGAAATGTTAAAAGCAGGTGGGGGATATAGTTTTGGAGTGGTTGGTGCAATTATTTAATAAATGTATGGAAGAGGGTAAGGTACCTAGGGATTGGCAGAGAGCATGCATAGTTCCTTTGTATAAAGGCAAAGGGGACAAAAGAGAGTGCAAAAATTATAGAGGGATAAGTCTGTTGAGTATACCTGGTAAAGTGTATGGTAGAGTTATTATTGAAAGAATTAAGAGTGAGACGGAGAATAGGATAGCAGATGAACAAGGAGGCTTTAGGAAAGGTAGGGGGTGTGTGGATCAGGTGTTTACAGTGAAACATATAAGTGAACAGTATTTAGATAAGGCTAAAGAGGTTTTTGTGGCATTTATGGATTTGGAAAAGGTGTATGACAGGGTGGATAGGGGGGGCAATGTGGCAGATGTATGGTGAAGGAGGTAGGTTACTGAAAGCAGTGAAGAGTTTTTACGAGGATAGAGAGGCTCAAGTTAGAGTATATAGGAAAGAGGGAGATTATTTCCCAGTAAAAGTAGGCCTAAGACAAAGATGTGTGATGTCACCATGGTTGTTCAAGTAAATGCGAGAGTCTTGGCAAGAGGTGTGGAGTTAAAAGATAAAGAATCACACAAAGTGGGAGTTGTCACAGTTGCTCTTTGCTGATGACACTGTGCTCTTGGGTGATTCTGAAGAGAAGTTGCAGAGGTTGGTGGATGAATTTGGTAGGGTATGTAAAAGAAGAAAACTGAAAGTGAATACAGGAAAGAGTAAGGTTATGAGGATAACAAAAAGATTAGGTGATGAAAGATTGGATATCAGATTGGAGGGAGAGAGTATGGAGGAGGTGAATGTATTCAGATATTTGGGAGTGGATGAGTCAGCGGATGGAACTATGAAAGATGAGGTGAATCATAGAATTGATGAGGGGAAAAGGGCGAGCGGTGCACTTAGGAGTCTGTGGAGACAAAGAACTTTGTCCTTGGAAGCAAAGAGGGGAATGTATGAGAGTATAGTTTTACCAACGCTCCTGTATGGGTGTGAAGCATGGGTGATGAATGTTGCAACGAGGAGAAGGCTGGAGGCAGTGGAGATGTCATGTCTGAGGGCAATGTGTGGTGTGAATATAATGCAGAGAATTCGTAGTTTGGAAGTTAGGAGGAGGTGCGGGATTGCCAAAACTGTTGTCCAGAGGGCTGAGGAAGGGTAGTTGAGGTGGTTCGGACATGTAGAGAGAATGGAGAAAAACAGAATGACTTCATGAGTGTATCAGTCTGTAGTGGAAGGAAGGCGGGGTAGGGGTCGGCCTAGGAAAGGTTGGAGGGAGGGGGTAAAGGTGGTTTTGTGTGCGAGGGGCTTGGACTTCCAGCGGGCATGTGTGAGCATGTTTGATAGGAGTGAATGGAGACAAATGGTTTTTAATACTTGATGTGCTGTTGGAGTGTGAGCAAAGTAACATTTATGAAGGGATTCAGGGAAACCGGCAGGCCGGACTTGAGTCTTGGAGATGGGAAGTACAGTGCCTGCACTCTGAAGGAGGTGTGTTAATGTTGCAGTTTAAAAACTGTAGTGTAAAGCACCCTTCTGGCAAGACAGTGACGGAGTGAATGATGGTGAAAGTTTTTCTTTTTTGGGCCACCCTGCCTTGGTGCGAATCGGCCAGCGTGTTAATAAAATAAAATAAATAAGAAGCGTAGTGGCATACACAGTGTGGTAAGGCATGGGGAGGCTGCCAGTTCTGACAAACATGTGGCTAAAAAATACGTACGTGAATTCAAGGGGTACGTAGAGGCTGAAGAATTCAAACCCCAACAAGTGTTCAATTGTGACGAAACAGGCCTCTTTTGGAAGAAAATACCAAGGAGGACCTACATCATGCAGGAGGAAAAGGTACTACCAGAACACAAGCATATGAAAGACAGGCTTACTCTTTTGTTCTGTAGTAATGCTAGTGGGGATTTCAAAGTGAAGCCTTTACTAGTGTATCACTCAGAAAATCCCAAGAAAAACAGTGTCACCAAGAGTAAACTATGTGATGTGGAAGGCTAACAATAAGGCATGGGTCACAAGGGAAATTTTCCTTGACTGGTTCAATAAAGTGTTTGACCCCAGTGTGAAGAAATACCTCCTGGAAAATAAAATGGAACTCAAGTGCCTCCTGGCAATGGACAGTGCACCTGCTCATCCCCCAGACTTGGATGACCAAATTGTGGAGGAGTTTTGTTTCATCACAATGAAGTTCTTGCCCCCCTAATACCACTCCTATCCTCCAGCCCATGGACCAGCAGATCATTTTAAACTTCAAAGAACTCTACATCAAAGCAATGTTTCAAAGGTGTTTTGATGTGACCTCAGACACTCAATTGACCCTAAGAGAGTTTTGGAAAGATCACTTCAGTATCCTCATTGCATAAACCTTATTGGTAAGGCTTGGGAGGGAGTGACTTTCAGGACTTTGAACTCTGCTTGGAGAAAATTGTGGCCAGATTGTGTCCAAAAGAGGGATTTTGAAGGGTTTGATGCTTACCCTGAGGACCCTATGCCATTTGTGGAATCTACTGTGGCATTGGGGAATTCTATGGGGTTGAATGTGAGTAGTGAGGATGTGGAAGAGTTGGTGGAGGACCACAATGAAGAGCTAACCACTGAAGAGCTGCAAGAGCTTCATCTGCAACAGCAACAGACCACAGCTCAGGAAATTACTTCAGAGGAAGGAGAGAGATGATAGAAGGTGTCTTCTTCAGAGATTAACCCTTTCAGGGTTTCAGACATACTAGTACGGTTTACACACCAGGGTTTTTGATGTACTAGTACGCATAAATTCTAGCGCCCTCAAATCTAGTGAGAGAAAGCTGGTAGGCCTACATATGAAAGAATGGGCCTATGTGGTCAGTGTGTGTAGTATAAAAAAAAAACCTGCAGCACACAGTGCATAATGAGAAGAAAAAACTGACCGTGTTTTTTGATTAAAACAGCAACTTTGCACTGTATTTTCGTATGGTATTTGGTGTATTCTAGTTTTCCTGGTCTCATTTTATAGAATGGAAGACATATTACAGAAATTGAGATGATTTTGATTGGTTTTACAATGAAAAGTACCTTGAAATTGAGCTCAAAGTAGCAGAAATGTTCGATTTTTACCAAAGTTCAAAAGTAAACAAATCGTGCTAAGCGTCCAATACACGTCAACTGGCAAGTCTAATATTCTTTCACAAGTGCGCTGATATTATTTATACCATTTCTACACTAAAGCAGTAGTCTGCATAACAGTAAATCTATTTTTTGTGAGAATAAAAATTCAAAGTGGAAAGCAAAAGAATGTAAGAGGGGCATGGGGACGTGACTAATGAACAAGGAGGAAATGTTATTTAAGTGCCAGGAATGTCTTCCTTGTTTATTCTGGACTCTATTTGGAAATTGGCATCTTTTGAAATTTGTGTGAAATTGGCAAAATTGCTAAATTCTGACCACTGTATTGGATAGTTGAAATTGGTAAATGGGTGGTTTCTTGTACTCAATCAATAGAAAAAAAATGGAGTTCTAGCGAAACAGTTATGATTTTTGTCGACTAGTATACTGGAATTGGCCGAATATAGGGTTCAAAGTGGGCAAAATCGCCGATACATAAACATCATCGAGACCGTTAACTTCGCAAGAGCATAATTCCATAAGTTTTCCATCAAATTTCATACTTTTGGTGTCATTATGATCAGAAAAAGATTCTTTATCTTTTCATGAGAAAAATAATTTTTTTTTTTTTTAAATTTGGGGGACCCTGAGAACAAGTCTCTGAGAGGGCCTGTGGACCCTGAAAGGGTTAAGGAGATTTGTGGAGGAACATCACCCTGACAAAGCTCTTCCAAGCCGTGTCGGCAACATGTACAATGACAATGTCCTGTCCCATTTTAGGGAAATTTTAAAGAGATGCCAGAAATGGAGCTCTCTGGACAGATATTTAGTGCCACAGGTGTACAGTGACTCAAGCTGGTCCTAGTGGCATTAAAAAACAAAGAAGGGAAGTAACCCCAGAAAAGCACTTGGTACCTGAAGTCTTTATGGAAGGGGATTCCCATTCCAAACAGTAATTAATCCATCCTCTCCCCTCCTCCCGTCTTCCATACACTAAGAAGAATCATCAATAAATGTAAGTGTCAGGCTATTGTTTATTATTATTGTTTATTCTGTGTAGGTAAATGTATATTTCATGCAAAAAAATTGTTTTAATACTTTTGGGTGTCTGGAATAGATTAACCCGTCAACGGTCCAAACGTATATGTACGTTTTTACTGCTAGTGCCCGAAACGTATATATGTTTTATTTGTCATACATTTAACATTGCCACGATAAGCCTGAGTCGCCTAGACATGAGAGGATGGGTGTGTGCACTCACTGTGTGCAGTATTAAAATAACTGGGGATGCCTGGGTACCATATGCTCTTTTTTCCTATTGAAAAAAAAAACGTTTTTTTTTTCTCTCAAAAAAGTTGGGGCACTACGGTAGAGAACGTATACGTATATACGTTTGGACCGTTTACGGGTTAATTGGATTTACATTATTTTTTATGGGGAAAATGGTTTCGCAAATCGTCTATTTCGATATTAGTCACACTCTCTGGAATGGATTAATTACGAAAAACGAGGGTCCACTGTATAGGCTTATGTTGTGCTGTCATAAATTACATGTAAATGTACAATTAAAATCTACATCTAAATAGCCCATTTAGCCAATTCTGAATAATAAAATTGCCCACATTTGTACATTGTGTACCGTTTTCAAATACTTTCAAAAGATATTCCTCTCTTCTCATCTGATAGGCAATTTGTGTGGCTCTCTAAGGGGCAGTGGAGGCCACATTTCATATCTGGGAGAGACCTTGCCATTTCTGAAAGATTAAATTAATGAATACTAAGTAAATGCCAGAGAAACAATGTCTAATGAAAATGTGTATCTCACTATTCTATCCAAAATGGTCCCAGAGATATGGTCCAGAGAAGTTTACAGCAAAGGTCAAGGGAGAAAACAGTATTAAGTAGATTTACTAAAATGGTTGTGGCATCTAATTAGAAACCCATGAAGATTCTTGTTGCAGTATGAAGTAGTCATGTAGACTAATCCACATTTAGTGGGTGACAAAAAATATGTTGCACATTTTGAAATTTTTTAGGTCAATGGTCACAAAAAAGGTCAACTTTTTTGTTACACCTCTGAGGTAAAAAAAATGGGTTAGATAAATGTTCTGGAGTTATTCTTTAAGTTCAAAATGTA
Source organism: Cherax quadricarinatus (assembly GCF_026875155.1). Lineage (NCBI taxonomy): Eukaryota > Metazoa > Arthropoda > Malacostraca > Decapoda > Parastacidae > Cherax > Cherax quadricarinatus. The sequence continues at coordinate 11,369,617 of NC_069407.1, read as the reverse complement.
TGTTTACCAGGTCTGTAGATCCCAAACATGCAGAGATAATTTATCTCAAAATTTTACATGACCTGCCAAAATGACCTTTTGGTCAAAGTTTCAAGACCTGTATCTCCAAAACTGTTTGAACTAGACTTGGGACAGAAACCAATCTCATTTTCTCACTGACATCTATCGATGAGTTGGCCAATTTTGAGAAAAATCAGGGAGGTGCCAAGAAATGGCCTGGTTAAAGTGACAAGGAATGTCCCAAATAAGACTTACTCATATTAAGTTGGATATTTAAAGAGTCGGTGACATAGCTGGAAATCAGTCTAGATACTGTTAGCAATTTTGTAGTCATGGTTTAGTCAAAATCACTTGTAACAGCTGTTTATTATCCTGAATTTGCACTGAATGACTCACATGGGTTTAGCACTTAACATTAATTAAATAAATTATTATATAGTAGGACCCCTATATCCACAGGGGATACATTCCAAGGATCTGCCATGGATAATGAAACAGAGGATAGTAGTAAACCATATACATGTCCTATACTTGCCCATTATAACGTTTAACTTATAAATTATGCACAATAATTGGAGAATTATCACTTTCACTGATGGGAAGCACTTCAAGGCTACTCTTAGCTTGTGAAGAAGTTCCAGCTTCTCTACTTTTATGCCATTATGAGAAATTATGAGGTATTTTTGGGCCATAGTAAACTGTGGATAACTGAAACCACAGACACCAAATCAGTGGATACAGGGGTTCTAGTGTACTGAGTAAGAATAGAATCTGGCAAAGCATCATCAGCAAGTTATCTAAGTGGTAAGTTCAGTGGCTTACTGAAAAATAACCACCTAGAGTATATGTAGACAGTCTGTACTGTCTGCACAGACAGCCTATGCTGTCTGCCAGCTTAGTTCATATTTCGCAGCACTCAGGTGCTGCCCTCTCCAGGCCTGCCCAGGTCAGTGGGACGCTGGTCCCACTCGCACTCACTCTCACTCACTCACTCACTCAGGGGCCAAGACTCAGACAACAAGCCATACTCCCCCTCTCCCTCACAGGGTCATGGCCCTCCCGGGCCATTGGGACTTAACACACGGCATGGGCACCCCAGATACCGCAGTTAAGTGTCCTGGAGCCATGTATTATTGAACCCCGCTTTCAGCTCCGCCAATAATTCTCGTTCACATTGGTGGGAAGCGGTGATCGCAGTTGTGTTTGCCTGGAGAGAGGAAGGAAATGGAATGAAGTTGTGTTCACTTCATCACCCTACACTAGAAACATCCGTCTCTCAACGAGTTATCATGATGTCGTGTCTGCATTTTTTCAGCATCCAGACACAGGTACAAGCAGGATCTAGTGGAATTTGCTGAATTTCTTTGAGAATTGTAAGTGGTGTCCCAGGGGACCCACGCCACAGTGTCCCACGCTGTTTCTCAAGTCACGTGTTCAGCGTCACTTGTATGTTCTGCTGTTGTTGTTCAGCTCAGCACAGCTATTTCAGCAAGCAGAGGCGAGTTTTGTGGTGGACTTCTGCGTCCAGGTGTGTGTGTGGTGTGTCTCCGTGTTTGTGGGAGAGATGAGGAAGTGGTCGCTCCTCACCTCACTCCGTTCCCCCACTGTATACCACCACATTCCACCACATGTGCTCACTTCCCTCTGCTGTGTTTTCTGCTGTTTTCCGTGTGAATTCATTGCCAGAGATGTGTATCCGAGGTGCCAAAGGCCACTCGAAGCCAAGTGGATCACTAAGCCACGTGGATCAGCAAGCCACATGGATCACCAAGCCACGTGGAACAGAAAGCCACGTGGATCAGCAAGCCACGTGGATCAGCAAGCCACGGGGATCAGCAAGCCACGTGGATCAGCAAGCCACGTGGATCAGGCAGCCATGTGGATCAGCAAGCCACATGATCACAAAAACCACGTAGATCACAAAACCACGTGGATCCCAACGCCCGTGTGGTGTGGACGAGCCACGGGGGATCTACGAGCCAGTTTTTACCGATGCTGCTGCCCGACGTCACGATGTCTGCCTGACATCACCTTGAGATGTCTGCTGACGTCACCTTGCGATGTCACGCCTGGGCATCACATGATGTCACATCAAGTGTATTGTCGAGAAAATTGAGATAAGATTTCATGTGTGTGTTAATTTCCCCTCAGTCAGTGTTCTCACATGTTAATGTATGGCTTAGTGTCAGTTTTGTGCACAGAAAAAGCATCATTTGCTTGTTTAAGCCATGTTGTAAACCCCATGTACCCGGGTGTGTGTAAAGTTTTCCGTAGGGCCAGTGTGGGGCTTGAGCCAAGACCCCCGTGTAGCTCTTTGTTGCCTGTCACCCGGTGTGGGCCAGTGCATTTGACAGCTGAAATTAGTCAGCCCTGAGCGTTTTGAGCCTTTGTACAGAAAGCTCTTAGGGGTTGTCGATCAGGGGATGTTCTGCAGAATCGTACCTGCTACGATTTTCCCCTCCCAAAATTTGTTTCACTTCACCTCCAGACCTTCAGAGTGCAGTTATATATAGAGAAACAAGTTTTGGGGACGCTTAGGGCTAACCTCTGCTATAACTCCAACTGCCGAGAGAAGACCTCGTCAAGCCGCAGTTTAAGCCCTGTCGGCAGGTGCTGTGTCAGCCTCGTGTCACTAGCTTCAGTGAGCAGCCTGCACAAAGAAGATGTCACTTTGACTGCTAGCTCGCTTGCTCACTGCAGTCTGGTGTATGATGTTGCGACTCCTAGATGTTTCGCCCAGTCGTCTCTGCCATGACTTACTCCACGCTCGCCGGCAGTGACAGCCCAGCGACAGTACCAGTCGAGAAGTGTCCTCCTGAGTCGCTTGCCAGAAGTCCTGCCCAGTTGCTGAGTTTTGATGACATCTCCAGCATGTCGTGCCCCAGGTTGAGTGAAACCTGCAGTGACTCCTACGATGACTGCTTCACCGTTCTAAAGGAGACCGTACCCCGTTACGTCACAGCTCAGCCACAGCGATGTCTCCTGTGTTGCAGTATCTGTCCAGACGCAGGAAGGCGTGCAGTGATGCCCTTCGATGCTCACTGCCTATGACCACAATGTTTAGCATACCCCATGTTTTTTTCTTCCCTCCCTGAAGGAAGTTTTTTTTTCCATGTCCATATGTATATACATGTTTTTATTTTGTGTTCTGTGCCCTGTTCCTACGAGAGAGAGTGAGTTTTTTTACCACCAGTATTGTCGCGTCGGGACGATGCGAGGTAAGTGGCCGAGCGTATGTAGACAGCCTGTACTGTCTGCACAGACAGCCTATGCTGTCTACCAGCTTAGTTCAACCCTTTGCGGCACTCAGGTGCTGCCCTTCCCCGGTCTGCCCAGGTCGTGGGCGCTGGTTCCACTCGCACTCCTCACTCGCCGCTCACTCGTGGCTAGACGCAACAGTCTCTCTCTCCCCCCTCGCTGGGCAATGCCCTCCTGGGCCATGGGCACAACACACAGCCTGTGACCCCCCACGACTTACAATAAATAAAGAAGCCTCCAAGACGTATCATTCCCCCACCCGCTCCCGCGTCCCAAAAAAGCTGTTTTTTATACCGGAGGGGGTTTCAGGGGGTCAATGCCCCCCAGGTCAAAATGGTCCCAGAGATAGGTCCAAAGAGTTTACAGCAAAGGTCAAGCGTGAAACAGTATTAAGTAGATTCACTAAAATGGTTGGGCATTAATAGTCCCATGAAAATTCTTGTTGCAGTTTTGATAGTCATGTAGACTAATGCCCCCTGGGGCCCTTTTGGTGGATCAGGGCCTGATCAACCAGGTTTAAAGCTGGCCAACAGTACAAGCCAACACCCAATGTTCAGGTACTGACTTTGAGCCTGTCCAGTGCCTTCTTGAAGACAACCAGAGGTCTGTTTGGGAATCCACTTTAGTTGATGGGGTATTGGCGAGCGTATGTAGAAAAGCTGTACTGTCTGCACAGAAGCCTATGCGTCTACCAGCTTAGTTCAACTTCGCGGCACTTAGTGCTGCCTCTCCAGTCTGCCCAGGTCAGTGGGGTGGTTCACTCGCACTCGTCCATCGGCTCGCTCACTCAGTGGCCTAGACGCGAGACAAGTCTCTCTCTCTCCCTCGTGGGCAAGCCCTCCTGGGCCATGGGCACAAAACACAGCTGTGTACCCCCACGACATTACAAATAAATAAAGAAGCCTCCAAAGACGTATCATTCACTCAAACCCCTTCCCGCGTCACCACAAGCTGTTTAATACCAGGAGGGGTTTCAGGGAGTCAATGCCCCCCAGGTAAATGGTTTCCAGAGTATGGTCAAAGAGTTACGCAAGCAAGTTGAAAACAGTATTAAATAGATTCACTAAATGGGTTGTGGCATCTAATTAGAAAACCTATGAAATTCTTTTGCAGTAGAAGTAGTCATGTAGACTAATGCCCCCCAGGCCTTGTGGTGGATCAGGGCCTGATCAACCAGGTTGATACTGCTGGCCACACATGTACAAGCCACATCCCAGATGTTCAGGTACTGACTTTAGGTGCCTGTCCAGTGCCTTCTTGAAGACAACCAGAGGTCTGTTGGTAATCCACTTTATGTATGATGAGAGGCAGCTGAACAATCTTGGGACACTAGCACTTACTGTGTTGTTTCTTAGCATACCCGTGGCGCCCCTGCTTTTCATGGGGGGGGGGGGGGGAGATGTCGCATCTCCTGCAGTCTTTTGTTTTCGTAGGGAGTTTTTTTGTGCAGATTCAGGACTAGTCCCTCTAGGATTTTCCGAGTGTGTATTATCATGTATCTTTCTCGCCTGCATTCCAGGGAGTACAAATCAAGTGACTTCAACCTTTCCTAGTAATTTAGGTGCTTTATCGTACTTATATGTGCCATGAAAATTCTCTGTATATTTTCCAGGTCTTCAATTTCACCTGCTTTGAAAGGGGGGGGGGGGGGGTTAGTGTACAGCAGTATTCCAGCCAAGAGAGAACAAGTGATTTAAAGAGAATCATCACGGGCTGGCCATCCCTATTTTTGAAGGTCAACGCCCCAGTGGCTCAGTCTGAGACCAAACCTCGTGGTGGATCAGGCTCTGACCAACCAGGCTGTTACTGCTGGCCGCACACAAACTGGCATATGGACCACAGCCCTGCTGGTCAGGTACTAACTTTAGGTGCCTGTCCAGTGCCCTCTTGAAGACAGTCAAGGGTCTACTGGTAATACCCCTTACGTATGCTGGGAGGCAATTGAACAGTCTTGGACCCCTGACACTTATTATGTTGTCTCAGTGTACTCACGGCTATTACACTGTGGTCACACTTGTCGAAGGCTTTTGCAAAGTTTGTGTATACTACATCTACATTTTGTTTATCCTCTATAGCATCCAAGATGAACGTGGATGGAGTAACGAATAAATATGAGTGGCATGAAAGAATCAATGAGAAGTCCCCGGAGATCATAGCAGTCACAGAAACGAAACTCAGCGAGACAACAGACGCAATCTTCCCACCAGGATATCAGATCCTGAGGAAAGATAGAAGGAGCAGAGGGGAAGGAGGGGTTGCACTGCTCATAAAATAATGATGGAGATTTGAGGAAATGGAAGGCATGGACAAGATTGGAGGTACACTTTAGTCTGGGGAACATAAGGTAGTCATTGCAGTAATGTATAATCCACCACAGAACTGCAGGAGGCCATAAGAGGAATATGAAGAGAGCAATAGAGCAATGGTGGACACACTGCCTGAGGTGGCAAGAAGAGCTCACTCGAGCAGAGCAAAGTTACTGGTTATGGTAGATTTCAACAACAGGGAGATGGACTGGGAAAACCTGGAGCCACACAGGGGTCCCAAAACATGGAGAGCCAAGATGATGGATGTGGTACTGGAAAACCTCATGCATCAACATGTTAATTAAGGACACTACCACAGAGAGAGGGGGGATGAACCAGCAAGACTGGACCTTGTATTCACCCAGAGCAGCTAAGACATTGAGGACATCACATGTGAGAGACCCCTTGGAGCTAGTGATCACATGGTTCTGTGCTTTGAATACATAGTAGAGCTACAAGTGGAGAGGGTAACAGGAGTTGTATGGGAAAAACCAAACTATAAAAGGGGGGACTACACAGGTATGAGGAACTTCCTGCAGGAGGTTCAGTGGGACAGAGAATTGGTAGGAAAGTCAGTAAACTAAATGATGGAATACATAGCAAGAAAATGCAAGGAGGCAGAGGACAGGTTTGTTCCGAAGTGCAACAGAAATAATGGGAAGACCAGAACGAGCCCCTGGTTTACCCAAAGGTGTAGGGAGGCCAAAAACTAAGTGCACTAGAGAATGGAAAAAAGTACAGAAGGCAAAGAACCCTGGAAAATAAGGAGATCAGTCGAAGAGCCAGAAACGAGTATGCACAGATTAGGAGGAAGGCCCAGCGACAGTACGAAAACAACATAGCATCGAAAGTCAAGTATGACCCAAAACTGCTGTAAAGCCAAATTAGGAGGAAGACAACAGTCAAAGACCAAGTGATCAGGCTGAGGAAAGAAGGTGGGGAACTCACAAGATACGATCGAGAGGTACAGTGGTCCCTCGTTTCTCGTAATTAATCCGTTCCTGGAGCCATTACTATAAACGAAAATTTACGATTTACGAATCAATTTTCCCCATAAGAAATAATGTAAATACAATTAATCCGTTCCTGACACCCAGAAGTATTAAAGCAAAAAAATTTTTTACATGAAATATACATGTAGTACATAATACAATGGAAAATGATGAATGAAACATTAACAGCATAACACTTACCTTTATTGGAGATTCTTCTTAGTGTATGGGAGACTGGAGGAGGAGGAGGAGGAGGAGAGAGTGGATTGTTTATAGTTTGGAAGGGGAATCCCCTTCCATCAACACCTCAGGTACCATTTGCTTTTCTGGGGTTGCTTCTCTTCTCTGTTTCTAATGCCACTAGGACCATCTTGAGAGTCACTGGAGTCCTGTCTCGCAAAATAACTGTGGAGAGAGCTCTGTTTCTGGCGTCTCTTTAACACTTCCCTAAAATGGCCCAAGACTTTGTCACTGTACATGTTGCCAACCTGGGTTACAACAACCTTGTTAGGGTGATGTTTCTCCATAAAGCTATCCATCTTACCCCACATAGTAAAAATCTCTTTAATTTCTGAAGAAGGCACCATCTTCCATCTCTCTTCCTCCTCCTCTGCAGCAAGATTCTGAGCTGCGATGTGTTGCTGTTCCTGCTGAAGCTCTTGCAGCTCCTCAGTGGTGAGCTCTTCATTGTGGTCTTCCACCAATTCTTCCACATCCTCCAAACTCACATCCAACCCCATGGAACTCCCCAGTGCCACAATTGATTTTACAACAGACATAGGCTCATTAGGGTCAGTCCCAAATCCTTCAAAATCCCTCTTGTCGACACAATCTGGCCACAATTTTCTCCAGGCAGAGTTCAAAGTCCTGGTAGTCACTCCCTCCCAAGCCATACCTATAAGGGTTATGCAATGGAGGATGCTGAAGTGTTCTCTCCAAAATTCCCTTAGGGTCAAGTGAGTGTCTGGTCACAGTCAAGCACCTGTGAAACATTGCTTTTGTGTAGTTTTTTTTTAAAGTTTGCAATAACCTGCTGGTCCATGGGTTGGAGGAGAGGAGTGGTACTCGGGGGCAAGAACTTTACTGTGATGAACCCAAACTCCTCGAAAATTAGGTCATCCAAGTTTGGAGGATGAGCAGGTGCATTGTCCATTACTAGCAGGCACTCGAGATCCAATTTCTTTTCCAGGAGATACTCCTTCACACTAGGGCCAAACACTTCATTGAACCACTCGACGAAAATTTCCCTCGTGACCCATGCCTTACTATTAGATTTCCAAAACACACACAATTTACTCTTCATAACATTGTTTTTCCTGAACACTCTGGGATTTTCAGAATGGTACACTAGTAATGGCTTCACTTTGAAATCCCCACTAGTATTAGCACAGAACATTAGCGTCAGCCTGAATTTCATAGGCTTGTGTCCTGGCATTGCCTTTTCCTCTTGTGTAATGAAGGTCCTCTTTAGCATTTTCTTCCAAAAGAGGCCTGTTTCGTCACAATTGAACACTTGTTCAGGTTTCAGTCCTTCAGCCTCTATGTACTCCTGGAATTCATGCACATATTTTTCAGCCGCCTTGTGGTCTGAACTGGCAGCCTCACCATGCCTTACCACACTGTGTATGCCAGTACGGTTCTTAAATCTCTCAAACCAGCCTTTGCTGGCCTTAAATTCACTCGCATCACCACTATTTGCAGGCAATTTCTTTACCAAATCTTCATGCAACTGCCTAGCCTTTTCAAAAATAATAGAAGTCATAAGAGTATCTCCTGCTAATTGTTTCTCATTTATCCACACCAATAATAACTTCTCAACCTCTTCCAGTACTGGTGATCTCATTTTTGTCAGCATAGTTACACCCTTTGCAACAGCATCCTTTATTTCCTTTTTCTTGGCCACTATGGAACATAAGGTTGTGTAGGGTTTCTTATACATCCTGGACAGTTCGGCCACACTTGTACCACTTTCATATTGTTCAATGATGGTTTTCTTAAATTCAATCGTATTTCTCACCTTCTTTACCACAGGCTTGGCACTAGGAGCTTTCTTTGGAGCCATAGTAGCTTATTTAGTACTTGCAAGCACTAAAATAAATGGAATATTATGAAATATTTCACTGGAGCACGTGAGGGGACCTTCACTCACTGGTAAACAATGCCAGACTGGCTGCTGCCCCGGCTCACGCCGTGGGTACGCGTCCCGGACGAACTACGACTCGCGAGTCAACCTATGAAAAGCAAGTCCATGTTTATACGAAAATACCCCTATGATTGGCGAAATTTACGATTGCCGGGAACTACGAAAAGCAGGGGACTACTGTATGTGAGAAGCTCAACACGAGATTCGAGGAAGTACTTACAGTAGAGATAGGAAGGACTCTGGGAAGACAGCACAGAGGGGAACACCAACAGGGAATATACCAACAAGTGTTGGATGACATACACACATATGAGGAGGCAGTGCAGAAGCTGCTAAGTGACCTTGATACCTCAAAGGCTATGGGACCGAACAACATCTCCCCGTGGGTCCTTAGAGAAGGAGCAGAGATGCTGTGTGTGCCACTAACCACAATCTTCAACACATCCCTTGAAACTGGGCAACTTTACTACTTGAGGTATGGAAGACGGCAAGTGTAGTTCCCATTTTAAGAAGGGAGACAGAAACGAGGCCCTAAACTACAGACCAGTGTCACTGACGTGTATAGGATGCAAAGTCATAGAGAAGATTATCAGGAGGAGAGTAGTGGAGCACCTGGAAAGGAACAAGATTATAAATGACAGCCAGCACAGATTCATGGAAGGCAAATCCTGTGTCACAAACCTTCTGGAGTTTTATGACAAAGTAACATAAGTAAGACACAAGAGAGAGGGGTGGGTTGATTACATTTTCCTGGACCGCAGGAAGGCCTTCGACACAGTTCCTCAAAAGAGATTAGTGCAGAAGCTAGAAGATCAGCCGTGTATAACAGGATGGGCACTGCAATGGATCAGAGAATACCTGACAGGGAGGCAACGAGTCATGGAACATGATGAGGTATCACAGTGGGCGCCTGTGACGAGCGGTGTCCCACAGGGGTCAGTCTTAGGACCGGTGCTATTTTTGGTATATGTGAATGACATGATGGAAGGGATAGACTCAGAAGTGTCCCTGTTTGCAGATGATGTGAAGTTAATGAGGAGAATTAAATTAGATGAGGATCAGGCAGGACAACAGAGAGACCTGGACAGGCTGAACAAGTGGTCCAGCAACTGGCTTCTCGAATTCAACCCCGCCAAATGCAAAGTCACGAAGATTGGGAAGGGTAAAGACCATCATAGACAGAGTATAGGCTACGTGGCCAAAAACTGCAAACCTCACTCAAGGAGAAAGATCTTGGGGTAAGCATAACACTGAGCACATCTCTGGAAGCACAAATCAACCAGATAATTGCTGCAGCATATGGGCACCTGGCAAACCTGAGAATAGCGTTCCGAGACCTTAGTAAGGAATCGTTCAAGACACTGTACACACTGTAAGTCAGGCCCATACTGGATTATGTAGCACCAGCTTGGAGCCCACACCTGGTCAAGCACATCAAGAAATAAAGAGAAAGTGCAAAGGTTTGCAACAAGGTTAGTTCCAGAGCTCAGGGGAATGTCCTATGAAGAAAGGTTGAAAGAAATCAGCCTGACAATACTGGAAGACAGGAGGGTCAGGGGAGACATACAATATATTCCGTGGAATAGATAAGGAGGACAGAGACAGGATGTTCCAGAGAGGGGACACAGAAACAAGGGGTTACAACTGGAAGCTGAAGACTCAGACAAGTAATAGGGATGCCAGGAAGTATTTCTTGTCAGAGTTGCCAGGAAGCAGAATAGTCTAGGAGTGACGTAGTGGAGGCAGGAACCATACATAACTTTAAGATGAGATGTGACAAAGCTCAGGGAGCTTTGTCACACATCTCACACACACAGAGAGAAGAGGGAGAAGAAAGAGAGAAGAAGAAAGAGAGAAGAAAAGAGAAAGAAAGAGAGAAAGAGAGAAAGAGAGAGAGAGAAAGAGAGAGAAAGAGAGAGAAAGAGAGAGAGAGAAAGAGAAAGAAGAAAGAGAAAGAGAAAGAGAAAGAGAAAGAGACAGAGACAGAGACAGAGAGAGAGAGAGAGAGAGAGAGAGAGAGAGAGAGAGAGAGAGAGAGAGAGAGAGAGAGGAGAGAGAGAGAGAGAGAGAGAGAGAGAGAGGGGGGGGGCCTAGTAGCAATCAGTGAAGAGGCGGGGTCAGGAGCTGAGTTTCGACCCCTACACCACAATTAGGTGAGTACACTCTCTGCCAATCCCTAGGTACCTTAACCTCTTCCAATTATTTAGTAAATGTATGGAAGAGGGTAAGGTACCCAGGGGTTGGCAGAGAGCATGTATAGTTCCTTTGTATAAAGGCAAAATGGGCAAAAGGGAGTGCAAAAATTGTAGGGAAATAAGTCTGTTGAATATACCTGGTAAAGTGTATGGTTTACCAGGAGTTTACCTGGAGAGGGTTTCGGGGGTCAATGCCCCCATGGCTCGGTCTGAGACCAGGCCTCATGGTGGATCAGGGTCTGATCAACCAGGCTGTTACTGCTGGCTGCACGCAATCCAACGTACGAACCACAGCCTGGCTGGTCAGGTACTGACTTTAGGTGCTTGTCCAGTGCCTGCTGGAAGACAGCCAGGGGTCTATTGGTAATCCCCCTTATGTATGCTGGGAGGCAGTTGAACAGTCTTGAGCCCCTCACACTTATTCTGTTGTTCTTAACGTGCTAGTGACACCCCTGCTTTTCATTGGAGGGATGTTGCATCGTCTGCCAAGTCTTTTGCTTTCGTAGGGAGTGATTTTTGTGTGCAAGTTTGGTACTAGTCCCTCTAGGATTTTCCAGGTGTATATAATCATGCATCTCTCCCACCTGCATTCCAGGAAGTACAGGTTCAGGAACTTCAAGCACTCCCAGTAACTGAGGTGTTTCATCTCAGTTATGCGTGCCATGAAGGTTACCTGTACATTTTCTAGGTCAGCAATTTCACCTGCCTTGAAAGGTGTTTGTTAGTGTGCAGCAATACTCCAGCCTAGATAGAACAAGCGACCTGAAGGGGTGTCTTCATGGGCTTGGTATCCCTAGTTTTGAAGGTTCTCATCCATCCTGTCATTTTTCTAGCAAATGCAACTGATACAATGTTATGGTCCTTGAGGTGAGATCCTTCGACACGATCACCCCAGGTCTTTGACGTTAGTTTTTCACTCTATTGTGCGGTTGGAATTTGTTTTATACTCTGATGAAGTTTTAATTTCCTCATGGTTTACCATATTGGGTAACTTAAATTTCTCATCCTTGAACTTCGTATTGTTTTCTGCAGCCCCTTGAAAGATTCAGGTTGATGTCCACCTGGAGCCTCGCAGTGTCTGCAATAGAAGACAATGTCATGCAGATTCAGGTGTCATCTGCAAAGGAAGACCGGTGCTGTGGCTTACAAACCCGTCTGAGATATGAGGATGGGGGAAAAGATGGGAGCGAGTACTGTGCCTTGCGGAACAGAGCTTTTCCCCTAGCCGCCCAGACTTTTTAAACTGTTGACTACTACTCTTTGTGTTCTATTTGTCAGGAAATTATAGATCCATCTACCAACTTTTCCTGTTTATTCCTTTAGCAAGCATTTTGTGCGCTATTATGGCCATGGTCACACTTGCCAAAGGCTTTTGCAAACTCTGTGTATATTACATCTGCATTCTTTTTGTCTTCTAGTGCATCTAGGACTTTGTCGTAGTGATCAGTAGTTGGGGACAGACAGGAGCAAAACCCGCTCTAAACCCTGCTGCCCTGGGTGTTTAACTGATGGGTATCTAGATTGGTAGCGATCTTTCTTCTTTGGACCCTTTCAAAGTTTTTTTTGATATGGGGTGTTAATGCTATCGGTCTGTAGTTCTTTGCTATTGCTTTACTGCTCCTTTTGTGGAGTGGGGCTATGTCTGTTGTTTTTAGCAACTGTGGGACAACCAGTGTCCATGCTCCCTCTCCAAAAGGATGTTAAAAGCACATAATAGGGCTTCTTGCAGTTCTTGATGAACACGAAGTTCCACGAGTTGGCCCTGGGGCAGGGTGCATGGGCGTGTCATTATCACTGTTCGAAGTCATTTGGTGTTAGGATAATGTCAGAAAAGGGTTGTGTTACCAAAATTTTGTGGCTTCTCATAAAAAATTCATTTAGATCTTCGACTCTCAGTCTGGTTAGCGATTGCTAAAAACTGAGTCATATTGGGGGTTGAGTAGCTCATCATTTCCTTGCTGTCATCTGTGTAGGACCCATCTTGTTTGAGTAGGGGACCCAAAACTGGATATTGTTCTCAAACTTTGATTTGGGTTTCTTTCAATTTCATTTATGGCTTTTAGTTCTTCCGCGATTCTTGACTCCTTATGATCCTTTAGCTTTGTTCGATTTTGCTATTTCCTGCCAGTCTCCCCCTACGCATTGGATATTTTGGCCTTTTTAGCTGCTTGTTTTTGGTTTTTTCCGTCACCTGAAAAGGAGCCCCTGTCATTTCTTTTTTACTTTATTTTCCCTTTTTTCTTAAAGAATATGCTTGGCATGCATCGATGCCATAGATTAATCTTTTTCCAAAAAGCGGGGGTCTGGTTGCTTATATCTTCCCAGCTTATTCATTTAGGCCCGGGGCTGTCCATTTGCCCTTTAAAGACAGCCAGGGGGCTTTTGGGAATCCATCATGAAATGCTGGGAAGCAGTAAAAGTTTTGGGCCCCCAACACTTTTTGTGTTGTCTCTCAATTTCATGGACCCCTGCTTTTCATTGGGAAATTTTGCATCTCTCCCGAGTCTTTTGTTTCATAGTGATTTTCGTGTGCAGGTTTGGTCCCAAACCCCTCCAGCACCCCAAGGTAATATTTCACATCATTCTCTCTCGCGGGGCGTTCCAGGGAATAAGACCGGCCCTTTTAACTTCCCCCATAATTTAGTGTCTTATTGTACTTGGTGTGATGAAGTTATTTGTACACTCTCCACTCCAGGTCTCAATGCCCAGCCTTGAAGTGGCCTATTTTCCCGCCCAGGAGCAAAAGCGATTTGAAGAGAATATCAGGGTGGGTGTCCCTGTTCGAAAGGTTCCATTGTCCACCTATTATTTTCCCAGCAGTGAGGTAGTACTTTTTGTGTCTTTAAGGCAGACCCCCGACATTTTCATCCCTCTATTGTATGGTTTAAATTTGTCGTATACCGATACATTTTTAATTTCCTCAAGTTTTCCCCTTGTGAGTACAGGGAACCTCGGGTTAAAATTTAACCCTTCCCGGGGCTTGTTCGTATCTGATTTGTTCATTTGCGGATCAATTTTTTCATTTAAATTAACGAAATGCAATTTAAATTTGTTCCCGGTGAATTCCTCTCTCAGAAGGCATGACAAAATAACCTTAATAACAACTCACACTTTTTATGTCACAATTATTAAAAGACATAAAAAACAATTAAATAACATACAAACTGTATACACTTTAGAATGAATAAAAATTTTTCTTACATGGACGGCGGAGGGAGGAGGATTGTGGCGGGGGGGTCGCGCTTTTTCGCTATGAAAACACCAGGGGTTTTATAAAGGGGAAAAAGGAGTTTGTGAGGCTAACTGAATTAATTGGTGTACAAACAAAAATTTTAAAAACCCTTTGGGGAAAATGCAATGGCATATCTGTAAGGGTTCAACTTTTTTTGAATTGTAAATTTTTTTTTTTATCTCACTACACTACATATTCATTGACTTTTTTGGGTTTTTTCCACGTTTTTTCCCCAACA
>NC_069407.1:11263762-11354753 GCF_026875155.1 Cherax quadricarinatus | reverse complement strand
ATTGAAAAAAAAATTTTTTGAAACAATGAAATATGAACATATCGATACTGAAGCATTATAGTTGTACAAATTTGTCACATTACAATGTATAACAAAAGATGATCAGTTTGCTTAATGATGTCTTGAAGTTTTAAGATTTAAGTAATTGGGAGAATTATTGGTAATGTTAAATATTGAGTGTTGAGTATTGATCATTATACTGTCTCTATATTACCCAATAAGTGTACAATTAAGCACATAGTGTTCAAGAATGCCCTTCTCACACTATACCACTCGCTTATTTATCCATACCTCACCTATGCTATTTGTGCTTGGGGATCAACTGCAGCAACACACCTAAAGCCAATAATAACCCAACAAAAAGTTGCAGTAAGAATAATCACCAAATCCCATCCCTGGCAACACCCCCCCCCACTCTTCATAGATCTAAACTTACTCCCTGTTCAGTACATCCACACTTACTACTGTGCAATCTACATCTACAGGGCCTTAAATTCCAATATTAACCTTGACCTAAAACGCTTTCTTGATAGTTGTGACAGAACCCACAGGCATAACACCAGACACAAACATCTCTATGACATTCCCCGTGTCCGACTAAACCTTTACAAAAATTCAGTGTATGTCAAAGGCCCTAAAATCTGGAACATCCTACCTGAAAATTCCAAAACTGCAGACACATTCATCACCTTCAAAATTACCATCAGAAAACCTCTTATCTCCCTGATACACCCCGTCAACTAATTACACGAATACCACCTGGTGGTTCACACTTACACTCACTCACCTATTTGACCATAAACAGAAATATCAATCTCAGTCTTAAAATAATGAATCCTAACTAGTCATAAGTTGGCCTGTGATACTCCAATACTGAAACTACGTATTGTGCCAAAACAAAAGCATTCACATTGCTAAACTCACAAACTAGTATTTAGTCACTCAGCCATAATACCAACTTACCTCATAATTTGTAATATTTTAAAGTTAAGAATTAATCTAAGTCTGCCCGAAATGCCTAGCCTAGTGGCCCCCTCTGTAATTAGTATTTTACTACATGTAAACCACACAATAACCAAATTCTGTAAACTTAGCATTGTAATCCTTAAAGAGAATAAACTTTGAATTTGAATTTGAAAAGATAGTGTTCAAGATAGGCCTGATAAGAGATAAAGTACATAGTAAAGTTTATTTTCTACAGTAGTGTTGACTACACACATGTTATGGGCACATACATAGTACATTATGTAAATTTAGTCTAGGATTCCCCAATAAAGTCTAATAATATTCAGTTTGGTAGCAGAGCTACAGATGTACCTCTTAACATAACGATAAACGGATCACCTATCACAAAGCTAACAGAGGGAAAATTCTTAGGAATCCACCTCGATAATAGACTCAAATTTCATACACATATACAACAAATTTCTAAGAAAATTTCCAAGACTGGCTGTTGCTGGCTTTAGACCCTGTATATTTGCAAAGAAGAATGTTATCGGACTGGTGGTATTGTTGGTACTGGGGGGGGATTTTTTCCCGGCATTAGTATCTGTATCTGTTGGTTTGGAGTGGAGGCCATCGACTGTGGTTCCACTCCAGGAATGACTGGTTTTGGTGTACGATTTCTGCCATTTCCTGGCAGGAAATGGTTTTGGTGTACGATTTCTGCCATTTCCTGGCAGGAAATGGCAGAAATCGTACACCAAAACCAGTCATTCCTGGAGTGGAACCACAGTCGATGGCCTCCACTCCAAACCAACAGATACAGATACTAATGCCGGGAAAAAAATCCCCCCCCCAGTACCAACAATACCACCAGTCCGATAACATTCTTCTTTGCAAAAAATACAGGGTCTAAAGCCAGCAACAAACAACAAAATACCTTTCATCCGTGGACTGCTTCCAGAGGCAAAGGCAATGTTCGCGGCTTTCACTGAGACCCACATAAAGGATCACTTGGACAACGAAATATGGATCCCAGGTTACAACCTATACAGATGTGACAGAGTGAACAGGCAAAAGGGGGGGGTTGGCCTGTACATTGCAGAGTCCACTGTTTTGCACAGAACTGCTAAATGCCTCAAATGATGTAGTGAAGTTTTAGCAGTAAAGGTCGAGAACCAAAACCTAGTCATTGTGATAGTCTACAAGCCTCCGGATGCAACATCCCAGCAATTCCAGGAACAGCTGTTAAAAATTGACCACTGTCTGGAAAACCTTCCAGCTCCTGCACCCCAACATCTTGCTCCTGGGGGATTTCAACTTAAGGCACCTAAAATGGAGGAATATAGCAAATAATATTGTTGCAGTAATAACACCAGGAGGCAGCTCTGATGAAAACTCACACTCACGCGAGCTTTTAAATCTCTGCACAAAATTCAATTTAAACCAGCAAATAATAGAGCCTACTAGACTGGAGAATACACTAGACCTCATCTTCACTAACAATGATGACTGATAAGAAATATCACCATATCAAAAACAATATACTCAGATCACAAAAATAATTGATGTTCAGTCATGTATGCGCGGAGCCCCAGACCGACATAATGAAGATTAGTCACGAGGGAGCATTCACCAAATTCAACTTCAATAACAAAAACATAAAGTGGGACCAAGTAACCAAGTCCTAACCGATATAAGCTGGGAAGATATACTAAGCAACACAGACCCCAACTTATGCCTAGAACAGATTAACTCGGTGGCACTCGATGTATGCACAAGGCTTATTCCTCTAAGAAAAAGGAGGAGTAGATGTAAAACAGAAAGAGACAGGCGCTCCCTTTACAGGCGACGAAAAGAATAACAGAGCGGCTAAAAGAGGTCAATATATCTGAAATGCGTAGGGAGACACTGGTCAGAGAAATAGCAAGCATCGAACTTAAGCTAAAAGAATCCTTTAGGAGTCAGGAATTCGCGGGAAGAACTAAAGCCATAAATGAAATCAAAAGAAACCCAAAGTATTTCTTCTCCTATGCCAAATCAAAATCGAGAACAAACGTCCAGTATTGGGCCCTACTTAAACAAGATGGGTCCTACACAGATGACAGCAAGGAAATGAGTGAGCTACTCAAGTCCCAATATGACTCATTTTTTTGCAAGCCGCTAACCAGACTGAGAGTCGAAGATCAAAATGAATTTTTTATGAGAGAGCCACAAAATTTGATTAACACAAGCCTATCCGATGTTATCCTGACGCCAAATGACTTCGAACAGGCGATAAATGACATGCCCATGCACTCTGCCCCAGGGCCAGACTCGTGGAACTCTGTGTTCATCAAGAACTGCAAGAAGCCCCTATCACGAGCTTTTACCATCCTATGGAGAGGGAGCATGGACACGGGGGTCGTCCCACAGTTACTAAAAACAACAGACATAGCCCCACTCCACAAAGGGGCAGTAAAGCAACAGCAAAGAACTACAGACCAATAGCACTAACATCCCATATCATAAAAAATCTTTGAAAGGGTCCTAAGAAGCAAGATCACCACGCATCTAGAAAACCCATCAGTTACACAACCCAGGGCAACATGGGTTTAGAACAGGTCGCTCCTGTCTGTCTCAACTATTGGACCACTACGACAAGGTCCTAAATGCACTAGAAGACAAAAAGAATGCAGATGTAATATATACATACTTTGCAAAAGCCATTCGACAAGTGTGACCATGGCGTAATAGCGCACAAAATGCGTGCTAAAGGAATAACAGGAAAAGTCGGTCGATGGATCTATAATTTCCTCACTAACAGAACACAGAGAGTAGTCGTCAACAGAGTAAAGTCCGAGCAGCTACGGTGAAAAGCTCTGTTCCACAAGGCACAGTACTCGCTCCCATCTTGTTCCTCATCCTTATATCCGACATAGACAAGGATGTCAGCCACAGCACCGTGTCTTCCTTTGCAGATGACACCCGAATCTGCATGACAGTGTCTTCCATTGCAGACACTGCAAAGCTCCAGGCAGACATCAACCAAATCTTTCAGTGGGCTGCAGAAAACAATATGAAGTTCAACATGAGAAATTTCAATTACTCAGATATGGTAAAAAATGAGGAAATTAAATCTTCATCAGAGTACAAAACAAATTCTGGCCACAAAATAGAGCGAAACACCAACGTCAAAGACCTGGGAGTGATCATGTCGGAGGATCTCACCTTCAAGGACCATAACATTGTATCAATCGCATCTGCTAGAAAAATGACAGGATGGATAATGAGAACCTTCAAAACTAGGGAGGCCAAGCCCATGATGACACTCTTCAGGTCACTTGTTCTATCTAGGCTGGAATATTGCTGCACACTAACAGCACCTTTCAAGGCAGGTGAAATTGCCGACCTAGAAAAATGTACAGAGAACTTTCACGGCGCGCATAACGGAGATAAAACACCTCAATTATTGGGAGCGCTTGAGGTTCCTAAACCTGTATTCCCTGGAACGCAGGAGGGAGAGATACATGATTATATACACCTGGAAAATCCTAGAGGGACTAGTACCGAACTTGCCACACGAAAATCACTCATTACGAAAGCAAAAGACTTGGCAGACGATGCACCATCCCCCCAATGAAAAGCAGGGGTGTCACTAGCACGTTTAAAGACCATACAATAAGTGTCAGGGGCCCGAGACTGTTCAACTGCCTCCCAGCACACATAAGGGGGATTACCAACAGACCCCTGGCAGTCTTCAAGCTGGCACTGGACAAGCACCTAAAGTCAGTTTCCGGGAAATCAGCCGGGCTGTGGCTCGTATGTTGGTTTGCGTGCAGCCAGCAGCAACAGCCTGGTTGATCAGGCTCTGATCCACCAGGAGGCCTGGTCTCAGACCGGGCCGCGGGGGCGTTGACCCCCGGAACTCTCTCCAGGTAAACTCCAGACTGTAGGCATACTATCGAAGATACGGTACTATGTTCCACAGTCAGCCCTCCTGGCCCCCTTTGTCACTCTCTATTTACCCCTATCTCACCTATGGAATTTGTGCATGGGGCTCAACAACAAGTAACCATCTCAGACCACTAATTGCCCAACAAAAGGCTGCAGTTAGAATGATAACAAATTCTCACTACAGGCAGCACACTCCACCAATATTCAAAACACTCAACCTACTCACCATACAAAACATCCATACTTATTGCACTTATTACATACTAGAACATTTAAACCCTGATTTTAAACCCCTCCCCTAAAACATCCTCCTTGCCAACCTCAAACAGAACACATGACCATAACACAAGGCACAGATCACTCTTTGATGTTCCTCGTGTCCATCTTTACACTATGCAAAAACTCAATGCACATAAAAGGCCCTAAAATCTGGAATTCATTACCTGTAAATATAAAAGAAACACTACCTGTTTATAAATTCAAGTCTCTTCCTCAAAGTTTACTTACTCAAATCAAAACCAAATAAATAGTGAATAACTGAACCATATAAATTGTATATCCTAAATGTTACTCACAATTAATAACACAAATGTTAAACCTAACTTTTTTATTTTTTTTTAAATACACTTTCCTGACAGAATACTCCATTCTACTGAATGAACAGCAATGCATGCAACCATATGACCTGTCTTTGTAATACTCATTTGTATTTTATAGTTATCTGTTTACAATAATGTCTTATCACTGATTTCATCATTGCTTAGTTAATCTTAAGTTAATTGTAAGCCAGCCCGTAATGCTATGCATATAAGTGGCTTTGGCATGCTGCTCTTACCTGTATTTTTTTGTACCTCTGTATGTATGCTAAAATTACTAAATAAATAAATAAATAAATAAATAAATATGACTTCTGTCCAGTGGGACCTCTAAATAAAAACTTACATGCGGACCGCAGTTAAAATATTTCTCATTGCTTCCCTTTATCGAGTTATCCTAGCTTAACTTCTATGTAAATTACTATATAAGATCATTACAAAAAATAACATACATACGAAACGTAAATGAAAGTTAAGGTATATATTGGTAACAATAATAATAATAATAATGTATTGACCCGGCGGGCGCCTCACAAACTTCCCGCCGTTAAACGTTGATGTTGTGACCACCAGGACGGAAGTTTTCTGAATTTTCAAAGGAATGGGTGTTTGTTGATGACTTGTCAGTGTTGTCACTCTGAAAGTGAGTGATTCATATGAGAGTGGCAGGGTGAAGGCGCCTCAGTGATGGCTAGTAATGATGTGATTGAAGGTAGAATGGATGGAGTCAAGTTCAGCCCGGCCTATCAAGCTAAGTTGGTCAGTCACTTTAAGGATTTCATTTCTTTCCATAGTTTACAATGTGTAATTACAATTTTGATTTGCTAAGTACAAAGAAAGGCACCATTATGCCGCGGCATTTCGGGCAGACTATTATCTTACCCTTAAGGGAGGTGTCTCCATGCTAGTGAGGGGGGAATGGGGGAGGGCTCTTGATCTAAGGAATTACTCGTATCCTTGGATCAAATTTAAGTCCTCCCCGGGTGCTGACAACAATAACCTTATGTACAGATGCATATGAGTACATATATCATACACCATAAATTACCTATAATAACCCCCCAAAAAAAGTCAAGGTGACTTACTTTCATTGGAATCCTTGTAATATCTTATTATTGGGTCTGCCTGGGTTAAATTCTACATAATTTACTCTATAAAATCATTATTAAATTTCATCTTAAATTTATTTTATTTTATTAACACATTGGCTGATTCCCACCAAGGCAGGGTGGCCCGAAAAAGAAAAACTTTCATCATCATTCACTCCATCACTGTCTTGCCAGAGGGGTGCTTTACATTACAATTATAAAGTGCAACATTTCAAGTCCGGCCTGCCGGTTTCCCTGAATCCTTTCATAAATGTTACTTTGCTCACACTTCTCCGCTCCATGGAATATTACCCCATTCCAAACTACCATTCCTCCATTTCCCCCCAAACTACTTCTTAAATCACAACCAAAACTTCGCCTTGAAGCCAAACATGAGGCCTTAAGCTGTATTGATAACTTAGTCACACAGCACACACTCTCGCAAATTATTTACGTTGATGGTTCTGTTCACCAATCCACTGGTGCGGCTGGTAGTGCTGCTGTTGTCGTACAGAGTGATGGCTCTCTTAAAGAAATTGGAGCACGCATCAATAATTGGGCCTCTACCCTTCAGACAGAACTGTTTGCCATACTCCTTGCACTGAAATGCATCTATGTATCAAAGATTGACAGTTTAATTGTAACTGATTCTCTGTCATCCATAAATGCTCTCAACTCATTAAGCATAAATTGTGGCATGCTTGTGTCAGAAGCCAGGCACAGGTATGGTAGGATTGTGGACAGTGGAGTCAGAGTGCACATGCTGTGGATTCCATCTCACATTGGTCTTCAGATGCATGATAGAACTGATAAATTGGCTAAGCTGTATGCTTTCAAAGAGGGAGTAGATTACAATCTTGGCTTGTCAGGTAGTAGTTTGAGAACAATAATACGAAAAGAACTTCAGCTGAATTTTATGGACTTAAGGCTCAGGGAGATTGACACCAGTGAGTCCATCTATCATCATTCTATCATGCAGGAGGAGCCACATGTCTATGGTGCATCCAACAAAATAAGCAGACTCTTGGATGTCACTACCGTCCGGCTCCGGCTGGGTTACAAGTATCTTTGGCAGGTTAAATCACCACCACCAGATGTAGACCAAACGAAATGTAAACTTTGCCAGATGGATTATTGTCACACCCTGCGTCATTATTACTGGAGTGCGATAAAATTAATGAATTTAGAAACAACTCACTCAGAAGTGTTCAAGAAATGGCTAAGTATTTTATCCACAGTGGTATATTAAAGACCATTCTGGAGAAATACCCTGACTTTGCTAGCTGTAAATAAAGCATTACCACATATGTGCATGTGTGTGTGTGTGTGTGAGTATGAGTGTGTGTGTGTATGAGTGTGTGTGTGAGTGTGTGTGTGTATGAGTGTGTGTGTGTGTGTGTGATTTGTGTGTGTGTGTGTGTGTGTGTGTGTGTGTGTGTGTGTTGAGTTTGTGTGTGTGTGTGTGTGTGTGTTGTGTGTGTGTGATGTGTTGTGTGTGTGTGTTGTGTGTGTGAGAGAGACTCAGCAATCAACATTTGCACCAATAACTCACTACAGTTGTGACCGGGTGTGGAAGTGTGAATTGCTCATTACTCTAAAATTTGTTCATGATTGCAGCCATGTGTAAACGTAAGTAACCATTCTTACAGTATTCATTACCTTTGTAACTTGTGAGTTCATTACCTTTGTAACTTGTGAGTTCATTACCTTGTACCTAGTTCAGCCATCAAAACTTTGGAGCCCGGTCCCTGGACCCATTGTGTACCTCTGTAGTAATCTGTAAATACCTTTGTAACTTGTCATGATTGTGACTAGACCTACCTGGAGTTCATTACCTTTGTAAATTGTGAGTTCATTACCTTTGTAAATTGTGAATTCATTACCTCTGTAACTTGCTCAGCTATCAAAACTTTGAGGCCCAGTCCCTGGACCCATTATGTACCTCTGTAATCTTTTGACTACCGCCCACAGGATGGGTATGGGGTGCATAATAAACATATTAAACTAAACTGCTCACACTCCAACAGCATGTCAAGTATTAAAAACCATTTGTCTCCATTCACTCCTAACAAATATGCTCATGCACGCTTACCTGGAGTTTACCTGGAGAGAGTTCCGGTGGCAACACCCCCGCGGCCCAGTCTGTGACCAGGCCTCCTGGTGGATCAGAGCCTGATCAACCAGGCTCTTACTGCTGGCTGCACGCAAACCAACGTACGAGCCACAGCCCGGCTGGTCAGGAACCGACTTGCTGGAAGTTCAAGCCCCTCACACACAAAACCTCCTTTACCCCCTCCCTCCAACCTTTCTTAAGCTGACCTTTACCCAGCCTTCCCTCCACTACAGATTTATACACTCGAAGTCATTCTGTTTCGTTCCATTCTCTCTTCATGCCCGAACCACCTCAACAACTCCTCCTCAGCCCTCTGGATAATAGTTTTGGTAATCCTGCACCTCCTCTTAATTTCCAAAATATGAATTCTCTGCATTATACTCACACCACACATTCCCCTCAGACATGACATCTCCACTGCCTCCAGCCTTCTACTCGCTGCAACATTCATCACCCATGCTTCACACTCATATAAGAGTGTTGGCATAACTGTACTCTCATACATTCCCCTCTGCTTCCACAGACTCCTCAGTGCACCACTCCCTTTTCCCCTCATCAATTCTATGATTCACCTCGTCCTTCATAGACCCATCTGCTGACACGTCCGCTCCCAAATATCTGAATACATTCACCTCCATACTCTCTTCCTCCAGTCTGATATCCAATCTTTTGTCACCTAATCTTTTTGTTATTCTCATCACCTTACTCTTTCCTATATCCACTTTTAATTTTCTTCTTTTATATACCCTACAAAATTCATCTACTAACCTCTGCAACTTCTCTTCAGAATCTCCCAAGAGCACAGTGTCATCAGCAAAGAGCAACTGTGACAACTCCCACTTTGTTTGATTCTTTATCTGTTAACTCCACACCTCTTTCCAAGACCCTCGCATTCACTTCTCTTGCAACCCCATCTATAAATATATTGAACAACCACGGTGACATCACACATCCTTGTCTAAGGCCTTTTTTTACTGGGAAATAATCTCCCTCTCTCTTACATACTCTAACCTGAGCCTCACTATCTTCGTAAAACCTCTTCACTGCTTTCAGTAACCTACCTCCTATACCATACACCTTCAATATCTGCCCCATTGCCCCCCCTCCCCCCATTCACCGTGTCATGTGCCTTTTCCGAATCCATAAATGCCACAAAAACCTCATAAGCCTTATCTAAATACTGTTCACCTATATGTTTCACTGTAAGCACTTTGTCTACACACCCCCATACCTTTCCTAAGCCTCACTGTTCATCTGCTATCCTACTCTCTGTCTTACTCTTAAATCTTTCAATAATAACTCTATCATGAAACTTGTTGTTCATCAAGAATTGCAAGAAGCCCCTATTGCATGCCTTCAGCATTTTATGGAGAGGGAGCATGGACACAAGGGTCATCCCCCCACACATTAAAAACAACATAGTCCCACTCTACAAAGGTGGCAGTATAGCAATTGCAAAGAACTATAGACTGATAGCACTAACATCCCATATCATAAAAATGTTTGAGAAGGTTCTAAGAAGCAAGATCGCCAACCACCTAGATACCCATCAATTACACAACCCAGGGCAACACGTGTTTGGAGCAGGTCGTTCCTGCCTGTCCCAGCTACTGGACTACTATGACAAGGTCCTGGATGCTGTAGATGATAAACAAAATACAGATGTAGTATACACAGACTTTGCTAAAGCTTTTGACAAGTGTGATCATGGTGTAATAGCACACAAAATGTGTGATAAAGAAATAACAGGAAAAGTTGGTAGATGGATCTACACTTTCCTGACAAATAGAACACAAAGTGTAATAGTAACCAGAGTAAAGTCCCAGGCAGCCACGGTGAAAAGCTCTGTTCCACAAGGCACAGTACTTGCTCCCATTCTATTCCTCATCCTCATTTCTAACAGAGACGTAAGCCATAGCTCCGTGTCCTCCTCTGCAGATGATGCCCGAATTGCCATGGCAGTGACCTCCATCAAAGACACCTCAAGATTCCAAGCGGACATCAACCAAATCTTTAAATGGGCCACTCAAAACAGTATGAAGTTCAATAAGGAGAAATTTCAACTACAGTGGAACCTCGACTTTCGAACTTAATCCGTTCCAGGAGCTAGTTCTAAGTCGAAAAGTTGGAAAGACGAAGCAATATTTCCCATAAGAAATAATGGAAATACAATTAATCCGTTCCAGAAACCCAAAAATATTCACAAAAAAATACATTTTATAGGTAGTATTACATTATAGTTTTACATGCACACAACAAATATAGTGTACAATTATTAATAAATTTAAATAAACATATAAAATAACATTTTTACTTACCTTTATTGAAGATTGGTGATGGCATCTGGAAGATAGGGAGGAGGAGAGAGGGAGTTGGGGTTATAGTTTGGAAGGGGAATCCCCCTCCATAAGGACTTTAGGTAACAAAGCCCTCTCTAGGGTTACTTCCCTTCTCTGTCATTTAATGCCACTAAGACCAGCTTGAGAGTTACTGGACCCCGTCTCACAAAATAACTGTCCACAGTCCTCTGTTTCTGGTGCCTCTTTTAGATTTCCTTAAAATGGGACATAGTTCTGTCACTGAACGTGTAGCAAAGATGGCTTGTTTCAGCTTGCTCAGGGTGGTACTTCTCCACAAACATTTGGACATCATTCCACTTGGCACAAATCTCCTTAATCTTTGAAGAAGGCACCTCATCCACTCCCTCTTCCTCATCCTCTGAAGCAAGTTCCTGAGCTGTGGTCTGATACTGTTCCAGATGAAGCTCTTCCAGCTCTTCATTGGTTAGCTCTTCCCTGTGGTCCTCCACCAACTCTTCCACATCCTCGCCACTCCTCCAGCCCAGGGTGTTCCCCAATGCCACAGTAGAGCCCACAACAGGCAGAGGGTCAGCTGGGTCAGGGTCAGCATCAAACCCCTCAAAATCCGTCTTTTGGACACAATCTGGCCACAACTGTCTCCAAGCAGAGTTCAAAGTCCTGGAAGTCACTCCCTCCCAAGCCTTACCTGTAAGGCTTATGGAGCTGTAGATATTGAAGTGATTTCTCCAGAACTCTCTTAGGGTCAACTTAGTGTCTGTGGTCACTTCAAAGCACTTTTCAAATGCTGCTTTTGTGTAGAGTTTTTTGAAGCTAGAAGTGACCTGCTGGTCCATGGGCTGGAGGAGAGGAGTGGTGTTAGGAGGCAAGAACTTCACTGTGATGAAACTGTAGTCCCTAGACAGTAGGTCTACCAGGTTTGGAGGATGTGCAGGAGCATTGTCCATTAACAGGAGGCACTTGAGTGGCAAATTATTTTCTAGGAGGTATTTTCTCACACTGGGGGCAAACACTTCATGGACCCACTCTGAAAATTTGCCTTGTGACCTTATTTGCTTTCCACAAGATACATAACTGTTTTTTATGACATTGTTTTTCTTAAACACACTGGGATTTTCTGAATGATACACAAGTAAAGGCTTCACTTTAAAATCACCACTAGCGTTAGCACAGGACAAAAGAGTTAGCCTGTCTTTCATAGGCTTGTCCTGGGAGTGCCTTTTCCTCCTGAGTAATGTAGGTCCTCTTTGGCATTTTCTTCCAAAACAGGCCTGTTTCGTCACAATTGAACACTTGGGGTTTGAATTTTTCAGTGTCTACATACCCCTTAAACTCCTGTACAAACTTCTCGGCTGCCCATTTGTCTGAACTGGCTGCCTCACCATGCCTTACAACATTGTGTATGTCACTACGCTTCTTAAATCTGTCAAATCAGCCTCTGCTGGCCTTAAATTCACTATTAGCACTGGTTCCAGGAGTTTTCTGTACCAGATCGGTATGCATCTTCCTTGCCTTTTCACAAATAATCGTCTTTATCCTTGATCCACATCAGCAACAACTTCTCAACCTGATAGACTGTCTGTGGTTTATTTTTGGTTAGCATATCAACACCTTTTGCAACATCAGCTTCCTTGATTTGTTCTTTCTTTGCCAGGATAGAAGTGACGGTTGACTTGTTTTTCCTGTACATCCTGGCAAGCTCAACAAGTCTGAAACCACTCTTATATTTTTGTATTATTTCCTTCTTCACATCTATAGTGTTTCTCACTTTCTTTAACACAGGGGTACCACTAGCAAGTTTCTTTGGGCCCATGGTAGCTTATTTCACAGTGACACAAGCACTAAATACAAAGAATTAATAGTGAAATGTTTGAATGAGAGCGCAGGTTAGTGTTCACTCAAGCATCAACAAAGCCAGACTGGCTAATGGCGCCTGCGCGGGGACGCAGACAGAACGGGCTGGCGGACAGGTCAGGTACCCGGCGGTTCGATACCTGGGTATCGAAACCCTGAGTTTCGCACACATCACGTATTGAACTCTTCATTTCGAACGCTTTTTTCTAACCAACTTTGTCCCGATTATCGAAGGGGTGAGTTCGATAATCTGGACAAAGTTGGTTAGAAAAAAGCGTTCAAAATGACGAGTTCGATAAGCGACGCGTGCGAAACTCGGGGTTCCACTGTACAGCGGAGCCTCGGGTTACGAATGCCCCACCATATGAATTTTTCAGGATACGAACGTAAGTTCAGTTGATTCTTTGCTTCAGGATATGAAGGAAATTTCAGGATGCTAACTTCCCCCTCGAGGGAGGTTCCTTATGTAAATAAATAAATAAAATACACCTACCATCCGACTTACGACCGAGTTCGGTTCCAAGAAACCGGTTGTAAGTCAAAATGGTCGTAAATCGAACTTTACTACTGAATATCAACAAAACATTTTTGTAATGGCTTTATTTTATTGTTTTATTTTGGTATTTCATGTTTTACTTTACTTTTTATGCTGTTAGTACTGTATTTTATACTGTAAGGTTTAGGATAAACACTATGCACAACACAAATACACCTACCATCCGACTTATGACCTGCTCGACTTACGACCACTCGACTTACGACCGTGTTTTTTATGCCAAATTTCTGGGAAATAAACAACTATTTGTGTTGTACACAGTGTTTATCCTAAACCTTACAGTATAAAATACAGTGGACCCCCGCATACCGTCGGCATCACATAACGTACAATCCGCATACCGCTCGCTTTTATCGCAAAAATTTTGCCTCGCATACCGCTCAAAAACCCGCTCACCGCTCTTCATCCAAGACGCGTCCAATGTGCGCCCTTAGCCAGCCTCACATGTGCCGCCGGTGGCATTGTTTACCAGCCAGCCTCCGCGGTAACATCCAAGCATACAATCGGAACATTTTGTATTATTACAGCGTTTTTGGTGATTTTATCTGCAAAATAAGTGACCATGGGCTCCAAGAAAGCTTCTAGTGCCAACCCTACAGCAATAAGGGTGAGAATTACTATAGAGATGAAGAAAGAGATCATTGATAAGTATGAAAGTGGAGTGCGTGTCGCCGACCTGGCCAGGTTGTACAAGAAACCCAAATCAACCATCGCTACTATTGTGGGCAACAGAAAGGCAATCAAGGAAGCTGTTCTTGCCAAAGGTTTAACTGTGTTTTCGAAACAGAGATCGCAAGTGATGGAAGATGTTGAGAGACTCTTATTGGTGTGGATAAATGAAAAACAGCTAGCAGGAGATAGCGTCTCTCAAGCGATCATAAGCGAAAAGGCTAGGAAGTTGCATGAGGATTAATTAAAAAAATGCCTGCAACTAGTGATGATGTGAGTGAATTTAAGGCCAGCAAAGGTTGGTTTGAGAGATTTAAGAAGCGTAGTGGCATACATAGTGTGATAAGGCATGGTGAGGCTGCCAGTTCGGACCACAAAGCAGCTGAAAAATATGTGCAGGAATTCAAGGAGTACATAGACAGTGAAGGACTGAAACCTGAACAAGTGTTTAATTGTGATGAAAACAGGCCTGTTTTGGAAGAAAATGCCAAGCAGGACCTACATTACTCAGGAGGAAAAGGCACTCCCAGGACATAAGCCTATGAAAGACAGGCTTACTTTGTTGATGTATTCCAATGCTACTGGTGATTGCAAAGTGAAGCCTTTATTAGTGTATCACTCTGAAACTCCCAGACCGTTCAGGCAAAAGAATGTCCTCAAGGAGAATTTGTGTGTGCTGTGGAGGGCAAAACAGTAAGGCATGGGTCACTAGGGACTTTTCTATGACTGGTTACACCATGCATTTGCCCCCAATGTGAAAGATTACCTAACTGAAAAGAAATTAGAACTTAAGTGCCTCCTGGTGTTAGACAATGCCCCTGGTCATCCTACAGACGTGGCAGAGCGACTTTATGGGACATGAAATTCATTAAGGTGAAGTTTTTGCCTCCTAATACCACTCCTCTCCTGCAGCCCATGGACCAGCAGGTTATTGCAAACTTCAAAAAACTGTACACAAAAGCTTGTTTGAAAGGTGCTTTGTAGTGACCTCAGAAACTCAACTGACTCTAAGAGAGTTTTGGAGAGAGCACTTTAATATCCTCAATTGTGTAAACCTTATAGGTAAGGCTTGGGAGGGAGTGACTAAGAAGACCTTGAACTCTGCTTGGAAGAAACTGTGGCCAGAATGTGTAGACAAAAGGGATTTTGAAGGGTTTGAGGCTAACCCTGAGAGGATTATGCCAGTTGAGGAATCCATTGTGGCATTGGGAAAGTCCTTGGGGTTGGAGGTTAGTGGGGAGGATGTGGAAGAGTTGGTGGAGGAGGACAATGAAGAACTAACCACTGATGAGCTGATAGATCAACTTCAACAGCAAGAGGCCAGACCTGAGGAAACTGGTTCAGAGGAGGGGAGAGAGAAATTGAAGAAGTTGCCTACTACAAAGATTAAGGAAATCTGTGCAAAGTGGCTTGAAGTGCAAACCTTCATGGATGAAAATCACCCTCACACAGCTATTGCAAGCCGTGTTGGCAACCTGTACACTGACAATGTTGTGAAACACTTTAGGGAAGTCATAAAGGAACGAGAGGTACAGGCCACTATGGACAGATATGTTGTGCGAAAGAAGTCCAGTGACTCTGAAGCTGGTCCTAGTGGCATTAACCCTTTGACTGTTTTCGACGTATAAATACGTCTTACGAGCCAATGTTTCTGACGTATATATACTCAATAATTCTAGCGGCTTCAAATCAAGTGGGAGAAAGCTGGTAGGCCCACATGTGAGAGAATGGGTCTGTGTGGTCAGTGTGCACCACATAAAAAAAATCCTGCAGCACACATTGCGTAATGAGAAAAAAAAAACTGATCGTTTTTTTGGAATAAAACGACGACTTTGAGGTGTATTTTCGTATAGTATTTATCGTTGTATTCGCGTTTTCATGGTCTTAGGTGATAAAATGGAAAACATATTACAGAAATAGAGATGATTTTCATTACTTTTACGATGAAAACGACCTTGAAACTGAGCTCTAAAGTAGCGGAAATGTTCGATTTTTACCAATGTTCAAGAGTAAATAAATCACACCACACATCCAATACACGTCAACTGGGGAGTCTAATATTCTTTCACTAGTGCACTGATATTATTTATACCATTTTTACAATAATGCAGTCGTCTGCATAACAGTAAATTTTGTATTTTTTTGTATGAATAAAAAATCAAAATAGAAAGCAATAATAATATAAGAGGGGCCTAGAGATGTGACTAATGAACAGAGCATATGTTATTTTAGTGCCACGAATGTCTACCTTGTTTATTCTGGACCCTATTTTGAAATTGGCATCTTTTTTATTTTGCGTGAAATTGGCCAAATTGCCAATTTCTGACCACCATATTGGGTAGTCCAAATTAGTAAATGGGAGGTTTCTTGTACTCAGCTGATAGATAAAATGGAGTTCTAAAGAAATGGCTATGAGTTTGGTCAACTGGAACAATGGAATTGGCTGAAAATAGGGCTCAAAGTCGGCGAAATCGCCGATACGCATATGTCGCCGAGACCGCTAACTTCGCGGGAGCATAATTCCACGAGTTTTCGACCAAATTTCGAACTTTTGGTGTCATTACCATCGGGAAAAGATTCTCTATCATTTCATAAGAAAAAATAATTTTTTTTTTTTTTTCAAAAATTGAGCAACATAGAATGACAGTTTCAGAGAGGGGCCTGAAACAGTCAAAGGGTTAAAAGAAGAAGGGAAGTAACCCCAGAAAAGGACTCGACACCTCAAGTCTTAATGGAAGGGGATTCCCCTTCTAAACACTAACACTCTCTCCCCTCCTCCCATCCCATCAGTCATCACCAGATCTTCAATTAAAGTAAGTGTCATGTAATTGTGCATGCCTTTTTCAGTTTGTGTGTATTAAAATTAACATTTCATGTGGTAATTTTTTTTTTTTTTCATACTTTTGTGTGTCTTGCACGAATTCATTTGATTTCCATTATTTCTTATGGGGAAAATTCATTCGCATACCGATCATTTCGCATAACAATGAGCCCTCTTGCACGGATTAAAGTCGCTATGCTGGGGTCCACTGTACAGTACTAACAACATAAAACAGGGTTAAGACTACATGTACTTAAGTCCAATGTTTTGCTGATGGTGGCGCCAACTACTGGCAGCCTTTTGAAGTTTCTCCTTACTGTTATTATTATTATTACCATTATATTGTATGATTATTATTATTGTTATAATAATAATTATTATTATTTTAAGTAGTAGTAGTAGTAGTTACAAATTCGTAATGTATGGGTGAGGGGCTCTTGATCTAGGAATTCTAAATTAATAATTTTTAATTATAATACATTAATAATAATAATAAATTATTATTATTATTATATTTAATACAGTTATTAACTAATAATGTTGATAATACATAATAATTACGTATAATATAATAATAAAATAACAATATAATACATAATAGTACAATAATAATAATAGTACATGTATGTACGTACTGCGTATGATTTAGTTTGACAACGCCACCACCAGATAGTGTCAATCAAAACAATGCTCACCAGTGCACATGTGCTTACGGAGCTACCCTAGCGGTGCAAGGAATTCTCCTGATTTCCTTACGTTTTTTGCAGTTAATTTGCCAGATTTTTTTCTTCTAACCTTGGGTCCTAAGAAAGCAAGTGCAACGGACAGTGCCGAGAAGAAAAAGAGGATAATCTGCATGGAATTAAAACAAGAAATTATTGATCAGCACAGACTAGGTAAGAGGGTTAAGGACTTGGCGAGTGAGTACAAGTGTAGCCCCTCTACTATATGTACAATACTAAAGCAGAAAGAGTGTATAAAGGCTTTAGCACTAGCAAAGGGTGTTACAGTAATTTCTAAGCAGCGGACCTCTGTCAACGAAAAGATGGAAAAGCTACTGTTGACATGGTTGACGGGGAAACAGCTCACAAGAGATACTGTGACTGAGGGTATCATCGACGAGAAGGCACGAGGCATTTATGTTGATTTGCTGCAGAAGACCTAAGGCACATCAACGGACGAGGCATCAGAAACGTCATTTAAAGCCAGTCGGGGCTGGTTCGAAAAATTTAAAAGGAGGTCCGGCATTCACTCTGTCATCAGGCATGGTGAGAGAGCGAGCTCTGATGTGAAGGCAGCTGAGGATTTTATCAAAACTTTTGCAGAAGTGGTAGCAGATGAAGAATACATCCCTCAGCAAGTCTTCAACTGTGACGAGACAGGGCTCCTCTGGAAGAAGATGCCAAGGAGTACTTGCATAACTGCAGAGGAGAAGATGCCAGGCCACAAACCCATGAAGGATGGGTTAGCCCTTGCACTGTGTGCCAGTGCGAGTGGCGATTGCAAGATCAAGCCGCTGCACGTATATCATTCAGAAAACCCCAGAGCCTTTAACTCGCATAAGATTCTAAAAGACAAGCTGCATGTTATGTGGAGGGCAAACCCGAGGGCATGGGTCACCAGGCAGTTCTTTGTGGAGTGGGTAAACCTGGTCTTTGGTCCTACCATTAAGAAGTATCTCCAGGAAGGTAACCTACTCCTGCAAGCCCTTCTCGTCCTGGACAATGCACCTGCTCACCCACCGAACATCGCAGATGACATAATTGAAGAGTTCAAGTTTATAAAGGTTCTCTACCTTCCACCCAACACCACCCCTATCCTGCAGCCAATGGACCAGCAGGTGATTTGTAATTTCAGGAAGCTCTTCACCATGCACCAGTTCTGCCGCTGCTTTGACGTGACAGAGAGCACAAACTTGACCCTTCGAGAGTTCTGGAAGGACCACTATAACATGTGATATGCCTCAAAATTATAAATATGACCTGGCAGGTTGTTACAAGGGGAACCTTGACCTCAGCGTGGAAGAAGCTGTGGCCTGAGGTTGTGTCTGAAAGGGACTTAGAAGGATTCGAACTCAAAGTGCCAGTGGTGGAGGAGATTGTGTCCCTTGGAAAGGTCATGGGCATGGAGGTGGATGAAGATGACATGAACGATTCATCGAGGAGCACTCCGAGGAGCTGATGACGGAGGAGTTGGATGAACTACATGATCAACAGCATCAGGAGGTTTTGCAGGACATTCGTACCACGGAGGCACAAGATGTGGAGGAGTACGTCTCCACAAGTGAGATAAAGGAAATGTTGGGAATCTGGGAGAGATTTTCAGACTTTATTGAGAAGAAACACCCAGAGAAAGTTTCAAGTGGTTGTGCGTTGGAGCTATGCAATGAAGCTTGCGTAAATCATTTCCGAAACATTCTGAAAGGGAGGAAGAAACAGACCTCCTTGGACAGTTATTTATTGAAACTCCCTGCAGATGAAAGTGTGACAAACGTGGAGAAAAAGCCAAAAAGTCAATGAATATGTAGTGTAGTGAGATAAACATAAAAATTGTACATAGTTCAAAAAAAAGTGTGAACTCCTTACAGGATATGCCACTCTGCATTTCTACTCCAAGGTATGTAAATGTTGTATGTACACCAGATCTAATTCAGTTAGCCTCACAAACTCCGTTTTCTCTTATAATAACACCTCTGGTGTTTTCATAGCGAGAAAGCGCGACCACTCCCGACCACAATCCTCCTCCCTCCGCCGTCCATGTAATGACACATTTTATTCATTCTAAAGTGTATATCAGGTTTGTATGTTATTTATATTGTTTATTATGTCATATTAGATGAATTGTGACATAAATAAGCTGTAGAGTTGTTATTAAGGTTATTTTGTCATGCCTTCTGAGAGCAGGAATTCACCTGGAACGAATTAATTGCATTTCAGTTAATTTAAATGAGGAAAATTGATCCAGCATATGAACAAATCAGGATACGAACAAGTCCACGGAACGGATTAAATTTGTAACCCGAGGTTCCACTGTACTCACATATGGGAAACTTGAGGAAATTAAAAATGTATCGGTATACGACAAATTCTAACCATACAATAGAGAGGAGTGATAATGTCGGAGGATCTCGCCTTCAAAGACCACAAAAATGTATCTACCTCATCTGCTAGGAAAATAATAGGATGGACAATGAGAACCTTCAGAACTAGGGACACCAAGCCCATGATGATTCTCTTCAAATCGCTTTTGCTCTCTGGGCTGGAATAGGCCACCTTCAAGGCTGGCGGCATTGCAGACCTGGAGTGGAGAGTGTACAAATAACTTTCATGCACACACAAGTACAATAAGACATCTAAATTACTGGGAACGGTTGAAGGTCCGTGATCTGTATTCCCTGGAACGCACGCGAGAGAGATATGTATGTGATAATATACACTTGGAAGGTGCTGGAGGGATTGGTACCAAACCTGCACACGAAAATCACTATGAAAGCAAAAGACTCGGCAGGAGATGCAACATTTCCCCAATGAAAAGCAGGGGTGCCATGACTACATTGAGAGACAACACAATAAGTGTCTGGGGCCCAAGACTGTTCAGCTGCTTCCCAGCATACATGAGTGAGATTACCAATAGGCCCCTGGCTGTCTTTAAGAGGGCACTGGACAGGCCAGGTCCTAAATGATATAAGCTGGGAAGATATCCTAAGCAACACAGACCCCAGCTTATGCCTAGAACAGATTAACTCTATGGCACTCGATGCATGCTCAAGGCATATTCCTTTAAGAAAAAAGGGAAAGTAGATGTAAAATAGAAATGACAGGCGCTCCCTTTACAGGTGACGGAAAACAATAACAGAGCAGCTAAAAGAGGCCAATATATCTGCAATGCGTAGGGAGAGACTGGTCAGAGAAATAGCAAACATCGAACTAAAGCTAAAGGAATCATATAGGAGTCAGGAATCGCGGGAAGAACTCAAAGCCATAAATGAAATTGAAAGAAACCCAAATCAAAGTTGAGAACAATATCCAGTATTGGTCCCCTACTCAAACAAGATGGGTCCTACACAGATGACAGCAAGGAAATGAGTGAGCTACTCAAGTCCCAATATGACTCAGTTTTTAGCAAGTCGCTAACCAGACTGAGAGTCGAAGATCTAAATGAATTTTTTATGAGAGAGCCACAGAATTTGGTAAACACAAGCCTATCTGACATTATCCTAACACCAAATGACTTCGAACAGGTGATAAATGACACGCCCATGCACCCTGCCCCAGGGCCAGACTCGTGGAACTTAGTGTTCATCAAGAACTGCAAGAAGCCCCTATTATGTGCTTTTAACATCCTATGGAGAGGGAGCATGGACACTGGTTGTCCCACAGTTGCTAAAAACAACAGACATAGCCCCACTCCACAAAAGGAGCAGTAAAGCAATAGCAAAGAACTACAGACCGATAGCATTAACATCCCATATCATAAAAAACTTTGAAAGGGTCCTAAGAAGCAAGATCGCTACCATCTAGATACCCATCAGTTACACAACCCAGGGCAGCATGGGTTTAGAGCAGGTTGCTCCTGTCTGTCCCAACTACTGGATCACTACGACAAAGTCCTAGATGCACTAGAAGACAAAAAGAATGCAGATGTAATATACACAGAGTTTGCAAAAGCCTTTGGCAAGTGTGACCATGGCATAATAGCGCACAAAATGCTTGCTAAAGGAATAACAGGAAAAGTTGGTAGATGGATCTATAATTTCCTGACAAATAGAACACAAAGAGTAGTAGTCAACAGATTAAAGTCTGGGCGGCTAGGGTGAAAAGCTCTGTTCCGCAAGGCACAGTACTCGCTCCCATCTTGTTCCTCATCCTCATATCTGACAGACAGGGATGTAAGCCACAGCACCGTGTCTTCCTTTGCAGATGACACCTGAATCTGCATGACATTGTCTTCTATTGCAGACACTGCGAGGCTCCAGGTGGACATCAACTGAATCTTTCAATGGGCTGCAGAAAACAATACGAAGTTCAAGGATGAGAAATTTAAGTTACTCCGATATGGTAAACATGAGGAAATTAAAACTTCATCAGAGTATAAAACAAATTCCAACCGCACAATAGAGTGAAAAACTAACGTCAAAGACCTGGGGGTGATCGTGTCGAAGGATCTCACCTTCAAGGACCATAACATTGTATCAGTTGCATTTGCTAGAAAAATGACAGGATGGATGAGAACCTTCAAAACTAGGGATACCAAGCCCATGATGACACACTTCAGGTCGCTTGTTCTATCTAGGCTGGAGTATTGCTGCACACTAACAGCACCTTTCAAGGCAGGTGAAATTGCTGACCTAGAAAATGTACAGGTAACCTTCATGGCACGCATAACTGAGATGAAACACCTCAGTTACTGGGAGTGCTTGAAGTTCCTGAACCTGTACTTCCTGGAATGCAGGTGGGAGAGATGCATGATTATATACACCTGGAAAATCCTAGAGGGACTAGTACCAAACTTGCACACAAAAATCACTCCCTACGAAAGCAAAAGACTTGGCAGACGATGCAACATCCCTCCAATGAAAAGCAGGGGTGTCACTAGCACGTTAAGAACAACAGACTGTTGATGAGGGCTCAAGAGCTGTTCACTGCCCCCAGCATACATAAGGGGGATTACAATAGACCCCTGGCCTTCTTTCCAGAGCACTGACTAGCCCTAAATCAGTTTGACGCCACCCTTTGGTGCCGTACGGGATGCGTGCAGCCAGCAGTACCACCTGGTGTGATCGACCCTGACTCCTGACTGTTCAAGAAGTAAGCCTGGGGGCATTGACCCCGAACCCTCTCCAGGTAAACTCTGGTAAACCTACACCTTTCCGGATTCAACTAGACTTACTTCCCCTACATTTTTCTACTCCCTTTTGCCCATTTCCTTTATAAAAAGCTACTCTCTTCCTCTCAACCCCTTCCTTACCCTCTTCCATCTTTCTAAATCATTGAGAGGTTAAGTACCTAGGATTGCAGATCTTCTCACCTAATTTGTGTGTCATCTCCAAACTCTCAGCTCCTGACCCCCCTCTTTCACTGTTCTCTCCCCCCCCCCCTCCTCTTCTCTCTCTTTCCTCTCTCTCTCTCTCTCTCCCCTCTCTCTCTCTCCCCTTCTCTCTCTCTCTCTCTCTCTTCTCTCTCTCTCTCTCCTTCTCTCTCTCTCTTCTCTTCCCCTTCTCTTCTCTTCTCTTTCCTCTCTCCCCTCTTCTTCTCTCTCTTCTCTCTCCTCTCTCTTTCCCTTTCTCTCTTCTCTCTCTCTCTTTCTCTCTCTCTTCTCTCTCTTCTCTCTCTCTTTCCTTCTCTCTCTCCTTCTCTCCTTCTCTCCTTCCTCTCTCCTTCTCTCTCTCCTTCTCTCTCTCCTCTCTTTCTTCTTCTTCTCTTTCTTCTCCTTCTTCTCTCTGTGTGTGTGTGAGATGTGTGACAAAGCTCCCTGAGCTTTGTCACATCTCATCTTAAAGTTATGTATGGTTCCTGCCTCCACTACGTCACCCCTAGACTATTCTGCTTCCTGGCAACTCTGACAAGGAATACTTCCTGGCATCCCTATTACTTGTCTGAGTCTTCAGCTTCCAGTTGTAACCCCTTGTTTCTGTGTCCTCTCTGGAACATCCTGTCTCTGTCCTCCTTATCTATTCCACGGAATATATTGTATGTCTCCCCTGACCCTCCTGTCTTCCAGTATTGTCAGGCTGATTTCTTTCAACCTTTCTTCATAGGACATTCCCCTGAGCTCTGGAACTAACCTTGTTGCAAACCTTTTCACTTTCTCTTTATTTCTTGATGTGCTTGACCAGGTGTGGGCTCCAAGCTGGTGCTACATAATCCAGTATGGGCCTGACTTACAGTGTGTACAGTGTCTTGAACGATTCCTTACTAAGGTCTCGGAACGCTATTCTCAGGTTTGCCAGGTGCCCATATGCTGCAGCAATTATCTGGTTGATTTGTGCTTCCAGAGATGTGCTCAGGGGTTATGCTTACCCCAAGATCTTCTCCTTGAGTGAGGTTTGCAGTTTTTGGCCACGTAGCCTATACTCTGTCTATGATGGTCTTTACCCCCTTTCCCAATCTCGTGACTTTGCATTTGGCGGGTTTGAATTCGAGAAGCCAGTTGCTGGACCACTTGTTCAGCCTGTCCAGTCTCTCTGTTGTCCTGCCTGATCCTCATCTAATTTAATTCTCCTCATTAACTTCACATTTATCTGCAAACAGGGACACTTCTGAGTCTATCCCTTCCATCATGTCATTCACATATACCAAAAATAGCACCCGTCCTAA
Organism: Cherax quadricarinatus; assembly: GCF_026875155.1. Classification (NCBI taxonomy): domain Eukaryota; kingdom Metazoa; phylum Arthropoda; class Malacostraca; order Decapoda; family Parastacidae; genus Cherax; species Cherax quadricarinatus. The sequence goes on along the minus strand of NC_069407.1, from coordinate 11,330,544 downwards.
GACTGACCCCTGTGGGACACCGCTCGTCACAGCGCCCACTGTGATACCTCATCATGTTCCATGACTCGTTGCCTCCCTGTCAGGTATTCTCTGAATCCATTGCAGTGCCCTCCATGTTATACACGGCTGATCTTCTAGCTTCTGCACTAACTCTTTTGAGGAACTGTGTCGAAGGCCTTCCTGCGGTCCAGGAAAATGTAATCAACCCACCCCTCTCTCTTGTGTCTTACTTATGTTACTTTGTCATAAAACTCCAGAAGGTTTGTGACACAGGATTTGCCTTCCATGAATCTGTGCTGGCTTCATTTAAATCTTGTTCCTTTCCAGGTGCTCCACTACTCTCCTCCTGATAATCTTCTCTATGACTTTGCATCCTATACACGTCAGTGACACTGGTCTGTAGTTTAGGGCCTCGTTTCTGTCTCCCTTCTTAAAATGGGAACTACACTTGCCGTCTTCCATACCTCAAGTAGTAAAGTTGCCCAGTTTCAAGGGATGTGTTGAAGATTGTGGTTAGTGGCACACACAGCATCTCTGCTCCTTCTCTAAGGACCCACGGGGAGATGTTGTTCGGTCCCATAACCTTTGAGGTATCAAGGTCACTTAGCAGCTTCTGCACTGCCTCCTCATATGTGTGTATGTCATCCAACACTTGTTGGTATATTCCCTGTTGGTGTTCCCCTCTGTGCTGTCTTCCCAGAGTCCTTCCTATCTCTACTGTAAGTACTTCCTCGAATCTCGTGTTGAGCTTCTCACATACAGTAGTCCCCTGCTTTTTCGTAGTTCCCGGCAATCGTAAATTCGCCAATCATAGGGGTATTTCGTATAAACATGGACTTGCTTTTCATAGGTTGACTCGCGAGTCGTAGTTCGTCCGGGACGCGTACCCACGGCGTGAGCCGGGGCAGCAGCCAGTCTGGCATTGTTTACCAGTGAGTGAAGGTCCCCTCACGTGCTCCAGTGAAATATTTCATAATATTCCATTTATTTTAGTGCTTGCAAGTACTAAATAAGCTACTATGGCTCCAAAGAAAGCTCCTAGTGCCAAGCCTGTGGTAAAGAAGGTGAGAAATACGATTGAATTTAAGAAAACCATCATTGAACAATATGAAAGTGGTACAAGTGTGGCCGAACTGTCCAGGATGTATAAGAAACCCTACACAACCTTATGTTCCATAGTGGCCAAGAAAAAGGAAATAAAGGATGCTGTTGCAAAGGGTGTAACTATGCTGACAAAAATGAGATCACCAGTACTGGAAGAGGTTGAGAAGTTATTATTGGTGTGGATAAATGAGAAACAATTAGCAGGAGATACTCTTATGACTTCATTATTTTTGAAAAGGCTAGGCAGTTGCATGAAGATTTGGTAAAGAAATTGCCTGCAAATAGTGGTGATGCGAGTGAATTTAAGGCCAGCAAAGGCTGGTTTGAGAGATTTAAGAACCGTACTGGCATACACAGTGTGGTAAGGCATGGTGAGGCTGCAGTTCAGACCACAAGGCGGCTGAAAAATATGTGCATGAATTCCAGGAGTACATAGAGGCTGAAGGACTGAAACCTGAACAAGTGTTCAATTGTGACGAAACAGGCCTCTTTTGGAAGAAAATGCTAAAGAGGACCTTCATTACACAAGAGGAAAAGGCAATGCCAGGACACAAGCCTATGAAATTCAGGCTGACGCTAATGTTCTGTGCTAATACTAGTGGGGATTTCAAAGTGAAGCCATTACTATGTACCATTCTGAAAATCCCAGAGTGTTCAGGAAAAACAATGTTATGAAGAGTAAATTGTGTGTGTTTTGGAAATCTAATAGTAAGGCATGGGTCACGAGGGAAATTTTCGTCGAGTGGTTCAATGAAGTGTTTGGCCCTAGTGTGAAGGAGTATCTCCTGGAAAAGAAATTGGATCTCGAGTGCCTGCTAGTAATGGACAATGCACCTGCTCATCCTCCAAACTTGGATGACCTAATTTTCGAGGAGTTTGGGTTCATCACAGTAAAGTTCTTGCCCCCGAGTACCACTCCTCTCCTCCAACCCATGGACCAGCAGGTTATTGCAAACTTTAAAAAAAAATACACAAAAGCAATGTTTCACAGGTGCTTGACTGTGACCAGACACTCACTTGACCCTAAGGGAATTTTGGAGAGAACACTTCAGCATCCTCCATTGCATAACCCTTATAGGTATGGCTTGGAGGGAGTGACTACCAGGACTTTGAACTCTGCCTGGAGAAAATTGTGGCCAGATTGTGTCGACAAGAGGGATTTTGAAGGATTTGGGACTGACCCTAATGAGCCTATGTCTGTTGTAAAATCAATTGTGGCACTGGGGAGTTCCATGGGGTTGGATGTGAGTTTGGAGGATGTGGAAGAATTGGTGGAAGACCACAATGAAGAGCTCACCACTGAGGAGCTGCAAGAGCTTCAGCAGGAACAGCAACACATCGCAGCTCAGAATCTTGCTGCAGAGGAGGAGGAAGAGAGATGGAAGATGGTGCCTTCTTCAGAAATTAAAGAGATTTTTACTATGTGGGGTAAGATGGATAGCTTTATGGAGAAACATCACCCTAACAAGGTTGTTGTAACCCAGGTTGGCAACATGTACAGTGACAAAGTCTTGGGCCATTTTAGGAAGTGTTAAAGAGACGCCAGAAACAGAGCTCTCTCCACAGTTATTTTGCGAGACAGGACTCCAGTGACTCTCAAGATGGTCCTAGGCATTAAGAAACAGAGAAGAGAAGCAACCCCAGAAAAGCAAATGGTACCTGAGGTGTTGATGGAAGGGGATTCCCCTTCCAAACTATAAACAATCACTCTCTCCTCCTCCTCCTCCTCCTCCAGTCTCCCATACACTAAGAAGAATCTCCAATAAAGGTAAGTGTTATGCTGTTAATGTTTCATTCATCATTTTCCATTGTATTATGTACTACATGTATATTTCATGTAAAAAATTTTTTTGCTTTAATACTTCTGGGTGTCAGGAACGGATTAATTGTATTTACATTATTTCTTATGGGGAAAATTGATTCGTAAATCGTAAATTTTCGTTTATAGTAATGGCTCCAGGAACGGATTAATTACGAGAAACGAGGGACCACTGTACCTCTCGATCGTATCTTGTGAGTTCCCCACCTTCTTTCCTCAGCCTGATCACTTGGTCTTTGACTGTTGTCTTCCTCCTAATTTGGCTTTACAGCAGTTTTGGGTCATACTTGACTTTCGATGCTATGTTGTTTTCGTACTGTCGCTGGGCCTTCCTCCTAATCTGTGCATACTCGTTTCTGGCTCTTCGACTGATCTCCTTATTTTCCAGGGTTCTTTGCCTTCTGTACTTTTTTCCATTCTCTAGTGCACTTAGTTTTTGGCCTCCCTACACCTTTGGGTAAACCAGGGGCTCGTTCTGGTCTTCCCATTATTTCTGTTGCACTTCGGAACAAACCTGTCCTCTGCCTCCTTGCATTTTCTTGCTATGTATTCCATCATTTAGTTTACTGACTTTCCTACCAATTCTCTGTCCCACTGAACCTCCTGCAGGAAGTTCCTCATACCTGTGTAGTCCCCCCTTTTATAGTTTGGTTTTTCCCATACAACTCCTGTTACCCTCTCCACTTGTAGCTCTACTATGTATTCAAAGCACAGAACCATGTGATCACTAGCTCCAAGGGGTCTCTCACATGTGATGTCCTCAATGTCTTAGCTGCTCTGGGTGAATACAAGGTCCAGTCTTGCTGGTTCATCCTCCCCTCTCTCTGTGGTAGTGTCCTTAATTAACATGTTGATGCATGAGGTTTTCCAGTACCACATCCATCATCTTGGCTCTCCATGTTTTGGGACCCCTGTGTGGCTCCAGGTTTTCCCAGTCCATCTCCCTGTTGTTGAAATCTACCATAACCAGTAACTTTGCTCTGCTCGAGTGAGCTCTTCTTGCCACCTCAGGCAGTGTGTCCACCATTGCTCTATTGCTCTCTTCATATTCCTCTTATGGCCTCCTGCAGTTCTGTGGTGGATTATACATTACTGCAATGACTACCTTATGTTCCCCAGACTAAAGTGTACCTCCAATCTTGTCCATGCCTTCCATTTCCTCAAATCTCCATCATTATTTTATGAGCAGTGCAACCCCTCCTTCCCCTCTGCTCCTTCTATCTTTCCTCAGGATCTGATATCCTGGTGGGAAGATTGCGTCTGTTGTCTCGCTGAGTTTCGTTACTGTGACTGCTATGATCTCCAGGGACTCACATGTGATTCTTTCATGCCACTCATAATTATGCTTACTCCATCCACGTTCATCTTGATCTAAAGAGGATAAACAAAATTTAGAGTAGTAATACACAAACTTTGGCAAAGCCTTCGACAATTGTGACCACAGTGTAATAGCCGTGAAGTACACTGAACAACATAATAAGTGTCAGGGGTCCAAACTGTCAATTCCTCCCTACATAACTAAGGGTATACAGAGACCCTGACATTCCCTCCAGGCACTGGACAGGGCACCTAAAGTGTAGTATGACCAGCAGAAGCTGTGGTCCATTGCCTTAGTGTGCGGCACAGTTACAACAGCCTGGTTGTCAGAGCCTGATCCACCACGAGGTTGTCTCAGACTGAGCCTATGGGTGCGTTGACCTCAAAAATAGGGATAGGCCTGCCCAGTGGATTCTCTTTAAATCACTTGATTACAAATCTTCTGTTCTATTAGTGCCAATACTTGCTGTAACACTAACCCCCCCCCCCTTTCAAGCGTGAAATTGAACCTGGAAATATCAGAGAATTTTCCATGGCACATAAAGTCATAAAGCATCCTAAATTACTAGAAAGGGAAGTCCACTTGATTTGTACTCCTGGAATGCAGGCGAGAAATACTGATAATACACACTCGTATAATCCTAGAGGGACAAGTCCTGAATCTGCACAAAAAAACTTCTCCTATCGAAAACAAAAGACTGCAGGAGATGCGACTATCTCCCCCCCCCCCATGAAAAGCAGGGCGCCACGAGTATGCTAAGAAACAACACAGTAAGTGCTAGTGTCCCAAGATTGTTCAGCTGCCTCTCATCATACATAAAGTGGATTACCAACAGACCTCTGGTTGTCTTCAAGAAGGCACTGGACAGGCACCTAAAGTCAGTACCTGAACATCTGGGATGTGGCTTGTACATGTGTGGCCAGCAGTATCAACCTGGTTGATCAGGCCCTGATCCACCACAAGGCCTGGGGGGCATTAGTCTACATGACTACTTCATACTGCAACAAGAATCTTCATGGGATTCTAATTAGATGCCACAACCATTTTAGTGAATCTACTTAATACTGTTTTCACGCTTGACCTTTGCTGTAAACTTCTTTGGACCATATCTCTGGGACCATTTTGACCTGGGGGGGCATTGACTCCCTGAAACCCCCTCCTGGTATATATAACCAGCTTGTTTGGTGACGCTGGGAGCGGGTGAGTGAATGATACGTCTTTGGAGGCTTCTTTACTTTATTTGTAATGTCGTGGTGGGTACACAGGCTTGTGTGTTGTGCCCATGGCCCAGGAGGGCATTGCCCAGCGAGGGAGAGAGAGAGACTTGTCTGCGTCTAGGCCACTGAGTGAGCGAGCGGTGAGCGAGTGCGAGTGGAACCAGCGTCCCACTGACCTGGGCAGACCTGGAGAGGGCAGCACCTGAGTGCCGCGAAGTATGAACTAAGCTGGTAGACAGCATAGGCTGTCTGTGCAGACAGTACAGGCTGTCTACATACGCTCGGCCACTTACCTCGCATCGTCCCGACGCGACAATACTGGTGGTAAAAAAACTCACTCTCTCTCGTAGGAACAGGGCACAGAACACAAAATAAAAACATGTACATATATACATATGGACATGGAAAAAAAAACTTCCTTCAGGGAGGGAAGAAAAAAACATGGGGTATGCTAAACATTGTGGTCATAGGCAGTGAGCATCGAAGGGCATCACTGCACGCCTTCCTGCGTCTGGACAGATACTGCAACACAGGAGACATCGCTGTGGCTGAGCTGTGACGTAACGGGGTACGGTCTCCTTTAGAACGGTGAAGCAGTCATCGTAGGAGTCACTGCAGGTTTCACTCAACCTGGGGCACGACATGCTGGAGATGTCATCAAAACTCAGCAACTGGGCAGGACTTCTGGCAAGCGACTCAGGAGGACACTTCTCGACTGGTACTGTCGCTGGGCTGTCACTGCCGGCGAGCGTGGAGTAAGTCATGGCAGAGACGACTGGGCGAAACATCTAGGAGTCGCAACATCATACACCAGACTGCAGTGAGCAAGCGAGCTAGCAGTCAAAGTGACATCTTCTTTGTGCAGGCTGCTCACTGAAGCTAGTGACACGAGGCTGACACAGCACCTGCCGACAGGGCTTAAACTGCGGCTTGACGAGTGTCTTCTCTCGGCAGTTGGAGTTATAGCAGAGGTTAGTCTAAGCGTCCCCAGACTTGTTTCTCTATATATAACTGCACTCTGAAGGTCTGGAGGTGAAGTGAAACAAATCTTGATGGGAATCGTAGCAGGTACGATTCTGCAGAACATCTCTGATCGACAAGCCTAAGAGCTTTCTGTACAAAGGGCTCATACGCTCAGGGCTGACTAATTTCAGCTGTCAAATGCACTGGTCACACCGGGTGACAGGCAACAAAGAGCTACACAGGGGTCTGGGCTCAAGACCACACTGGACATACGGAAAACTTTACACACACCCGTGGTACATGCGGTACAACATGGCTTAAACTAGCAAATGATGCTTTTCTGTGCACAAAACTGACACTAAGCCATACATTAACATGTGAGAACACTGACTGAGAGGAATTAACACACGACATGTATCTTATCTCAATCTTCTCGACAATACACTTGATGTGACATCATGTGATGTCAGGCGTGACATCGCAAGGTGACGTCAGCAGACATCTCAAGGTGATGTCAGGCAGACATCGTGACGTCGGGCAGCAGCATCGGTAACACGTGGCTCGTAGATCCACGTGGCTTCGTCCACACCACACGTGGCGTTGGGATCCACGTGGTTTTGTGATCTACGTGGTTTTGTGATCTATGTGGCTTGCTGATCCACATGGCTTGCTGATCCACGTGGCTTGCTGATCCACGTGGCTTGCTGATCCACGTGGCTTGCTGATCCACGTGGCTTGCTGATCCACGTGGCTTGCTGTTCCACGTGGCTTGGTGATCCATGTGGCTTGCTGATCCACGTGGCTTAGTGATCCACTTGGCTTCGAGTGGCCTTAGGCACTCGGATACACATCTCTGGCAATGAATTCACACGGAAAACAGCAGAAAACACAGCAGAGGGAGTGAGCACATAGTGGTGGAATGTGGTGGTATACAGTAGGGCGAACGTGAGTGAGGTGAGGAGCGACCACTTCCTCATCTTCTCCCACAAACACGGAGACACACACACACACACTGGACGCAGAAGTCACCACAAAACTCGCCTCTGGCTTGCTGAAATAGCTGTGCTGAGCTGAACAACAACAGCAGAACATACAAGTGACGCTGAACACGTGACTTGAGAAACAGCGTGGGACACTGTGGCGTGGGGTCACTGGGACACCACTTACAATTCTCAAAGAAATTCAGCAAATTTCCACTAGATCCTGCTTGTACCTGTGTCTGGATGCTGAAACATGCAGACACGACATCATGATAACTCGTTGAGAGACGGATGTTTCTAGTGTAGGGTGATGAAGTGAACACAACTTCATTCCATTTCCTTCCTCTCTCCAGGCAAACACAACTGCGATCACCGCTTCCCACCAATGTGAACGAGAATTATTGGCGGAGCTGAAAGCGGGGTTCAATAATACATGGCTCCAGGACACTTAACTGCGGTATCTGGGGTGCCCATGCCGTGTGTTAAGTCCCAATGGCCCGGGAGGGCCATGACCCTGTGAGGGAGAGGGGGAGTATGGCTTGTTGTCTGAGTCTTGGCCCCTGAGTGAGTGAGTGAGTGAGAGTGAGTGCGAGTGGGACCAGCGTCCCACTGACCTGGGCAGGCCGGAGAGGGCAGCATGAGTCTGCGGAAATATGAACTAAGCGGCAGAAGCATAGGGTTTGTCCTGGGGGAATAAAAAGGGGGTTTTCCAAAAAAAAAAAATTTTGGGAAAATTTTTTTAAAAAATTTTTAAAGGCCAAAAACTTGTTCCCCCCCCCGGGGGGGGCCCGGGTTTTTTTAAAGGGGGAAAAAAAAAAGGGGGGGGGGGGTTTTTTTTTTTTTTTTCCCCCCCCCCAACCCTTTTTTTTTTTTTTGGGGGGGGTTTTTGGGGGTTGGTCCCCCCCCGGGGGAAAAAGGGGTTTTGGGTTTTTTTTTCCCCTTTTTTTTTTTTTTTTTGGGGAATGAAAAAAAAAAAAAAAAGGGGGGGGGGTTTTTTTTAAAAAAATTTTTTAAAAAAAAAAAAGGGGGGAAAAAAAAAACCCCCCTTTTTTTTCCCAAAAAAAAACCCCAAAAAAAAAAAAAGGGGGCCCCAAAAAACCCCGGGCTGAAAAGGGGAAAAAAACCCCGGGGCCCCCCCGGGGCCCTTTCCCGGGGGGGGGAAATTTTTTTGGGAAAACCCCTTTTTTAAAAATTTTAAAAAAACCCCCCCCTTTTAAATAAACCCCGGGGGTTTTGGTTTCCCCCAAGGGGGGGGGGTTTAAAAAAAATTTTAAACCCCCCCCCCCCAAAAAAAACCCCCCCCTTTTCCCCCAAAAGGGCCCAAAAATTTTTCCCCCAAAGGGGTTTTTAAAAAAATTTTTTTTTAAAAAATTTAAAAACCAAAAAAAAAAAAAAGGCCCGGGGGCCCAATACCCAAAAGGGGGGGAAAAAGGGTTTTTTTTTTTTTTGGGGGGGGGGGGGGGTTTTTTTTTTTTAAAAAAATAAAATTTGGGGAAAAAAAAAAACCCCGGGGTTTTTGGGAAAAAAAAAAAAACAAAAAAAAATTTTTTTTTTTCCAAAAAAGGGGTTTTTTTTCCCAGTATTTTTTTTTAAAAAATTTAAAAATTTTTAAATTTTTTTTTTCCCCCCCAAAAAAAATTTTTTTGGGGCCTTTTTTTTTTAAAAAATTTCCCCCCCCAAAATTTTTTTTTTGGGGAAAAAAACCCTTTTTTTAAAAGGTTGAAAAAAGGGGGGGTTTCCCCCCAAAATTAAAATTTTAAAAATTTTTGGAAAATTTTAAATTAAAAAACCCAATTTAAAATTTTTTTTTTTTTTAAAAAAAAAAAAACCCCCCCCAAAAGGGTCCCCTTTTTTTTTTTTTTGGGGGGCCCGGGTTTTTGGGGTTTTTAAAAAAAAAGGGGGAATTGGGGTTTGGGAAAAATTTTTTTTAAATTCCCCGGGTTTTTTTTGGGGGGCCTTTTTTCCCCCCAAAATTCCCCCTTTTTTTCCCATTTTGGTTTTTTCCCCCCCGGTTTTTTTTTTCCCCCCCCCCTTTTTTTAAAAAAATTTGGCCCCCCCGGTTTTTTTTTTGGGGTTTTTAAAAAATTTTCCCCAAAGGTTTTTTTTTTTTTTAAAAACCCCTTTTCCCCTTTTTTTTTTTTTAAAAAAAAAAAAAACCTTTTTAATTTAAAAAAAACCCCCCCCAAAAAAAAAAAATTTTTTTTGGGGGGCCCCCAAAAAAAAAAAGGGCCTTTTTTTTCCACCCAAAAAAAATTTTAATTCCCCCCCTTTTTTCCCTTTTTTTTTTTTAAAAAAAAAAAAACCCCAAAAAAAAAAAGGGGAAAAAAAAAACCCCCAAAATTTTTGGGGTTTTTTTTTTTTCCCCCCAAAAACCCTTTTCTCTTTTTTTTTTTTTTTTTTGGGGGGTTTTAAAATAGGAAAAATTTGGGGGAAAAACCCCTTCAAAAAAAAAAATTTTTTTTTTAAAAGGGGGAAAAAAAGGCCAAATTTGGGTTTTTTTTTTGGGAAAAATTTTTTTAAATTTTTTTTTTTTTAATTTTTCAAAAAAAAAAAACCCCCCTTTTTAAAAAAATTTTTTTTTGGGGGCCAAAAAAAAAAAAAAAAAATTTTTTAAAAAAAAAAAAAAAACCCCCCCCAAAAAAAAAAAATTTTTTAAAATTTTTAAAACCCCAATTTTTTTTAAAAAAAATTTTTTTTTTTAAAGGGAAAAAAAAAAACCCCCCCCCTTTTTTTTTTAAATTCCCGGGGGGTTTCCCCCAAAAAAAAAATTTTTTTTTCCCCCCCTTTTTTAAAAAATTTTAAATTTAAATTAAAAAATCCCCTTTTTAAAAAGGAAAAATTTTTTAAAATTTTTTTTAAAAAAAAAAACCCCCCCAAAAAAAAAAAATTTTTTGGAAAAACCCCTTTTTTAAAAAAAAAAAAAAAACCCCCCTTTTTCCCGGGGGGCTTTTTGGGGAAAGGGGGAAAAAAAATTTTTAAAGGGGGCCAAAAAAAAAACCCCCCCCCGGTTCCCTTTTTTTTAAACCCCAAAAATTTTTTTAAAAAAAATTTTTTTTTTTTTCCCCCAAATAAAAAAAAAACCCCGGGGCCCCCCCCTTTTTTTAAAAAATTTTTTTTAAAAAAAAAAAAAAAAAAATTTTTTTTAAAAATTTAAAAAAAAAAAAAAAAAAAAAAAAAAAAAAAAAAAAAAAAAAAAAAAAAAAAAAAAAAATTTTAAAAAAAAAAAAAAAAAAAAAAAAAAATTTTTTTAAAAAAAAAAAAAAGGGGACGGGGTTTTTTTTTGGGCCCCTTTAAAAAATTTTTGGGGGTTTTCCCCCAAACCCCCCAAAAAAAAACCCCCTTTCCCCCCCCTTTTTAAAGGCCCCCCTTTTTTTAAAAAAAAAAAAAAAAAAAAAAAAAAAAAAAAAAAAATTAAAAAAAAAATTTTTTTTTTTGGAAATTTTCCCGGGTTAAGGTTTTTTTTTTTCCCCCTTTTTTCCCCCCCTTTTTCCAATTTCCAAAACCAAAAAAAAACCAAATTTTTTCCTTTTTTCCCTTTTTTTTTTTTTTTAAAAAAAACCCCCCCCCCTTTTTTAACTATCCAACAGTGGGTCAGAATTTAGCAATTTTGCCAATTTTCACACAAATTTCAAAAGGGTGCCAATTTTCCCCAAAAAGGGTCCCGAATAAAAAAAAGAAGACATTCCCCGGCAAATTAAATAAATTTTCCCCCTTGTTATTAGTCCCCGTCCCCAGCCCCCCTTACCCTTTTTTGCTTTCCAAATTTGAAAATTTTTTTTCTCAAAAAAAAATTTGATTTACTGGGTTTGCAGACTAAAGCTTAAATGTAGAAATGGTTAAATTAAAATCAAACCCATTGGGGAAAGAATTTTGACTTTTCCAAATTAAATTTTTATTGGACGCTTAGCACGTTTTTTACTTTTTAACTTTGGTAAAAATCGAACATTTCTGCTACCCTTTTAGCTCAATTTCAAGGTACTTTTATTGTAAAACCAAACAAAAACCTCTCAATTTTTTTAATATGTCTTCCATTCTTTAAAAAAGAGACCGGGAAAAATAGAATACACCAAAAACCCCCTACGAAAAATACAGTGCAAAGTTTTCGTTTTTTAACAAAAAAAAACGGTAGTTTTTTTTTCATTATGCACTGTTTTTTCTGCAGGGGTTTTTTTTTTACTACACACAATGACCACATAGGCCCATTCTTTCATTGTAGGCCAACCCGCTTTCTCTCACTAGATTTGAGGGCGCTAGAATTTTTGCGTACTTGTACATTTAAAAAACCCCCTGTGTTTAAAACCCTACTAGTATTTTGAAAACCCCGAAAAAGGGGTTTTTCTCTGAAGAAAAACCTTTTTATCATCTCTCTCCCTTTCCCCTAAGTAATTTCCGGGGCTGTGGGCTGTTTGTTTCAGATGAAGCTCTTGGGAGCTCTTCAGTGGGTTTGCTTTCAAATTTTGGGCCTCCACCAAATCTTCCCCATCCCACTACTCACATTTTAACCCCCTAGAATTCCCCCCAAAGCCCATAAAATTCCCCCAAAAGGCATTTTTGGTCCTCAGGGTAAGCATCAAAAACCCTTTCAAACCCTCTTTTGGAACCAATAGGCCACAATTTTTTTCCAAAAGAGTTCAAAGTCCTGAAAATCACTTCCCCCCCAAAAACCTTACCAAAAAGGTTTTTGGGAATGAGGATACTGAAATGATCTTTTTCCCAAAAATCTCTTAGGGCAATTGAGGGTCTGAGGCCCCATCAAAACACCTTTTAAACATTGCTTTGGTTTTAGAGTTCTTTAAGTTTAAAAAGATCTGCTGGTTTCCCTGGGGGTGGAGGTAGGGTGGTTTTTAGGGGGGGGAAGAACTTCATTGTGAGGGAAAAAAAACTACCCCCACAAAATTTTGGTTTTTTCCCCAAATCCCCCCGGGGGTGAAAACAGGTGCACTGTCCCCTTGGCCCGGGGCACTTTAGTTCCATTTTTTTTTTCCCGGAGGGATTTCTTTACCTTGGGGGGAAACACTTTATTGAACCATAAGGAAAAATTTTCCCCTTTTGAACCCCTGCCTTTTGTTTGGGCCCTTTCCCCATCACAATTTCTTTGGTGACACTGGGTTTTCTTTGGGGGTTTTCCCGAGTGATAAAACCCAGTAAAAAGGCCCTTCCCCTTTGGGAAAACCCCCCCTACAAATTTTACAGAACCCAAAAAAGTAAGCCCGTTTTCATATGCTTGTGTTTGGGGAGTTCCTTGTCCTCCTGCATATGTGGTCCTCCCTTTGGGGGTTTTTTTCCCCTTAAAAGAGGCCCCGTTTCGTCACAATTGACCTTGTTGGGGTTTGAAATTTTTTCACCCCTAAAGGAAACCCCCTTTAATTTTTCTACGTTTTTTTAGCCCCGTATTTTTAGAAAATGGGAAACCTCCCCCTGCCCTTTCCACCTTTTGTTTGCCCCTCCTTTTATTTTTTTTTTTTTATTTTAAAACCCCTGGCCGATTCCCCAAGGAAAGGGGGGCCCAAAAAAGAAAAACTTTCACCCTCATTCCACTCATTTTCCCGTCTTGCCAGAAGGGGGCTTTACCTACATTTTTAAAAAGCAACATTACCACACCTCCTTCAGAGTGCAAAGGGATGTACTTTTTTTTTCCAAACCCAAAAATCCCAAATCCCGGGCCCGCCGGTTTCCGGAAAACCCTTCATAAATGGGTTTCTTTGCTCCACTCCAAAAAGCACATCAATATTAAAAACCAATTTCTCCATTTTTCTCCATCAAACATGGGCCCCCCACACCGGCCCCCTGGAAATCCAACCCCCCGCCACAACCAAAACCCCCCCCTTTACCCCCTCCCCCCAACCTTTCCCAGGCCCACCCCCCACCCCCCCCCCCTTCCCCTTCCCCTACAGGGCTGATTTCACTATGAAGTCATTTGGGTTTTTTTTTCCTTCTCTCTACATGTCCAACCACCCCAACCCACCCTTCCTAACCCCCCTGGCAAAAGTTTTGGCAAACCCGCACCTCCTCCTAACTTCCAAAAAATAAAATTTCTCATTTATTCACAAACCCCACATTGCCCTCAACATGGGCACTCCACTGGGCCCCCAGCCTTCTCCTCGTTGCAAAAATTTCACCAAGCTTCAAAACCCATACAGGACGTGGTTTAAAAAATACTCTCATACATTTTCCCTCTTTTCTTTAAAGGGCAAAGTTCTTTGTTTTCCCCCAAAACCCTTAAAAACGGCAAACCCCTCCCCTTTTTCCCCTCATCAATTCTATGATTCACCTATCTTTATAGTTCCCTCCTCCCGGGCTCATCCCCTCCCAAAAATTGAAAACCCTTCACCTCCCCATACTCTTCCCTCCAATCGTTAAACCAATCCCTTTTATCACCTAAAACTTTTTGTTATCCTCAAAAATTTTTTTTCCCCGTATTTCCCCTTTCAGTTTTCTCCTTTTTAAAACCCTACCAAAATTTATCCAACCAAACCCCTGCAACTTCTCTTCCAAAACCCCAAGAGCACAGTGTCCCTAAAAAAAAATGTGTAAACTTATGTTTCCACATCAATGCATTCGTATCCGCTCACATCTGGAGGAACGATGAAAGTCGTTAATTTTGGAAGTGATATCACTGTGAAATGTTTCTCAAAACGTGGTTTGGTGTGAAAACAACCCCATCTTCTCGTCAAATTGTTTGCTGCTAGCCATGTAATCTGTGCACTTAAATTCATCCATAATTTTTTTATTCCAGGATTCAGTTTAAGGATACTGGAATGGTCAGTTTTTCACATAGTTCGTCCATCTTCATTGAATTTTTTTTTAAGCTGCTCGCAGTTATTTCACACTCAGTGTCATCAGTGCCATGGAGGAAATTGACTGTCCTGTTACATAGTTCGTTTTTTATTTTGCTGCTGCTTCTCACCTTGTAAACTTCAGCTTTGAATAATGTAGGCTCTTTCCGATACATACTCTACATTTCTTACCGGCTCGATCATCTGTGGCCAGTAAATTTATTGATGTTATGCTCAATCTCCATATAACCAATGAACTGTCACTTGCTGGTCCTAGGCTAAGCAGGGTATGATGTTGGGTGGAAAATTTAAATAACAAAGTTAAAATTCTGACCTCCTGAGATTGGGCAAGTCCTGGATCATGCACTGGTGCATTATTCAACAATAACAATGTCTTTAACCCTTTCAGGGTTTCGGCCGTACTAGTATGGCTTACGCACCAGTGTCCTTGATGTGTAAGTAAGTAAGTAAGTAAGTAAATTTTATCTCATCCATAAAAAAAGGGTTATACACAATACAGTTACATAGAATTTATCATACATAGCCAGATTTGTGTATTAGAGAACCTGGATAACCAAAAAAGTCAGTCAGAGTGACTATTTCCTTGGGGTCCTTTTACCTTATTTTATAATATAAGGGTTATTATATTTTATTATTTTTCTAAATGAGTAACATCTTATTATCATACTAAAAAGACTATCTACTACACGAGGGTCATTAAGACTATCTACAATACGAGGGTCATTAAGACTATCTACTAGTACGCATGAGCTCTAGCGCCTTCAAATCTAGTGAGAGAAAGCTGGTAGGCCTACATATGAAAGAATGGGTCTATGTGGTCATTGTCCGCTGTATAAAAAAAATCCTGCAGCAGACAGTGCATAATGAGAAAAAAAAATCTTTGACCGTGTTTTTGGATTAAAACAGCGACTTTGCACTATATTTTCGAATGGTATTTATTGTTGTATTCTAGTTTTCCTGGTCTCATTGTATAGAATGGAAGACATGTTACAGAAATTGAGATAATTTTGACTGGTTTTACAATGAAAAGTACCTTGAAATTGGCTCAAAATAGCAGGAAATGTTCGATTTTGACCAAAGGTTCAAAACGTAAACAAAATGTGCCTAAGCATCCCAATACACGTCAACTGGTGAGTCTAATATTCTTTCACAAGTGCGCAGATATTATTTATACCATTTCTACACTAATGTAGTAGTCTGCATAACAGTAATTCTTATTTTTTTTGTGAGAATAAAAATACTAAAGTGGAAAGCAAAAACGATGTAAGAGGGGCCTGGGGAAGTGACTAATGAACAGACGTAATTTATTTATGTGCCAGGAATGTCCTTCCTTGTTTATTCTGGACCTGTTGGAAATTGGCATCTTTTGAAATTTGTGTGAAAATTGGGCAAAATTGCTAAATTCTGACCACTTGACTGCGATAGTTGAATCGGTAATTGGTGGTTTCTTGTACTCAGTCGATAGAAAAATGGAGTTCTAGCGAAATAAATGTTATGATGTTTGTCGATAGTACTTGGAATGCCTAAAATAGGGTCAAAGTGCGGCAAAATCGCATGATGCGTTAAACATGCCGAGACCGTAAACTTCAGCCCGAAGAGATTTATTCCATAAAGTTTTCATCAAATTCATAATTTTGGTGTCATTTGATTGGGAAAAGATTCTCTATCTTTCATAAGAAAAAAATAATTTTTTTTTTTAATTTGGGGGACCTGAGGAGAACAAGTCTTTGAGAGGCCTGGTGGGACCTGAAAGGGTTAAAAAGTAAGTTTGTCTGCTCTGCAGATAGAGTATGTCTTGTTCACTAGACCACACCCCAGCCGCCTTTGGGATACTTTTTTTTTTTTTTTTTTATGCTCTGAGGGTTTTTCTTTAGTGGTAAACAACATAGGCTTTAGTTGAAATCTCTGGAGGCATTGGCACTTAACAGCAGGTAAGCCTATCTGTCGTAGGCTTTACACCAGGCAGAGCTTGCCTCCCCTCCTTTTGTGATTGAATGTTTGACACTGGCATTCTTTCAGAAGGAAGCACTGCCTTGTCCCATTATTGAGAAGAGACTTCTCCAATAACAGGCGCTTTCAAACTCGTAGCTGAAGGCTTTCAGCAAGCTTCCTTATTGACCTTGAAGCCTCACTAGATCTCGCCACACACCTTTTATTATCAGCCTATTTCTTGAAACCCTCCAACTGCCCTTTGTGAGCTTTAAAATCGTCATATAGCAGTTGATCACTACTTGAAGGGTGAATTATGTTTTAAATCATCATAAAATATAATAATAATATATATAGATTATTACTACAAGTTCATGTACAAGGTATACCGCTAGCTGACATCAATTGACCTACTACTAATAGGAAAACCCCTGGTTATAAGAACATAAGAAAGAAGGAAACTGCAAAAGGCCTACTGGTCCATGCGAGGCAGGTCCAATTCCCTACTGGTTAAGCTCCTGACTAGTTGAGGTCAGACGTCATTTACGGCGTGAGGCACAGCATCTAAACCTAAGTAGCACAAGCTAGTTAGCGGCCACTCAAACCATCCACAACCCACTCTTGTATTTATCCAACCTATTTTTTAAAACTACACGCGTCCTTGCTTCTATGACGGTACTCGAGTTGTTCCACTCATTCCCACAACTTTATACCAAACCAGTGCACTTCTATATCCTTCTGAAATCTGAATTTTCAATTTCAACCATTGCTGCGAAGTAAAGTCCTGTAAATAATTAGATATTTTTAGCAATATTGTATTTAATCCCTATTTAAATTCCTGTTTTCCATTTATACACCTCAATCATATCCCCCCTAATTCTATTGCCTTTCTAGAGAAGTGCAGATTCAGGCCTCAGTTATCCTCATAGGGAAGATTTCTGATACATGGAAATCAATTTGTCATCTTGCTTTGTTACATTTTCCAGCTGCATTTTTTTCCATTTGTATTACGGAGACCTAACTGTGAGCATAGTTAAATGAGGCTATCAAAGTTAAAGAGCTGAAGAACAACTGAGTACTTCTGTTTTTTAATTTTACTTCTTGCTATAAAGGCCAAGGATTCTGTTAACTTTATTGCGAAAAACGCTTATGCACTGTTGTTCAAGGTTTCAGATACTGCCTAACAAGAAACTCCTTAAATCCTTTGCCTTTTGCAACTCCGCAGTAGGTATCAATCTTAAGACCCCATCTCTCAATTAGCTTGTACGTGTGTGCACCCATGGGTATTTGCTGTCCAACATTTAGACTTTGCATTTGGTCTATATTTGGGCTTGCATTCTGCCAATTCTACGACCACCTTGCATCAGATTATTATAAATATCATTGGGTGCTCAATATCTCCTCGTTAGAATGAAAGTTGGACGGCCAGAGCATTTCAGGGCAAATTAGTGTCAGTTTTTTCCCAGGATGGACTCACACCAGTCGACTAACTCCCAGGTACCCCATTATTACGATGGGTGACATAGACAACGGGTTGTAAGGAAACACACCCAATGTTTCCACCATTTTCCTCCCCATTGCATGTTGAAATGAGAGCTATGCACACAGGCATGGTTGCATACTCAGATATCTTGCAGGCTCCTATCTCACTTTAAACTGCTTCCATCTCTTATTAATTTCTGGTCTTTGTTCAGGAGCTAAATTTGTCCGCCATTTTTTTAATGACTCAATTCTTTTTATTCTCTTTTTGCTTGATATGGTAAGATGGGTAATTGTAGAAAGCATGCTCACACTAATTGACAAATTCTAACTCATGTTTTTTCAATTTTTTTTGCTTGATTTTTAGTGAAGAAATTGCCTGTGTACTGCTTACTTTAGGGTCCATGATGACTTGAGTAACACAAAAGATGGCTTTAATAAATCATAAATTCAGTTATGATAGAACAAATAAGCCAGAGTGGTGTTAGGCAACCACACACAGGTAGCTTCAGGACTGAAGAGGAAACTGTAAACTGTATGTATACAACCTGCTATTGGCTTAAAGATGCTACCCCTATGACATTCATTTCCATCACTGATAGGATTGCCTAAAGTTAGCCCCCCCCACCCCCATCCCCACTGATGCTCCATAATGGCTCAGATGCTACCCAAGAGCGAGCTATTCATTTGCTCGCATATTGTATCTCAAATTTTTTCATCACAAACCTCAAAACTATCTAAATCTGGGCCACTACTATTTGCAATATTCTGGAGCATTTTATTAATTTTTTACAAGACAGTTGAGCTTGTCAAACTTTTAGATTCTAATTGAAAAATTTTGGTTTACCATTTGTGGGTAAGGAAAATTAAATAATTAGTGTAATGTAAAAGAATTAGAAAAAGAAATGGGGGTTGACAAAAGTTTTTATGCTACATATTAGCATAACAGTCATGGAGGAGCCTAGATAAAGTATTACAATGTTAGAGATGAGAATCCATTAACACTGACTGTTATTTCAGGAAGCCCAGGTTCAAACTAAATGATTACTTCCACAGAGTTCCATGAGAAATTCGTTCGAGGATAAAACAAAGCCTTTCAAGTGTTCAAAAACTAAAAGTTTTCTTCTACCAGATCCAGACTTTATTGGACATTTACTAAATCAATTAAAAACTGGTAGACTGGTGGTTGTTACACACTTTTCACTGCATCATGTGTTACCAGTTAATTCCCACTCAATTGTTACTTCCCAATAAATTGAGGAAAAGTTGGTCAAATTAGCTCTTTGACATTTACTGCATTTTATTAGGAAGAGATCACAAGTATTATCCTTAAAAGTGAAACAAAAATAAGCTGATAAATGTTGAATTTACATAAGTTTTTTATAATGATAACATTGAGTTAGATATTTGAAATATGTAGTAAAATTTGATTTACTGGCCTCAGTTTATCCCTGTTGAGGATCAGTGATATATGTTCGTGGTTTTGATCTCTGGTCAGTGCCATAGAATTACTGTCATAAGCTTGGCTCGCTCATGATATGCCGTGGGGGTAACTTTTGGATTTGATATCGAGGAAAATGGGTTTGTTGTGGCGAGTGTGCACGTTATGCACAGCCCACCCATGCAGTGTGATGGTTCAGCACTGAACATTGTGTTATTTTCATTTACCCTTTAGAAGACTGTTGACATCTGAAATTTTTGTCATACTGAGGTAACTTCCACATTTATTTGGTATTGTCTACTAAAGATGATACAAAGCTATGGTTAATGTTCTTATGTATGTCTGATATGAGGATGAGAAGCAGTGTTTTTTTGTTAACTGACTTTTGAATTTGCAGAGACTGGGATTTGTTTTGGTTACTACCACACTTTGTGATCTGTTGCTAGAAATTGGAGTATCCATTTCCATACTTTTGTGCTGTTACTCCTTAGGTGTATTAAATGGCATTACAAAATCCACATGAATTACTGACTATATACTAGACAGTACTGTGTATAAATGTCAATTTGCGATTGAGAGTGAATTGAAGGAAATGGGTGCAGCTCAGCAGATGATTGGTAATCAGCTTGGAACGATACACAGAAGACTGTTTTAAACTTCTGGAGATGTAAACTGAGTCCTCATGTGTTACACATTGTTTCAGATGAGCTTACATCAGAGCTTGCAGGAATTTAGCTGTTTATTAAGGTATCCCATGTCTATACTGCTTTGCCTTCATGCCCAGTGACCCTTCATAGAATAACACACCTTATAGGTAGTCTGTGTTTATTATACCAGTAGTAGACAATGTGTCTTGTTTTTTTAACCTGTTCAGCTTTTTTTTTTTTTTTCATATTCTCACCTTGGTTGTCTGCATGCCAGCTGGTAAGATTTCTTAAGTACTATTTGGTTGCCCTCATCATTAAAAAGCTAAGCAAAAGGAATGGTGATAGGATGGGGATTGCTTCTGCATGCCCATATAGGTCATGTGCAAAGGAAAAAACTTGTTGCTTAAACTAAAACACCAGAGGAGTTCGTTGTTATTAATGAGTTGGTTATTTGACCACTGAAATATGAGTGGACCACTTCAAAATGCTTATGGATATGTTATTCTTATGCAAAAGGATGTTTGAAAATCTTGGGAAACTAGTTTACTGCACAACTTTCCACATCAGACAGTTAGTGTATGAGGGAATTCAAAACCAGAGTCCCCAGTTGGTCATGTCATTTCACCTTCACAGTCCAAAAGCAATGACCAACCTGCAAGATCAATCTCAACATTGGACAGTTATATTAAAATTGTTATTGGGATAGTTATATGAAACTGAATCAGTGAAAGCTAGGAATCAGTTGGCCAGCCTAGTTAGTTCCCTTATATATTCCCAACGATGTGGAAGTGTGCAAGAAAGGATAAAATACGACTGCATCTGAAGTTAAGACACATGCTGCAACATCTGGATATCTTTATCGTAGATGTTTTGCCATCCAGTGGCTCTTATTCAATTCAGATTCTAGGACATAAGAAGACAGTTTGAATATATACAAGCTGAGTGTAATCTACAATTACCGCTAGGAATTCAAGAATCCTACCTGATTCAGCTATGATACATATAAAACAGGGGTGCCTTTTCAGAGAAATTCCCACAGTTTTGAGGTTTGTTTCCAGTGGACTTTGGATGCTTCAGATTTTGGTCTGCATGTACATTCCTTTCAAGAATGACGGCCTGCCCTCCATTAATTTAATTATCTACATCGATGGCTATATGGACGCTTGACACTCTGGAGTTGCTGTCTGTGGAATGTTAAGGAAAGTACAGTGGTACCCCGAGTTTGAACTTAATCTGTTCCATGGGGCTAAGTTCTAAAGTCGCTATGTTCGAACTCAAAGAAATATTTCCTTAAGGAATATAATGTACACCAGGTTAATCCGACTTCAGACCCACAGAAATATTCACAAAAAATTAATTTTTTAAAAGAATATAGTTTTACTTGCAACAACAAACATTATAAATAAATATAGTAACTTAAATGAGTAAATGAAATAGATAAATAAACATTTAAAAATAACTATTTAACTACCTTTATTGAAAATTGTGGTATTGGAAAGAAAGGAGGAAGAGGAGAGAGAGGAAGGACTTATTATTGCCTCCACCACCGCAGCGCACGCTCGTATTTTGTACAATTTCTTTCTCACTTCTATGGTGTTTCTCACTTTCTTTACCAAAGGGATGATTTCACAGTCACAATCATTAAACAAGCACTAAACACAAACTTGTATTTATTGTGAATGTTTGGATGAGCATGCAGGGTAATGTTCTTCAAGATAAAATAAAGTAGACTGGCTCACGATGCCTGACATGGGCGGATGGCGGGACAGGTCTTGTATGCAGTATTCGAGACACAGGGCACCATTCAATTCTCTGGGGACAAATTGGTGCGAAAAAAGAGGTCGAAACTTGAAGCATTCGATAGTCGATGACTTCGAAATCGGGAGGTTATGCTGTATTTCAGTTAATAAACACTCCAGCCAGCGCAGAAACAAATTGGCTCTTCTAAGCTAACCTTGATGCTTAATCACAACCTGAGCTCATTTAGTCTGTTATTAGGCTTTTTGAAATCTTATAATTATTATTATTATATTAACACAGCTGGCGATTCCCATCAAGGCAGGTGTGGCCCGAAAAGAAAAACTTTCACATCATTCAACTCCTTCACGGTCTTGCCAGGGGTGCTTTAAACTACAGTTTTTAAACTGCAACAAAGTTCAAAAATATTCCAATTTCAAAATAGGGTCCAGAATGTTTATAGAACTATGTAGGCATTCCTTGCACTCTAACTAACTTTTCCTCTGTTCTTTAGTTATGTTTTGAGGACTTATACAACATATATTCCATTTTGATATGTATTCACATCAATGAATTTTTATTCACTCCAAAAAATAGAAGATTTTCTGTTATGCAATATGTAATAATTGTTTAAAGATCATCACCATTATTTGTGTTGTATATTAGAACCACCAGCTGACGGTTAATTAGACGTGTGACGTAATTGTTTTACTCTTGAATTTCGGCAAAAAATTTACATTTCTGTATTTGAGCTCAGTGTTCAGCCATTTCCAATGCTAAAACTAATCAAATTCATCTCTATTTCTGTTATATGTTTCCATTCTATCAAATGAGACAAGAAATCGGCAAATACAACTATAAAAAAAACTTACGAAATAACACTGCAAAGTTGCTGTTCTTAATCAAAAAATCATGATTTCAATTTTTTTCTCTCATTATACACTGCTGTGCTGCAGGATCTGTTTTATGTGGTGCACACATACCCACATAGATGTTATTCTCTCATATCTAGGCCAATGTACATCACAGTTTATAGAGTGAGCTGAGCTCATGGCGCAGATCTACGGTTTGGACCTGAACGGTAAAAGCCGTAGATCTAACGGGACGGACCCTGAATGGGTTAAATAAGTTGACAGTTTATTGCAATTTAAAAAGTAAAATAAAAATGAGGTTGTTGGTTACTATTATTATTTTTTTATTTATTTCCAATTTGAGCACACATACAGAGGTACAAAAAAAATACAGGAATAAAGAGCAGCTTAGCCAAAGCACTATACTCATGCATAGCAGTACGGCTGGCTTTAATATTATCTTAATATTAACTAAGCAATGATGACAATCAGTGATCAAACATTAATGTAACACAGTATTTAGTTTTGGTACTTGCAAAAAAGTATTGGAATATACACTAATTGCACTCACAATAAAAACGTGACTTAATAAGAAATCAAGTAGTGGTAAACAAACTTAAATGGACAGTTAAGAACAATGATTAATGGTAATGTCTCTGGTTTTAATTTGATAAGTAGATGGTAGACAGGTTCAAAGGATAATATAAAAGGGTGGAGTTGATATACAAACTGAAAATGGCAACAAATTGTTATGGGAAGTATAAATTAATGTTTAATGTACAAAAGTAAATTGACTGGTAGTAATATGTTGTTTAATAAAATTTTAGAGAAGTAATAATGATTACCAAAAAAGTGAAAAAAGTAATGTTTATTCATTCAATATTGCACTGGTAGTTATTTAGAGGGTATATGCAATGTACAAGGTAATTAAGAGTACTCTAAGATAGTAAATGTTGTATAACACAGGGTGTAAATGTTAATTAGCAAGTAATGGTTAATTAAATGTCAAAAAGTTAAGAGGTAAATTGAAAATATATTGTAAGAATGATAATGATTAATTTTTGTTAGTAAAATATGAGGTAGTAATAGGGCAGAGGAAAGTTATCAATTCAGCTTATGTTTAAGCAAACAATAGTAACTAGAAAATTACATAAGGTGCTTATGTTATAGTAAAATCACAAAATGAGGTAGTTGATTATTTAAATTAATAAGAGATTGTACAATGGGAAATTTGATCAATAATGGAGCAAAAATTACACTACCACTACGTAGGACTTTTTAAGTTGGACATTCGTTTAGTTATTTCTCTGTAAGATTTAGTATCCCTGACGAAATCGTGATCGATCGTTCTCGTTCGTGATTGTGTACAGTTGACCATACATTTTGTTTCCTGACAGAATTTTCCAACCCGTGTGAAGCATTGTGTATTGTGTCATTATTTCCAGCTTAGTATTCTGACTTATACTGGAGAGTTCTGACGTTTTTTTGGTAAGACACCGTTCCTATGTATACCTCTTGACGTCTGTCCTTTAATTGATGCATTAATTTAGTCTTTTTTCCTGTCACCCTTGTGAGTGGATCTAAAGCATAACACTTTTCTACCATGGGAGATTCCTAGTAAACCTGGCTTCTTTTAATTTAGTGACTCTGGTACAATAACACTGTTTGGTCCTTTATGATCTGCAGAGTAATTTCTTTACTGTTTGTTTGGTTCATATTTTAAATTTGGGGGGAAAAAAAGTGGACTGTTAACTATTATGCGTCCGATAGTTTATCTTGTTCAGTTTTTTTCCTTCTTGGAGAGCATATGTAGTCGCTGAATGGTTATCTAAGTGGTTCTTACAGTCTTTTATGCTTCTTCAAAACTTTGGATCTATAGATGATAGTATTTGTTGGGTATGGCTATCTATGACTGTTTGAGGGTCTTGTCACAGTTAGTCCTTCCTATGGTGGGATTTACTTTTGTTCAAGACTGAGGATTTGTTCTGGAGTTGTCTTTCCTGGTGTCTTGTTTTGATTAGCGTCTATCAAAGATTTTCATAAATTTCTTCAATTGCTAAGTTGGAGATGCATTGACTTTGGGTATCTGGAGCGTTGGGGTCATCACCTGAGAGGACTACTTCGGGTAGGTTGAATCCGGGGAAGAGAGGGGAGGATGGGTGATGGCAGCCATGTTTGTTGTTATTGTTGTGGTGTGGCCTTGAAGTGGTCTGGAGAGTGGGGGGGTGGTAGCTGGACGCGTCCTCCTGGCTACCACTCTGTTGAATAGTTGATTTTTTAGGCGTTTCTTGCTGGCCTTGGTGCTGTTTTCCTCTTAGATTGCGCCTCATAATACTACAGGAAAATTGATGTTAGTTTAGAAGAAGTTTTGTAGTTCATACAAAGTTTCGGGTTTCGTTGGTTTTTATCTCGGCTGAACAGCGGATGTGAGGTGTTGCTATCGGTTGGGTTGGGCAGCTTCCATATTGATCTCTATTTTTATGTTCGTTTGTAGGTTTCAATGTTGGTAATCTTTGGTCTTCTGGGTGCTACGTGTGGGTGGTAGTGCCAGTCTTTTGCAAGTAAACTAGGTCATCATAGGAGCATTGGTAGCTCTGATTAGTTGGAGAAAAGTACGGCGCTTGGAGGGTCACTGCTGCCGCTGCGCTGTTTAAAAACAATGATCCTCTCGCTCCTAACTTGGTCATTGTTGCTAGAACACACCTGCACATAGAGACAGGCTCTACATGTGGTGTTCACCAGATTATTACCGTTCTCTTGTTAAACTTCGTCCAGGTGCGAGGACGAGTCACGTCTGATCGCCTGGCAGTCACTGCATCTCCTAGCCTTGTATGCCTTGTGTGCGCTATATTGCTTGTTGTATACAACGAGTGTTATTATTGTACTTGCACCTTACTTTGGTTTCCACAGGCCCTCATAAGTTATGTGAAAAAATAAAAATAGTTGAAAAAAACAACAAAAATCCTTCAAATCAAGTAAACTGAAGTTTACCGGGTGAGGTGGCACAGTCACCAGATGTTGCCTTACGCGGCTCACTTTTCTGCAAACTTCATGCCTCTATATTGGGTATATTACTGATGTGGAATTTTTTTTTTTTTTTTTTTTTTTTTGGACTAAAAACAATCTGAAAAATAATTTAACTTTTCATATTTTTTTTTGTTTTTGGTTATTTTTGTGACACAGGTGACCACTTCAGGATTGGGCCTTTCGGCAGTCAACGGGTTAATGACCAAATACATTTGTCTTTCTAAGCTTCCTTTTAAAAAAAACTTGTGTAATCTCAACCAGAACCTTCTTATTTTCAAACAAAATTTTGTTGATTAACATCTCACCCACTCTCTCATTTGCTCTTCTTTTTATAATTGCTGAACACTCTACTTAACCTCTCTTTTTCTCCATATTACTCTTCCTCCTTGCATCACTTCTACTTTGTTAAAAACTTCTTACATATGCTAACTTTTTTCTCCCTTACTACTCCTTTACCACTTCATTCCCCCAATCGCTCTCTACCCTCTGCACCCACCTTTCCTATAACCACAAACTTCTGCTGATCACTAAAACACTACATTTTTAAACGTACCCCTACCTCTTTGACCCATTGCCTATGCTCTCTTAACCCCATCTATCCTCCAATAGTTTATATCTTCCCATAACTCCTCTCTTTTTGATTTATATCTTCACCTCTCTCTTACCTGATTGCTTCTATTGCCTACGTTTCCCATCTACCTTTTACTCTCAGTGTAGCTACAACTAAAATGTGATCTGATATATCTGTGCCCTCTTAAACATTGTACATCCTGAAGTCTACTAAGCAGTCTATTTATCTACCAATACTAATCCAACAAACCTCTCTGTATTTCGCCCTACTAATCATAGCTTGTATACTTATTTATCCTCTTTTTCTTAAATATGTATTACCTATATCTTAACCCCTTTCTTTACAAAGTTCTATCAAAGGGACTCCATTTTCATTTACAACTGGCACCCCAAAACTACCACCTCACCCTCTCTAATAGTTTCTCCTACTTTAGCATTCAGGTCCCTACCACAATTACTCTCTCACTTGGTTTCAAAGGTTCCTTATATTTACTTAACATCTCCCATAAATTCTCTCTCCTCCTGCATTCCTCTCTTCTCCAGCTGTGCATACATTGTTATTATGACCACTTCTTTGCATCCAACCTTTACTTTAATCACATATCCTTGAATTTACAATTCTTAATTCTCTTTTCTCCTTCCATAAATGATCCTTCAACATTATGGCTTAACCACTTCCTTTGCTTAACTCTCTTCAGATACTCCAGGATTTAATCCCATTTATTTCTCCCCCACCGAAACTCCCCTACCCCCTTCAGCTTTGTTTCGCTTAGGGCCAGTGACAATCCAACTTCTTTCATTCATAACATCAGCAATCATCTGTTTCTTGTCATCCGCACTACAGCCAGCACATTTAAGGCAAACCCAGTTTTTATAAGTTTTTCTTCTTCCTTTTTTAGTAAATGTCGTACAGGAGAAGGGTTACTAGCCATTGCTCACGGCATTTTACTGCCTCCTTACGACACGCAGGCTTACGGAGGAAAGATTCTTTTCCACTTCCCCATGGACAATTGATGAAATAAAGAGGAACAAGAGCTATTTAGAAAAGGAGAAAAAACCTAGTTTGTAATGTATATATATATTTAGCCATGTGTCGTCATTGTTCTCATACATGAAGTCAGTGACCATACAGATAAGTATGGAGAAGTTGCAATGAGAGATACCTGTTTATCTAGTTTGTTTATGAGACTGGAAAAGACACCAGCTTTTAGAATCTCTCTAATTCAGCTTTGATGGCTTTAAATTCACGAACATCATACACTGTTGGTCTGGCATGTTCTTTACAAGAGCGCATGCATACTGCCTGCCTTTTCACTATTTATCAACTGACACGAACACTATCTTTCGCATTTTGTTTCTCTATTGTTCCCTCACCAACAATACTTCTTCAACATCTTTGT
The DNA here is from genome assembly GCF_026875155.1 of Cherax quadricarinatus. Lineage (NCBI taxonomy): Eukaryota > Metazoa > Arthropoda > Malacostraca > Decapoda > Parastacidae > Cherax > Cherax quadricarinatus. Next base: position 11,303,265 of record NC_069407.1, on the reverse strand, counting down.
GCACTTGCAATCTCATTTTTGTGTGCATTTTTAACCTTTGCTACAAACAGCTTCTTGATTTCGTTGTTCTTTGACAACATGGAACGTGATGGTTGTATGGGCTTTGTTATACATCCTGGCTAGCTCGGCAGTATCGCTACATCCACTTCCATGTTTTAAATGATGTCCTTTCTTGAATTTTATTGTGCTTCTACTTTCATCACCAAACGGCCTGGAAACAAGGAGCTTTCTTTGGAGCCTTAATCTTACGAGCACCGTGTTTGATCCTTAAATATACAGTGGCCCCCCGGTTAAACGATTTTTAATCCGTGCAAGTGGGCTCATCGTTATGCGAATTTATCGTGTAGGGCGAATGAATTTTCCCATAAAGAAATATGGAAATAAAATTTAATCCGTGCAAGACGCCAAATGTATGAAATAAATTTTTTTTTTTACCACATGAAATGTAATTTTAATACACACAAACGAAAAAAGGCTCATGCACAATTAAAATGACACTTACTTTTATTGAAGATCTGTGAATGATTGATTGGATCGGAGGAGGGGAGAGCATTATTTTCTTACTGTTTAGAAGGGGAGTCCCTTACCATTTAGGACTGAGGTAAGCACGTCCTTTTCCTGGGGTTACTTTCCTTCTTCTTTTAATGACACTAGGACAGCTTTGAGAGTCACTGGACTACTGTCGCACAACCAATATCTGTCATTGAGCTCTGTAACTCCGTTCATTCAAGACTATCCTAAAATGGGGCCTAACTTTGTCATTGAAATACGTCACCCGCACGGCTTGGCAACAGCTGATGTCAGGGTTGATTTTCATTATAAAGGATTGCAGGTTCAACCCACTGTGCACACATTTCCTCTAATCTTGAAGTAGGCTCAATGGATCATCAACTGGCATAGGTTCTCAGGGTAGCCCCAAACACCTTCAAAATCTTTCTTAAATTTCCATACTAATTTCACCTTTTACCACAGGGGTGGCACTAGAAGCTTTCTTGGGGCCCATGATCACTTATTTTCCAGAACAGCACCGAAAACACTGTAAATAATACGAAATATTCCGGTGTATGCTTGGATGTTACCGCGGAGGTGGCTGGGTAAACAATGGGTGACGGCGGCTCACTGTGAGGGCCACATTGGAGCGTCTCGACGCAAAATCGGGTAAGCGGGTTTGCTAATCGGTATGGCGGGGCAAAAAATTTTGCTATAAAAGTAATCGGTCTATGCGGAATATGCTATGTGATGCCATCGTTATGCGGGGGTCCACTGTACTCTTAAATTCTAGCGGCCTTCGAATTCAAAGCAGGAGAAAAGCGTAGCGCTCACATGTGAGAGAATGGGTCTTGTGGTCAGTAGTACACCATATAAAAAATCCTGCAGCACGCTGTGCATAATGAGAAAAAAACTCCGATTTTTTTTTTTTTTTAATTAAAATGCCGAATTTGTGGTCTATTTTCGTATAATATTTATGGTTGATATTCTGGTTTTCTTGGTCTCATTTGATGATATGAAAACGCTCACATATTAAAGACAAATAGAGGTGATTTTGGATTGGTTTTAACTATGAAAAAAGGAACTTGAAATGGTGCTCAAAGTAGGGGAAGTGTTTGATTTTTGCCGATGTTCAAAAGTAAAAAAATGATGTCATTTTTGCAATAAATGTCCAAGTAGCCATTCTCATATGCAGTCATGAATGGCGTTGACATTATTTATACCAATTATTACAATATTGCACAGTAGTCTGATAACAGTAAAATCTTATATTTTTTTGTCTTGATTAAATATTCAAAATAGAAAGCAAGAGTACTATCAGAGGGGCTGGGAGATGTGATGATGAACAAAGAAAACGCTATTTTAGAGCCAGGAATGTTGCTTTGTTCATTCCGCGACCCTATTGTAAATTGTCGTCATTTCCTTACTTTTCCGTGTGAAATTGGCCAAATTGCAAAATCTTATACACATTATTGGGTAGGTTGACATTGGTTAAATGGGCAGTTTCTTCTACTCAGTCGATTAGAAAAAAATGGGAGTTCTAAAGAAATAGCTTTGAGTTTGGTATGACTGGCATCAATGAATAGCCGGAATAGGGCTCAAAGTGGGGGCGAAATTGCCGATTCGTAAATATCGCCGATGGTCGCTAACTACGAGAGTGTATTCCTCAGTTTTCAATCAAATTTCATTATTTGGTGTCATTACAACACCAGGAAACGAGTTTCTATCATAACGCTCATGTAAAAAAATAATTTTTTACTTTTTCATAAATTTTGCGACACCAGGAGACACCTCGGGATTTGGGGTTGCGACAGTCAAGGGGTTAACAGTTTCAAGCATTAAAACGAATGGAATATTATGAAATGTATCGTATGAACGCATGGGATCGTCCTCACTCGGTGATAAGCAATGGCACTGGCTGGGAATGGAGTGTGGGGGTGCTCGGGGGCCATGCATACGCGTCTGGGACAAACGACTGTTTGTGAGTCAAATGAGGATTCACGAGTCAATGTTTTGATGAAAAAAAAAGTTCCAATTTTCAGAAATTACGACTTCTGATGCTTACGAAAAACGAGGGTCCACTGTGTAAGTTTACATAATTAAGGAACAACATGAGTGAGCATTCTTTAAGAATAGTTGTAGCCTTCATCATTTCAGATTCCATCAAAGTGTATGTCCTATCAGTGATGGTGTGTGGGCTCACAATCTGTATTACATCACTGACATCAATGAGAAGTTGATCTGTTTCTGAGGACACAATTAACGTGCATTGTTGGGTCCGTGGGGGGTGAAGGAACTCGGTAATATTTAAATCTCTTTCAGTTTCACACTGGTAGGGTACAGGCAAGACACACAGTGATCATTCATACCAATGCAATGCAGAAACCTTACATTGGATTCCTATTGGGATCATGCACTTTGAAGAATGGTCACACTTTTGAGGAGGAGTAGGGTCTGACTTCAATCAGTTCTACACTGACTGACTTCACAGCATGAATCTTTTGGGTTCCTAAAAAAAAATGTGTAAACTTATGTTTCCACATCAATGCATTCGTATCCGCTCACATCTGGAGGAACGATGAAAGTCGTTAATTTTGGAAGTGATATCACTGTGAAATGTTTCTCAAAACGTGGTTTGGTGTGAAAACAACCCCATCTTCTCGTCAAATTGTTTGCTGCTAGCCATGTAATCTGTGCACTTAAATTCATCCATAATTTTTTTATTCCAGGATTCAGTTTAAGGATACTGGAATGGTCAGTTTTTCACATAGTTCGTCCATCTTCATTGAATTTTTTTTTAAGCTGCTCGCAGTTATTTCACACTCAGTGTCATCAGTGCCATGGAGGAAATTGACTGTCCTGTTACATAGTTCGTTTTTTATTTTGCTGCTGCTTCTCACCTTGTAAACTTCAGCTTTGAATAATGTAGGCTCTTTCCGATACATACTCTACATTTCTTACCGGCTCGATCATCTGTGGCCAGTAAATTTATTGATGTTATGCTCAATCTCCATATAACCAATGAACTGTCACTTGCTGGTCCTAGGCTAAGCAGGGTATGATGTTGGGTGGAAAATTTAAATAACAAAGTTAAAATTCTGACCTCCTGAGATTGGGCAAGTCCTGGATCATGCACTGGTGCATATTCAACAATAACAGTGTCTTAAACCCTTTCGGGTTTCGGCCGTACTAGTATGGCTTACGCACCAGTGTCCTTGATGTGTAAGTAAGTAAGTAAGTAAGTAAATTTTATCTCATCCATAAAAAAAGGGTTATACACAATACAGTTACATAGAATTTATCATACATAGCCAGATTTGTGTATTAGAGAACCTGGATAACCAAAAAAGTCAGTCAGAGTGACTATTTCCTTGGGGTCCTTTTACCTTATTTTATAATATAAGGGTTATTATATTTTATTATTTTTCTAAATGAGTAACATCTTATTTTATATACTAAAAAGACTATCTATACACGAGGGTCATTAAGACTATCTACAATACGAGGGTCATTAAGACTATCTACTAGTACGCATGAGCTCTAGCGCCTTCAAATCTAGTGAGAGAACGTGGTAGGTCCTACATATGAAAGAATGGGTCTATGTGGTCATTGTCCGCTTATAAAAAACCATCTGCACAGACAGTGCATAATGAGAAAAAAAAAATCTACTTGACCGTGTTTTGGATTAATACAGCGATTTGCACTATATTTTCGAATGGTATTTATTGTTGTTATCTAGTTTTCCTGAGTTTCATTGTATAGAATGGAAGAATGTTAAGAAATTGAGATAATTTTGACTGGTTTTACAATGAAAAGTACCTTGAAATTGGCTCAAAATAGCAGGAAATGTTCGATTTTGACCAAAGGTTCAAAACGTAAACAAAATGTGCCTAAGCATCCCAATACACGTCAACTGGTGAGTCTAATATTCTTTCACAAGTGCGCAGATATTATTTATACCATTTCTACACTAATGTAGTAGTCTGCATAACAGTAATTCTTATTTTTTTTGTGAGAATAAAAATACTAAAGTGGAAAGCAAAAACGATGTAAGAGGGGCCTGGGGAAGTGACTAATGAACAGACGTAATTTATTTATGTGCCAGGAATGTCCTTCCTTGTTTATTCTGGACCTGTTGGAAATTGGCATCTTTTGAAATTTGTGTGAAAATTGGGCAAAATTGCTAAATTCTGACCACTTGACTGCGATAGTTGAATCGGTAATTGGTGGTTTCTTGTACTCAGTCGATAGAAAAATGGAGTTCTAGCGAAATAAATGTTATGATGTTTGTCGATAGTACTTGGAATGCCTAAAATAGGGTCAAAGTGCGGCAAAATCGCATGATGCGTTAAACATGCCGAGACCGTAAACTTCAGCCCGAAGAGATTTATTCCATAAAGTTTTCATCAAATTCATAATTTTGGTGTCATTTGATTGGGAAAAGATTCTCTATCTTTCATAAGAAAAAAATAATTTTTTTTTTTAATTTGGGGGACCTGAGGAGAACAAGTCTTTGAGAGGCCTGGTGGGACCTGAAAGGGTTAAAAAGTAAGTTTGTCTGCTCTGCAGATAGAGTATGTCTTGTTCACTAGACCACACCCCAGCCGCCTTTGGGATACTTTTTTTTTTTTTTTTTTATGCTCTGAGGGTTTTCTTAGTGGTAAACAAACATAGGCTTTAGCTTGAAATCTCTGGAGGCATTGGCACTTAACAGCAGAGTAAGCCTATCTGTCGTAGGCTTATACCCAGGCAGAGTTGCCTCCCCTCCTTTTGTGATTGAATGTTTGACACTGGCATTCTTTCAGAAGGAAGCACTGCCTTGTCCCATTATTGAGAAGAGACTTCTCCAATAACAGGCACTTCAAACTGTAGCTGAAGGCTTTCAGCAGCTTCCTTATTGACCCTGGAAGCCTCACTAGATCTCGCAACACTTTTATTATCAGCCTATTTCTTGAAACCCTCCAACTGCCCTTTGTGAGCTTTAAAATCGTCATATAGAGTAGCATCACTACTTGAGGGTGAATTATGTTTTAAATCATCATAAATATAATAATAATATAATATAGATTATTACTACAAGTTCATGTACAAGGTATACCGCTAGCTGACATCAATTGACCTACTACTAATAGGAAAACCCCTTGTTATAAGAACATAAGAAAGAAGGAACACTGCAAAAGGCCTACTGGTCCATGCGAGGCAGGTCCAATTCCCTACTGGTTAAGCTCCTGACTAGTTGAGGTCAGACGTCATTTACGGCGTGAGGCACAGCATCTAAACCTAAGTAGCACAAGCTAGTTAGCGGCCACTCAAACCATCCACAACCCACTCTTGTATTTATCCAACCTATTTTTTAAAACTACACGCGTCCTTGCTTCTATGACGGTACTCGAGTTGTTCCACTCATTCCCACAACTTTATACCAAACCAGTGCACTTCTATATCCTTCTGAAATCTGAATTTTCAATTTCAACCATTGCTGCGAAGTAAAGTCCTGTAAATAATTAGATATTTTTAGCAATATTGTATTTAATCCCTATTTAAATTCCTGTTTTCCATTTATACACCTCAATCATATCCCCCCTAATTCTATTGCCTTTCTAGAGAAGTGCAGATTCAGGCCTCAGTTATCCTCATAGGGAAGATTTCTGATACATGGAAATCAATTTGTCATCTTGCTTTGTTACATTTTCCAGCTGCATTTTTTTCCATTTGTATTACGGAGACCTAACTGTGAGCATAGTTAAATGAGGCTATCAAAGTTAAAGAGCTGAAGAACAACTGAGTACTTCTGTTTTTTAATTTTACTTCTTGCTATAAAGGCCAAGGATTCTGTTAACTTTATTGCGAAAAACGCTTATGCACTGTTGTTCAAGGTTTCAGATACTGCCTAACAAGAAACTCCTTAAATCCTTTGCCTTTTGCAACTCCGCAGTAGGTATCAATCTTAAGACCCCATCTCTCAATTAGCTTGTACGTGTGTGCACCCATGGGTATTTGCTGTCCAACATTTAGACTTTGCATTTGGTCTATATTTGGGCTTGCATTCTGCCAATTCTACGACCACCTTGCATCAGATTATTATAAATATCATTGGGTGCTCAATATCTCCTCGTTAGAATGAAAGTTGGACGGCCAGAGCATTTCAGGGCAAATTAGTGTCAGTTTTTTCCCAGGATGGACTCACACCAGTCGACTAACTCCCAGGTACCCCATTATTACGATGGGTGACATAGACAACGGGTTGTAAGGAAACACACCCAATGTTTCCACCATTTTCCTCCCCATTGCATGTTGAAATGAGAGCTATGCACACAGGCATGGTTGCATACTCAGATATCTTGCAGGCTCCTATCTCACTTTAAACTGCTTCCATCTCTTATTAATTTCTGGTCTTTGTTCAGGAGCTAAATTTGTCCGCCATTTTTTTAATGACTCAATTCTTTTTATTCTCTTTTTGCTTGATATGGTAAGATGGGTAATTGTAGAAAGCATGCTCACACTAATTGACAAATTCTAACTCATGTTTTTTCAATTTTTTTTGCTTGATTTTTAGTGAAGAAATTGCCTGTGTACTGCTTACTTTAGGGTCCATGATGACTTGAGTAACACAAAAGATGGCTTTAATAAATCATAAATTCAGTTATGATAGAACAAATAAGCCAGAGTGGTGTTAGGCAACCACACACAGGTAGCTTCAGGACTGAAGAGGAAACTGTAAACTGTATGTATACAACCTGCTATTGGCTTAAAGATGCTACCCCTATGACATTCATTTCCATCACTGATAGGATTGCCTAAAGTTAGCCCCCCCCACCCCCATCCCCACTGATGCTCCATAATGGCTCAGATGCTACCCAAGAGCGAGCTATTCATTTGCTCGCATATTGTATCTCAAATTTTTTCATCACAAACCTCAAAACTATCTAAATCTGGGCCACTACTATTTGCAATATTCTGGAGCATTTTATTAATTTTTTACAAGACAGTTGAGCTTGTCAAACTTTTAGATTCTAATTGAAAAATTTTGGTTTACCATTTGTGGGTAAGGAAAATTAAATAATTAGTGTAATGTAAAAGAATTAGAAAAAGAAATGGGGGTTGACAAAAGTTTTTATGCTACATATTAGCATAACAGTCATGGAGGAGCCTAGATAAAGTATTACAATGTTAGAGATGAGAATCCATTAACACTGACTGTTATTTCAGGAAGCCCAGGTTCAAACTAAATGATTACTTCCACAGAGTTCCATGAGAAATTCGTTCGAGGATAAAACAAAGCCTTTCAAGTGTTCAAAAACTAAAAGTTTTCTTCTACCAGATCCAGACTTTATTGGACATTTACTAAATCAATTAAAAACTGGTAGACTGGTGGTTGTTACACACTTTTCACTGCATCATGTGTTACCAGTTAATTCCCACTCAATTGTTACTTCCCAATAAATTGAGGAAAAGTTGGTCAAATTAGCTCTTTGACATTTACTGCATTTTATTAGGAAGAGATCACAAGTATTATCCTTAAAAGTGAAACAAAAATAAGCTGATAAATGTTGAATTTACATAAGTTTTTTATAATGATAACATTGAGTTAGATATTTGAAATATGTAGTAAAATTTGATTTACTGGCCTCAGTTTATCCCTGTTGAGGATCAGTGATATATGTTCGTGGTTTTGATCTCTGGTCAGTGCCATAGAATTACTGTCATAAGCTTGGCTCGCTCATGATATGCCGTGGGGGTAACTTTTGGATTTGATATCGAGGAAAATGGGTTTGTTGTGGCGAGTGTGCACGTTATGCACAGCCCACCCATGCAGTGTGATGGTTCAGCACTCGATACCATTGTGTTATTTTCATTTACCCTTTAGAAGACTGATTGACATCTGAATATTTTGTAATACTGAGGTAAACTTCCACATTTATTTGGTATTGTTCATACTAAAGATGATACAAAGCTAGGGTTAATGATCTTATGTATTGTCTGATATGACGGCTGAGAAGCAGTGTTTTTTTGTTAACTGACTTTTGAATTTGCAGAGACTGGGATTTGTTTTGGTTACTACCACACTTTGTGATCTGTTGCTAGAAATTGGAGTATCCATTTCCATACTTTTGTGCTGTTACTCCTTAGGTGTATTAAATGGCATTACAAAATCCACATGAATTACTGACTATATACTAGACAGTACTGTGTATAAATGTCATTGCAGATTGAGAGTGAAGTGAAGGAAATGGGTGGCAGCCTCAGCAGACTGATTGGTAATCAGCTTGGAACGCATACACAGAAGACTGTTTTAAACTCTATGGAAGATGTCAAACCTGAGTCTCATGTGTTACACACTGTTTCAGATGAGCTTACATCAGAGCATGCAGGTATTTAGCTGTTTATTCCAGGTATCCCATGTCTATACTGCTTTGCCTTCATGCCCAGTGAACCATCACTAGAATAACAACCTTATGGTAGTCTGTGTATTATTATACCAGTAGTAGACAATGTTGTTTGTTTTTTTAACCTGTTCAGCTTTTTTTTTTTTTTTTTTCATATTCTCACCTTGGTTGTCTGCACTGCCAGCTGCGTAAGCTTTAAGTACTATTTGGTTGCCCTCATCATTCAAGAAAGCTAAGCAAAAGGAATGGTGATAGGATGGGATTGCTTCTTGCATGGCATATAGGTCATATGCAAAAGGAAAAACTTGTGTGCATAACTAAAACAACAGAGGAGTCAGTTGTTATTAATGAGTTGGTTATTTGACCACTGTATGAGTGACCACTTCAAATGCTTATGGATATGTTATCTCTTAGGCAAAAGGATGTTAGAAACATCTTGGGAAACTAGTTTACTGCACAACTTTCCACATCCAGACAGTTAGTGTATGAGGGAATTCAACCAGAGTCCCCAGTTGGTCATGTCTTTTCACCTTCACAGTCAAAAGCAAAATGACCAACCAGCAAGAACAATCTCAACATTGACAGTTTTATAAATTGTTATTGGATAGTTATATGAACCGAATCAGTGAAAGCTAGGATCAGTTGGGCAGCCTAGTTAGTCCCTTAATAAATTCCCCAACGATGTTGAAGTGTGCAAGAAAGGTATAAAATACCGACAGTATGAAAGTTAAGACACATGTGCAACATCTGGATATCTTTATCGTAGATGTTTTGCCATCCAGTGGCTTTATCAATACAGATTCTAGGACATAAGAAGACAGTAGAACTATATACAAAAGATGAGGTAATCTACAATTACCGCTAGGAATTCAAGAATCCTACCTCATCAGCTATGATACATATAAACCAGGGGTGCCTTTTCAGAGAAATTCCCACAGTTTTGAGGGTTTGTTTCCCAGTGACTTTGGTGCTTCAGATTTTGTCTGCATGTACATTCCTTTCAAGAATGACGCCTGCCCTCCATTCACATTTAATTATCCTACATCAGATGGCTATATGGAGGCTTGACACTCTGGAGTCTGCTTTCTGTGGGAATGTTAAGGAAAGTACAGTGGTACCCCGAGTTTCGAACTTAATCTGTTCCAGGGGCTAGTTCTAAAGTCGCAATGTTCGAAACTCAAAGCAATATTTCCCATAAGGAATAATGTACACCCAGTTAATCCGCTTCAGACCCACAGAAATATTCACAAAAAATTAATTTTTTAAAGAATATAGTTTTACTTGCACAAAACATTTATAAATAAATATAGTACTTAAATGAGTAATGAAATAGATAAATAAACATTTAAAATAACATTTACCTACCTTTATTGAAAACTTGTTGGTATCTGGAAGATAAGGAGGAAGAGGAGAGAGAGGAAGGACTTATTATTGCCTCCACCACCGCAGCGCACTGCCTCGTATTTTTGTACAATTTCTTTCTTCACTTCTATGGTGTTTCTCACTTTCTTTACCAAAGGGCTTATTTCACAGTCACAATCAATAAACAAGCCACTAAACACAATGAATTTATTGTGAAATGTTTGGATGAGCATGCAGGGTAATGTTCATTCAAGGATAAATAAAGCTAGACTGGCTCACGATGCCTGCATGGGCGGGCGGACAGGTCTTGTATGCAGTTCGAGACACAGGGCACATTCAATTCTTGGGACAAAATTGGTGCGAAAAAAGAGGTCGAAACTTGAAGCATTCGATAGTCGATGACTTCGAAACTCGGGGTTCTGCTGTATTTCAGTTAATAAAACTAGCCAGCTCAGAAAACAAATTGGCTCTTCTAAGCTAACCTTGATGCACTAATCACAAACCTGAGCTCATTTAGTCTGTTATGTAAGGCTTTTTGAAATCTTAATCAATATTATTATTATATTAACACACTGGCCGATTCCCACCAAGGCAGGGTGGCCCGAAAAAGAAAAACTTTCACCATCATTCACTCCATCACTGTCTTGCCAGAAGGGTGCTTTACACTACAGTTTTTAAACTGCAACATTAACACCCCTCCTTCGGAGTGCAGGCACTGTACTTCCCATCTCCAGGACTCAAGTCCGGCCTGCCGGTTTCCCTGAATCCCTTCGTAAATGTTTCTTTGCTCACACTCCAACAGCACGCCAAGTATTAAAAACCATTTGTCTCCATTCACTCCTATCAACACGCTCACGCATGCCTGCTGGAAGTCCAAGCCCCTCGCACAACAAAAACCTCCTTTACCCCTCCCTCCAACCTTTCCTAGGCCGACCCCTACCCCGCCTTCCTTCCACTACAGACTGATACACTCTTGAAGTCATTCTGTTTTGCTCCATTCTCTCTACATGTCCGAACCACCTCAACAACCCTTCCTCAGCCCTCTGGGCAACAGTTTTGGTAATCCCGCACCTCCTCCTAACTTCCAAACTACGAATTCTCTGCATTATATTCACACCACACATTGCCCTCAGACATGACATCTCCACTGCCTCCAGCCTTCTCCTTGCTGCAACATTCATTACCCATGCTTCACACCCATATAAGAACGTTGGTAAAACTATACTCTCATACATTCCCCTCTTTTCTCCAAGGACAAAGTTATTTGTCTCCATTGACTCCTAAGTGCACCACTCACCCTTTTCCCCTCATCAATTCTATGATTCACCTCATCTTTCATAGTCCCATTCACTGACATGTCCACTCCCAAATATCTGAATATATTCACCACCTCCATACTCTCTCCCTCCAATCTGATATCCAATCTTTCATCACCTAATCTTTTTGTTATCCTCATAACCTTACTCTTTCCTGTATTCACTTTTAATTTTCTTCTTTTGCATACCCTACCAAATTCATCCACCAACCTCTGCAACTTCTCTTCAAAATCTCCCAAGAGCACAGTGTCATCAGCAAAGAGCAACTGTGACAACTCCCACTTTGTGTGATTCTTTATCTTTTAACTCCACGCCTCTTGCCAAGACCCTCACATTTACTTCTCTTACAACCTCATCTATAAATATATTAAACAACCACAGTGGCATCACACATCCTTGTTTAAGGCCTACTTTTACTGGGAAATAATCTCCCTCTTTCCTACATACTCTAACTTGAGCCTCACTATCCTCGTAAAAACTCTTCACTGCTTTCAGTAACCTACCTCCTACACCATACACTTGCAACATCTGCCACATTGCCCCCCCTATCTACCCTGTCATACGCCTTTTCCAAATCCATAAATGCCACAAAAACCTCTTTAGCCTTATCTAAATACTGTTCACTTGTATGTTTCACTGTAAACAGGTGGTCCACACACCCCCTACCGTTCCTAAAGCCTCCTTGTTCATCTGCTATCCTATTCTCCGTCTTATTCTTAATTCTTTCAATAATAACTCTACCATACACTTTACCAGGTATACTCAACAGACTTCTTTCTTTCTTTGAACACACCGGCCGTATCCCACCAAGGCAGGGTGGCCCAAAAAGAAAAACGAAAGTCTTCTTCTTTCTTTCAACACATCGGTCGTATCCCACCGAGGCAGGGTGGCCCAAAAGGAAAAACAAAAGCTTCTCCTTTTAAATTTAGTAATATATACAGGAGAAGGGGTTACTAAGACCCTTGCTCCTGGCATTTTAGTCGCCTCTTACAACACGCACGGCTTACGGAGGAAGAATTCTGTTCCACTTCCCCATGGAGATAAGAGGAAATAAACAAGAACTAGAAAGAAAATAGAAGAATACTCATAGGGGTGTGTATATATATGCTTGTACATGTATGTGTAGTGTGACCAAAGGGGTAAGTAGAAGTAGCAAGACATCCCTGAAATCTTGCAAGTTTTTGAGACAGAAAAAAAAGGCCCATCAGCAATCTTACCATCATGTAAAACAATTACAGGTTTTTGTTTCACACATCGTTTGGGCAGGACGGTAGTACCTCCCTGGGCAGTTGCTGTCTACCAACCTACTATCTAGGACTCAGCAGACTTCTTTATTATTATTATTATCACACTGGCCGATTCCCACCAAGGCAGGGTGGCCCGAAAAAGAAAAACTTTCACCATCATTCACTCCATCACTGTCTTGCCAGAAGGGTGCTTTGCACTACAGTTTTAAACTGCAACATTAACACCCCTCCTTCAGAGTGCAGGCACTGTACTTCCCATCTCCAGGACTTTAGTCCGGCCTGCCGGTTTCCCTGAATCCCTCCTAAAATGTTACTTTGCCCACACTCCAACAGCACGTCAAGTATTAAAAACCATTTGTCTCCATTCACTCCTATCAAACACGCTCACGCATGCCTGCTGGAAGTCCAACCCCCTCGCACACAAAAACCTCCTTTACCCCTCCCCCCAAACCCTTTTTCCTAGGCCGACCCTACCCCCTTCCCTTTCCCCAACTACAGACTGATACACTTTTGGAGTCATTCTGTTTCGCTCCATTCTCTCTACATGTCCGAACCACCTCAACAACCCTCCTCAGCCCTTGTGGACAACAGTTTTGGTAATCCCGCACATCCTCCTATTTCCCAAACTACGAATTCTTGCATTATATTCACACCACACATTGCCCTCAGACATGAATCTCCACTGCCTCCAGCCTTCTCCTCGCTGCAACATTCATCCCCCATGCTTCACACCCATATAAAGCGTTGGTAAAAACTTACTCTCATACATTCCCCTCTTTCCCTCCAAGGACAAAGTTCTTTGTCTCCACAGATCCTAAGTGCACCACTCACTTTTTTTTTCCCTCATCAATTCTATGATCACCCATCTTTCATAGACCCATCTGCTGACACTTTCCACCCCCAAAATATCTGAATACGTTCACCTCCTCCATACTCTCTCCCTCCAATCTGATATTCAATCTTTCATCACCTAATCTTTTTGTTATCCTCATAACCTTACCTTTCCTGTATTCACCTTTATTTTCTTCTTTTGCACACCCAAACCAAATTCATCCACCAATCTCTGCAACTTCTCTTCAGAATTCCCAAGAGCACAGTGTCATCAGCAAAGAGCAGCTGTGACAACTCCCACTTTGTGTGTGTTTTCTTATCTTTTAACTCCACGCCTCTTGCCAAGACTCTCGCATTTACTTCTCTTACAACCCATCTAAAAATTTATATTAAACAACCACGGTGACATCACACATCCTTCCCTAAGGCCTACTTTTACTGGGAAAAAATTTCCCTCTTTCCTACATATCTAACTTGAGCCTCACTATCCCCCGAAAAACTTTTCACTGCTTTCAGTAACCTACCTCCTACACCATACCACTTGCAACATCTGCCACATGCCCCCTATCCCCCCTGTCATATCCCTTTTTCCCAAAAATCCATAAATGCCACAAAGACCTCTTTAGCCTTATCTAAATACTGTTCACTTACATGTTTCACTGTAAACACCTGGTCCACACCCCCCTACCTTTCCTAAAGCCTCCTTGTTCATCTGCTATCCTATTTTCCGTCTTACTCTTAATTCTTTCAATTATAACTCACCAGGTAGTAGGTTGGTAAAACAGCAACCACCCAGGGAAGTACTACCGTCCCTGCCAGATGACTGTGAAACAAAAACCTGTAATTGTTTTGCATGATGGTAGGATTGCGGTTTTTTTTTTTCTGTCCCCTAAACACGCTAGATAACAGGGATATCTTGCTACTCCTACTTACACTTTGGTCACACTTCACAGACATGCACATGCATATATATATATACAGTGGACCCCCCCCGCATAAAGATGGCATCACATAGCGATTTTTCCGCATAAGATTACTTTTTCGCAAAATTTTTGCCGCCCCATACCGATTAAAAACCCGCTTACCCCGATTTTCGTCCGAGACGCGTCCAATGTGCCCTCACATGTCCCCGGCCGTCCATTTTTTTACCAGCCAGCCTCCCGCGGTAACATCCAAGCTACACTCGGATATTTCGTATTATTACAGTGTTTTCGGTGCTGTTTCTGGAAAAAAAGTGACCATGGGCCCCCAAGAAAGCTTCTAGTGCCAACCCTGTGGTAAAAAGGGTGAGAATTAGTATGGAAATTAAGAAAGATTTTAAAGGGGTTTTGGGGGCTAACCCTGAGAAGCCTATGCCAGTTGTGGAATCCATTGTGCCTACTTCAAAGATTAAGGAAATGTGTGCACAGTGGGTTGAACTGCAAACCTTTATAGATGAAAAACACCCTGACACAGCTGTTGCAAGCCTGCTGGTGACTATTTCAATGACAATGTTTTGGCCCATTTTAGGAAAGTCTTGAAGAACGGGAGGTACGAGCTCTATGGACAGATTTGTTGTGCGGGGCAGAGGTCCCCGTGACTCTCAAGCTGGTCCTAGTGGCATTAAAAGAAGAAGGGAAGTAACCCCAGAAAAGGACTTGCTACCTCAAGTCCTAATGGAAGGGGATTCCCCTTCTAAACAGTAAGAAGATAATGCTCTCCCCTCCTCCATCCCATCAATCATCACCAGATCTTCAATAAAAGTAAGTGTCATGTAATTGTGCATGCCTTTTTCAGTTTGTGTGTATTAAAATTAAAAATTTCATGTGGTAAAAAAAAAATTTTTTTCATATTTTGGGGCGTCTTGCACGGATTAATTTATTTTCCATTATTTCTTATGGGGAAAATTCATTCGCATAACGATTATTTCGCATAACGATGAGCCCTCTTGCACGGATTAAAATCGTTAACCGGGGGTCCACTGTACATACATCTAGGTTTTTCTCCTTTTTCTAAATAGCTCTTGTCCTTTTTTATTTCTTCTATTGTCCATGGGGGAAGTGGAAAAGAATCTTTCCTCCGTAAGCCATGTGTGTCGTATGAGGCGACTAAAAAAGCCCGGGAAACAATGGGCTAGTAACCCCTTCTCCTGTATACATTTACTAAAAAAGAGAAGAAGAAAAACTTATAAAACTGGGTTGCTTAAATGTGCGTGGATGTAGTGCGGATGAAAGAGAAACAGAAAGATTGCTGATGTTATGAATGAAAGAAGTTGGATGTCCTGGCTCTAAGCGAAACAAAGCTGAAGGGGGTAGGAGAGTTTCAGTGGGGGAAATAAATGGGATTAAATCTGGGTATCTGAGAGAGTTAGAGCAAAGGAAGGGGTAGCAGTAATGTTAAATGATCAGTTATGGAAGGAGAAAAGAGAATATGAATGTGTAAATTCAAGAATTTGTGGATTAAAGTAAAGGTTGGATGCGGGGAAGTGGGTCATAATAAGCGTGTATGCACCTGGAGAAGAGAGGAATGCAGAGGAGAGAGAGAGATTTTGGAGATGTTAAGTGAATGTATAGGAGCCTTTGAACCAAGTGAGAGAGTAATTGTGGTAGGGGACCTGAAAGCTAAAGTAGGAGAAACTTTTAGAGAGGGGTGGTAGGTAAGTTTGGGTGCCAGGTGTAAATGATAATGGGAGCCCTTTGATTGAACTTTGTTGTAGAATGGGGTTTAGTTATAGGTAATACATATTTTAAGAAAAAGAGGATAAATAAGTATACAAGATATGATGTAGGGCGAAAAAGACAGTAGTTTGTTGATTATGTATTGGGAGATTAAAAACTGCTGAGTAGACTTCAGGATGTACATGTTTTTTAGAGGGGCCACAGATATATCAGATCACTTTCTAGTTGTTAGCTACATGAAGTAAAATGTAGATGGGATACAAGGAGAATAGAAGCATCAGGGAAAGGAGAGGTGAAGGTTTATAAACTAAAAGAGGAGGCAGTTAGGGTAAGATATAAAAAGCTATTGGAGGATAGATGGGCAAATGAGAGCATAGGCAATGGGGTCGAAGAGGTATGGGGTAGGATTAAAAATGTAGTGTTAGAGTGTTCAGCAGAAGTTTGTGGTTACAGGAAAGTGGGTGCAGGAGGGAAGAAGGAGCGATTGGTGGAATGATGATGTAAAGAGAGTGTAAGGGAGAAAAAGTTAGCATATGAGAAGTTTTTAAAAATTAAAGTGATGCAGGAGGGAAGGGAGTATATGGAGAAAAAGAGAGAGGTTAAGAGAGTGGTGAAGCATGTAAAAAGGAGCAAATGAGAGAGGGGGTGAGATGTTATCAAAAATTTTTGTTGAAAATAAGAAAAATTTTTTGGAGTGAGTTTAACAAGTTAAGAAAGCCTAGAGAACAAATGGATTTGTCTTTTAAAAATGGGAAAGGGGAAAGAGTTATTAAATGGGAGTTAGGGGTTTGGAAGTGGAGGGAATATTTGGGGAAATTTTGTTAAATGTTGATGAAGATAGGGAAGCTGTGTTTTCGTGTATAGGGCAAGGGGGAATAAAATCTTGTGGAGTGAGGAAACCAGTTTGAGTGTGGGGGAAGTTCGTGAGGCGTAGGAAAAATAAAAGGGGGTTTTAAAGGCAGCCGGGATTGTGGAATATAGATAGAAATTTTTAAAAACAGGTGGGGAATATTTTTGGGAGTGGTTGGTGCAATTATTTAATAAAGTAGGGAAGGGGTAAGGACTAGGATTGGCAAGAGCATGATAGTTCCTTTTTTAAAAAAGGCAAAGGGATAAAGAGAGGCAAAAAATTATGGGGGATAAGTCTTTTTGGTGTCCGGGAAAAGTGTATGGTGGGAGTTATAATTAAAAGAATTAAAGAGTAAGAGGGGGAAAATAGGTAGAATGAACAAGGGGGTTTTAGGAAAGGTAGGGGGTTGTGGACCAGGTGTTTAAAGTGAAACAATAAGTAAACAGTATTTGATAAGGCAAAAGGGGCTTTGTGGATTTATGGTTTTGGGGAAAAAGGAATGACAGGGGGGATGGGGGGGGGGCAATTGGCAGAGTTGCAAGTGTATGGTTTTTAGGAGGTGGGTTACTGAAAGAGTGAAGAGTTTTTAGAGGTAGTGGGCTCAATTTAAAGGTATGTAGGAAAAGGGAAATTTTTTCCCAGAAAAGTGGCCTTAGAAAGGATGTTTGATGTCCCCGGGGTTGTTAAAATTTATTTTAGATGGGGTTTTTAAGAGAAGTAAATGCAGGGTCTTGGCAAGGGGTTTGGAGTTAAAAGATAAAAAAATCAAAACCCCAAAGTGGGAGTTGTCACAGCTGCTCTTTGCTGATGACACTGTGTTTTGGGAGATTCTGAAGAGAATTTTTGCAGAGAGGGGGTGGATAAATTTTGGTG
This sequence comes from Cherax quadricarinatus, assembly GCF_026875155.1. NCBI lineage: Eukaryota > Metazoa > Arthropoda > Malacostraca > Decapoda > Parastacidae > Cherax > Cherax quadricarinatus. The sequence goes on along the minus strand of NC_069407.1, from coordinate 11,285,253 downwards.
GTGTGCAAAAGAAAAATTAAAGGGTGAATACGGAAAGAGTAAGGTTATGGGGATAACAAAAGATTAGGTGATAAAGATTGAATATCGATTGGAGGGAGAGAGTATGGAGGAGGTGAACGTTTCCCGATATTTGGGAGTGGACTTGTCAGCGGATGGGTCTATAAAGATGGGTGAATCATAAAAGTGGGGGAAAAAGAGTGGGGGTTTTTGCACTTGGGAGTCTGTGGAGCAAAAAACTTTGTCCTTGGAGGCAAAGGGGGAATGTATGAGAGTATAGTTTTACCAACGCTTTTAAAGGGTGTGAAGCGGGGGGGTGTGAATGTTGCGGGCGAGGAGAAGGCTGGGGGCAGTGGAGATGTCATGTTGAGGGCAATTTGTGGTGTGAATAAAATGCAGAGAATTCGTAGTTTGGAAGTTAGGAGAGGTGGGGATTTCCCAAAATTTTGCCCAAAGGGCGGGGAAGGGTTGTTGAGGGGTTTCGGACATGAGAGAGTGGAGGAAAACAAAATGACTTCAAGAGTGTATCATCTTAGGGAAGGAAGGCGGGGGGGGGGTCGCCTGGGAAGGTTGGAGGGGGGGGGTTTTAAAGGGGGTTTTTTGGTGCGAGGGGCTTGGACTTCCGGAGGCATGCAAGAGCGTGTTTGATAGGAGGGAATGGGGGAAAAATTTTTTTTAATACTTGTGTGCTTTTTGGATGTGGCAAAGTAACATTTATAAAGGGATTCGGGAACCCCGGCAGGCCGGGGCTTGAGTCCTGGAGATGGGAAGTACAGTGCCTCATCGAAGGGGGGTGTTTTAAAAGTTGCAGTTTAAAAACGTAGTGTAAAAGCACCCTTCTGGCAAGAAGTGATGGAGTGAATGATGGGGAAAGTTTTTTTTTTTTCGGGCCCCCCCTACCTTGGGGGGAATCGGCCAGTGTGATAAAAAAAAAAAAAAAAAAAAAAAAAAAAAATAACTCTACCCTACACTTTACCGGTAACTCAACAAATTTCCCCCCCATAAATTTTTTCCTCTCTTTTGTCCCCTTTGCCTTTATTAAAAGGAATAAGCAGCTCTCTGCCAATCCCTAGGGACCTTTCCCCCTTTCCATAATTTTTTAAATAATTGCACCAACCACTCCAAAACATATCCTCACCCCGCTTTTAACTTTCTTCTTTACCCCGTCAAACCCCCGGGTGCTTACCCCCTCTCATTTTAACCTGCCTCCGAACTTCCCCCCCCACTACAAATGGCTCTTCCTCCTCCTACAAAATGCTATTCCTCCTTGCCTATACACGAATCAAAAGCTTCCTTTCTTTACAACATTCAAAAATTCCTCAAAATATTCCCCCCCTTCCCAATACCTCGACTCTCCATTTAAAAAACTCTCCTCTCCATTTTTAACTGGAAATCCATTTGTTCTCTAGGCTTCCCTTAATTGTTAATCTCATCCAAAACTTTTTCTTTTTTTCAACAAAAAATTTTTTGAAACAATTTCCCCACTCTCTCTTTGCTTCTTTTTACATTGTTCACCCTTCTTAACCTCTTTCTTTTTTCCCATAACTCTTCCCTCCTTTTATCACTTACTTTTTAAAAACTTCTCATATGCTAACTTTTTCTCCCCTTTCAATTCTCTTTACATCATTCACCAACGCTCCTCTTCCCTCCCGCACCCCTTTCCTGTAACCCCAAACTTTGCTGAACCTCTAAACCCACATTTTTTTAAACCTTCCCCATCCCCTTGACCCATTGCCTATCTTCTTACCCTTTATCCCCCAATAGCTGTTTATTCTTACCCCTAACTGCTGTCTTTTGTTTATAAACCCTTTATCTTTTCTTCCCCGATGCTTTTTTCTCCTTGTATCCCTTTTACCTTTTACTCTCAGTGGTAAAAAACCCAAAAAGTGATCGATATATCTTGGCCCCCTATAAAAATGTACCCTGAAGTCTACCAAAAAGTCTTTTATTACCAATACTAATCCCAAAAAACTACTGTTTTCGCCTAATCATACTTGTATACTTTTTTATCCTCTTTTTCTTAAAAATATGTATTACCCATAACTAAATCCCTTTTTTATACAAAGTTCAATCAAAGGGCCCCATTATCTTTAACCTGGGACCCCAAACTTACCTCCCACCCTCTTTTAAAATTTCTCCCACTTTAGCATTCAGGGGCCCCCACCACAATTTTATTCCTTTGGGTTTAAAAGGTTCCTATCATTCCTTAACATCCCCCAAAAAACTCTCTCTCCTCTACATTTTCCCCTCTTCCCGGGGCTACAGGCTTTATGACCCCTTTTTGCATCAACCTTTACTTTAATCCACATAATTCTTGAATTTAACCCTTCATATTCTCTTTTCCCCTTCCATAATGTCCTTCAAAATTACTGTCCCCCTTTCCCTTTGTCTAACTCTCTCAGATACTCCAGATTTACCATTATTTCCCCCCCGAAACTCCCTACCCTTTTGCTTTGTTTCGTTAGGGCCGCCAGACATCCAAATTTTTTTTCATTCTAAATTCAGCAAACATCTGTTTCTTTATCAGACTAAAACCCCCCACTTCATGCATCCCAGTTTATAAAGTTTTTTTTTCTTTTTTTAGTAAAGTCTACAGGAGAAGGGTTTTTCTAGCCCATTGCCCCGGCATTTTAGTGCCTATACGACAGCATGGCTTACGGAGGAAAAATTCTTTTCCACTTTCCCATGGACATTAGAAGAAATAAAGAAGAACAAGAGCTATTTAGAAAAAAGAGAAAAATCTAGATGTACGTATATATATATATATGCATGTTCGTGTCTGTGAAGTGTGACCAAAGTGTAAGTAGGAGTAGCAAGATATCCCTGTTATCTAGCGTGTTTATGAGACAGAAAAAGAAACCAGCAATCCTACCATCATGCAAAACAGTTACAGGTTTCTGTTTCACAGTCATCTGGCAGGACGGTAGTACTTCCCTGGGTGGTTGCTATCTACCAACCTACTACCTACTGTTCTGTTCTGTTCTGTTTGTGTGTTATATATACAGGTCAGCCATCACTAATCCGGCAATCAGTTATCCGGTTCCATCACTAATTGGCACTAATTTCTGCTAGTATGATTTTGAATTTCATAATTATACTGACTCATATTTCATCATTATACTACTCAGAAATTGTGCAGATGGTTGTAGATCCACAGCAGCAAGCCAGTGGAGGAGAAAGCAGTGATGAAAGTGAGGAAGATGTAGCAATGTCTCTATTGATAGGTTAATTAAGTGTATTCTAACCTAACCACTCTTTAATCCTGCAAACTCACTAATCCGGCACATTACAGGTCCCAACGATTTTGGACTAGTGATGGCCGACCTGTATTGGTTATTTATGTTTACTTTTTTTTTTTGTTTGTTTACAGATCTCTAATTTTTGTGTGTGAATGTATACCTCCATATGAGGTCTCTTGAACAAGCAGTTTGATTTCAGCCATTTTTTTTCTTTGCGTTGTCAGTAAACTTGAGAAAAACGTAAGTGTTTTTTACTTAAACCAGTTATCAGAAAAAAAAAAAATTTTCCTTATGAACTTGAGTTTTTAAAAGAGTAGGAAAGATATTAATGATGATATGTAATAATTTTTATATAGGGGGGTTGCCTGAGACAAAAATTATTTCAAGGGTTCCACAAGGTTAAAAAGGTTGAGAAATGCTGCCTTAACCTTTTGACTGTATTGGTCGTATATATACGTCTTACGAGCCAGTGTTTCGGACATATTAATACACATAAAGTCAAGCGGCTTCAAATCAAGCAGGAGAAAGCTGGTAGGCACACATGTGAGAGAATGGGTCTGTGTGGTCAGTGTGCACCACATAAAAAAAATCCTGCAGCACGCAGTGCATAATGAGAAAAAAACTGACCAGTTTTTTGGATTAAAACTCCGACTTTGAGGTGTATTTTCGTATAGTATTTATCGTTGTATTCTCGTTTTCATGGTCTCAGGTGATAAAATGGAAAACATGTTACAGAAATAAAGATGATTTTGATTAGTTTCATGATGAAAACGACCTTGAAATTTAGCTCAAAGTAGCGGAAATGTTCGATTTTTACCAGTGTTCAGGAGTAAGCAAATTACACCACACGTCCAATACACGTCAGCTGGGGAGTCTGATATTCTTTCACTAGTGCACTGATATTATTTATACCATTTTTACAATAATGCAGTAGTCTGCATAACAGTAAATTTTGTATTTTTTGTATGAATAAAAAATAAAAATAGAAAGCAATAGTAATATAAGAGGGGCTTAGAGATGTGACTAATGAACAGAGGATATGTTATTTTAGTGCCAAGAATGTCTACATTGTTTATTCTGGACCCTATTTTGAAATTGGCATCTTTTTTAATTTGCGTGAAATTGGCCAAATTGCCAATTTCTGACTACTTTATTGGGTAGTTCAATCGCTAAATGGGCAGTTTCTTGTACTCAACGGATAGAAAAAATAAAGTTCTAAAGAAATAGCTATGAGTTTGGTCAACTGGAACAACAGAATTGGCCAAAAACAGAGATCAAAGCCAGCGAAATCGCTGATGCGTATATGTCGCTGAGACCGCTAACTTCGGGGGAGCATAATTCCGTGAGTTTTTGACCAAATTTCGTACTTTTGGTGTCATTACCATCGGGAAAAGATTCTCTATCATTTCATAAGAAGAAATAATTTTTTATTTTTCCAAAAATTTTGCGACATAGAATGACAGTTGCAGAAAGGGGTTTGCCACAGTCAAAGGGCTAAACGGTGGGATAGTTTTGAAATGCTTCTGTATTGTTTGATTATACAGTCAGTTTCATGAAGCTCCATATTATACAGTCAGCTCTCATGAAGCTCCAAATTATACAGTCAGCTCTCATGAAGCTCCAAATTATAGTCAGCTCTCACGATGCTCCAGATTATACAGTTGCTCTCGTGAAGCTCCAAATTATACAGTCAGCTCTCACGAAGCTCCAAATTATACAGTTGCTCTCATGAAGCTCCAGATTATACAGTCAACTCTCATGAAGCTCCAAATTATACAGTCAGCTCTCATGAAGCTCCAAATTATACAGTCAGCTCTCGTGAAGCTCCTCTGCGTAGTACAATTTTTCATAAATTCGGTTGAAAAAGTACAGTATATCTGAAATTGAATAGCGTATATTATGAAGGCCTTGCCATGTGTTGTTCAGTTTTTGATATACGTACAAATACATACATTCTTTTTAATCGCATTTATAAAAAATTTGCACTGTACAGTGTATTGAGAAACTTTGTAAGTGTAATGGCTGTAATTAATATTAGAAAAATGTCACGATGGCAAGGAAAGTGATTAGACGATAATGAAAACTTTGAAAATAAGGGAGGTGGTGCCATTGGTGACACTGTTAAAATTGCTTGTGCTTTTTTGCTTTAGAGTATTGTTCAGTGTTGACAGTTCCATTCAGGAAAGGAGAGATATTAGAGCTGGAACAGATTCATTGATCATTTAAGGCTTGCATAAAGCCATTACAGCATTTTAAGTTATTAGGAATGCTTCATTATCTTCAGTAGGTACTTGTAGTGGGGTAGAGAGGGATGCACAATAATATATGCGTGAAAGGTGCTTGAGGGCCTGGTCCTAAATCTGCACATGTCTATAACATACTGGAGTAAGAGAAAAAGGATAATGTTCAGAATAGTCAGTGAATGGCAGAGGCATTGTAGACACAGTAATGAACACTATCAATATCCATGGTACCAGACTCCTTAGCATCTTACCAAAGGATATCAGAAACAGCTGGAGCAAGTGTAGAGGTCTTTAAGAGAAAACTCAACAGTTTTTGCTACCAAGTGATATATCATCTAAGCTGTGATGGATATGTGGGCCAGCAGGGCGCCAGTAATAGTAGCCTGGTTTAACAGGCAAGCTCAAAACAAGCCTGGCCCAGGGCTGGGCTTCACGAGTAGGAAAACTCAAAACCCATCAAAGGTAAAGGTATACAAGTTTTCTCAGAGAAAGCTATTTTTAAGGAATGCTTCCCCAGTGCAGATCAAGGGAAGAGGTGTACGTTGTGGGTAGTTTTGTGTATATTTATACTCTTGTCTGTTTTGTATTTTTGTCTCTATATACTGTACAAAAGGAGAGCAGATGATAGAGTGGGAGAGGCACTGTCAAGAAATTTTAATGAAAATAAGAAAAAAATTTGGAGTGAGTTAAACAAGTTAAGAAAGCCTAGGGAAAGTATGGATTTGTCAGTTAAAAACAGAGTAGGGGAGTTAGTAGATGGGGAGAGGGAGGTATTAGGTAGATGGCAAGAATATTTTGAGGAACTTTTAAATGTTGAGGAAGAAAGGGAGGCGGTAATTTCATGCACTGGTCAGGGAGGTATACCATCTTTTAGGAGTGAAGAAGAGCAGAATGTAAGTGTGGGGGAGGTACGTGAGGCATTACGTAGAATGAAAGGGGGTAAAGCAGCTGGAACTGATGGGATCATGACAGAAATGTTAAAAGCAGGGGGGATATAGTGTTGGAGTGGTTGGTACTTTTGTTTAATAAATGTATAAAGAGGGGAAGGTACCTAGGGATTGGCAGAGAGCATGTATAGTCCCTTTATATAAAGGGAAAGGGGCCAAAAGAGACTGTAAAAATTATAGAGGAATAAGTTTACTGAGTATACCAGGAAAAGTGTACGGTAGGGTTATAATTGAAAGAATTAGAGGTAAGACAGAATGTAGGATTGCGGATGAGCAAGGAGGTTTCAGAGTGGGTAGGGGATGTGTAGATCAAGTGTTTACATTGAAGCATATATGTGAACAGTATTTAGATAAAGGTAGGGAAGTTTTTATTGCATTTATGGATTTAGAAAAGGCATATGATAGAGTGGATAGAGGAGCAATGTGGCAGATGTTGCAAGTATATGGAATAGGTGGTAAGTTATTAAATGCTGTAAAGAGTTTTTATGAGGATAGTGAGGCTCAGGTTAGGGTGTGTAGAAGAGAGGGAGACTACTTCCCGGTAAAAGTAGGTCTTAGACAGGGATGTGTAATGTCACCATGGTTGTTTAATATATTTATAGATGGGGTTGTAAAGGAAGTAAATGCTAGGGTGTTCGGGAGAGGGGTGGGATTAAATTTTGGGGAATCAAATTCAAAATGGGAATTGACACAGTTACTTTTTGCTGATGATACTGTGCTTATGGGAGATTCTAAAGAAAAATTGCAAAGGTTAGTGGATGAGTTTGGGAATGTGTGTGAAGATAGAAAGTTGAAAGCGAACATAGAAAAGAGTAAGGTGATGAGGGTATCAAATGATTTAGATAAAGAAAAATTGGATATCAAATTGGGGAGGAGTAGTATGGAAGAAGTGAATGTTTTCAGATACTTGGGAGTTGACGTGTCGGTGGATGGATTTATGAAGGATGAGGTTAATTATAGAATTGATGAGGGAAAAAAGGTGAGTGGTGCGTTGAGGTATATCTGGAGTCAAAAAACGTTATCTATGGAGGCAAAGAAGGGAATGTATGAAAGTATAGTATTACCAACAGTCTTATATGGGTGTGAAGGTTGGGTGGTAAATGCAGCAGCGAGGAGACGGTTGGAGGCAGTGGAGATGTCCTGTTTAAGGGCAATGTGTGCTGTAAATATTATGCAGAAAATTCGGAGTGTGGAAATTAGGAGGTGTGGAGTTAATAAAAGCATTAGTCAGAGGGCAGAAGAGGGGTTGTTGAGGTGGTTTGGTCATTTAGAGAGAATGGATCAAAGTAGAATGACATGGAATGCATATAAATCTATAGGGGAAGGAAGGCGGGGGTAGGGGTCGTCCTCGAAAGGGTTGGAGAGAGGGGGTAAAGGAGGTTTTGTGCGCAAGGGGCTTGGACTTCCAGCAAGCGTGCATGAGCGTGTTAGATAGGAGTGAATGGAGACAAATGGTACTTGGGACCTGACGATCTGTTGGAGTGTGAGCAGGGTAATATTTAGTGAAGGGATTCAGGGAAACCGGTTATTTTCATATAGTCGGACTTGAGTCCTGGAAATGGGAAGTACAATGCCTGCACTTTAAAGGAGGGGTTTGGGATATTGGCAGTTTGGAGGGATATGTTGTGTATCTTTATATGTGTATGCTTCTAGACTGTTGTATTCTGAGCACCTCTGCAAAAAACAGTGATAATGTGCGAGTGTGGTGAAAGTGTTGAATGATGATGAAAGTATTTTCTTTTTGGGGATTTTCTTTCTTTTTTGGGTCACCCTGCCTCGGTGGGAGACGGCCGACTTGTTGAAAAAAAAAAACACTGTACAAATACAATTTATTGTGTATAATATTTCTCTTAATTGTATCTAAATTTGTTGCATTTTTAAAACCATATCATCAGTCTCCCATCATGGTAGAATGACTAACAAAAGGAAACTTTGACTATCATTCATTCCATAGCTGTGTTGCCAGAAGTGCACTGACATCATAATTCACAATCCTTTACACATGTTGCAAATATATGTAACATTCACAACTAGGAATATGACTTAATGTTGAGGCTTTGGTTTTTCTACATGCAAGATTTGAATGTCCACCAAAATATTAAAAAAATTTCAGATGTGCTGGTGAAGGGGACTGAGACTGAAAGCATCACTCCTCCTGTATCTGAGGCAGGCAATGATGATGAAGTCTTGGGTAGTGCTCTCGTCCAGGAAGGCAATGTAAAGGTTGTAGATGTTAAAAAGAAATTAAGTTCATCAGAGAAGAAAAGAGGTAGGAAGAAATTTTTGGGAGATAATGCAGTTATACCAAAAAGACCTAGGAGGAGCCTGATGGATGAATACGTAACAGCACAAAATAAAATGAAAAGTATTTCAGAGGAATCCAGTACAAAGGAGCAGGAGGCAGAATATGAGGTACAAACCATCATGGACTTCAAAAAAAGTCAGGTGTGTATTTTTCTTAGTTAAAAAAATTGGGGGGAAGTTGTCATTAAATTAATGAACAATGAAAAGGTAAATCCCATGTGGATGGAAAATTTAAAATGAGTGGAAAGGATTTGTGTACGTCTGCTTCAGTCTGCTGAACAGGGTCTTTGAATGAGAACTGAAATGCACAGGTCCTTTCCTTCTGGGGGAAGTCATTTTTTTAGGAGAAGATAGCAAAGCAAAAAATGTATAAATTGGAAACATATAAAAAACAGGAAAGTTAATAAGGAAGGGGTTTTGGTGGGACGGGCAACCACCCGGGGAATACTACCTTCCTGCCAGATGACTGTAAAAACAAAAACCTGAAAACGGTTTTCCCATGAGGGAAGGATTGCGGTTTTTCCTTTTTCTGTCTCAAAAACCCGTTTAAAAAAACAGGGTTTCCCTTCCCTACCCTACTTACATTTTGGGTCACACTTCAAGACACGCAAAAGAAATTATATAAATACATCTAGGTTTTTCCCCTTTTTCAAAATAGCTCTTGTTGTTCTTTTTTTTCTTCTATTGCCCAAATGGGGAAGGGGAAAAGAATCTTTCCTCCGTAAACCAGGGCCATGTCGTATGGGCGGACAAAAATGCCGGGGCAATGGGCAGAAACCCCCCCTTCTCCTGTGGACATTTCAAAAAAAGAAAAGAAAAAAAATTTTAAAAAAAACTGGGAGGGCTTAAATTTTCGGGGAAAGTAGTCCCGGATGCCCAGAAACAGATGATTGTAAAGTTATGAATGAAAAAAATTTTTAAAATGTCCGGGCCCCTAAGCAAAACAAAAGCTGAAAGGGGGGGATTTTTCAGGGGGGGGGGAAAAAATGGGTTTTAAATCTGGAGTATCTGGGGAGGTTGGGAGCAAAGGAAGGGGAAAGCAGTAAGGTTAAAATGTCAGTTATGGAAGGAGAAAAGAGAATATAAAATGTGAAATTCAAAAATTTTGGGATTAAAGAAAAAGGTTGTTTGCGAGAAGGGGGTTTTTTTTTTTAAGCTGTTTGCCCCGGAGAAGAGGGGAAATGCAGGGGGGAGAGAGAGAGTTTTTGGGGAATTTAAAGGGGGGCAGGGGGCAATTTTCCGCGCCCTTCTTCCAAAAACCCCTTAAAAAATCGAAAAAATAGGGAAATTGAGTTTTTATATACTGAAAAATAGCAAAAACCTCTTTGGCAACAAAAGGAAACCAGAATGAATTTTCTAGGGACTTTTCCCACAAGAAATTTTATTCATTTATATCAGGTAGGTACGGGGGAGGGTTGGTCCCGGGATTGCCACGGCCTATATTTTTTTTTTGAGGGTTATTTTCTTTTTTTTTTTTATCCCCTTTTTTCTTGCATTTTTCTTTCTAATATAAAAAACCCTGACTTTTTGGAAACCTTAAAACATTTAGGGGGAAATTATCGGCAGACTTATGACTCCCGGGGAAACCAAGGGGCCCGGTCAGCAGTTTTCCCTTTGCCCCCGAGGGGGCCACCCAGGAATCACCCTTTTATTTGGGGCCTTTATCAGTTTTATATATCAATTTCTACGGTTTTAATTTGTTTTATCAAAATTAAACCCAAATATGATATAATAAACACTCTAAATAACATACAAACATGTTTTTTACTTGGGACTGAATAAAAAGGCCATAAAAATGGCCCAGAGATTTCGGGAAAATTTCGATATAAAAGTGTAATGGTCACCCTTTTCGTCTTGATTAAAAGGGGGAAAAGGGGTTTTTTAGAGGCTAACTGCACTAGAAAAATCAGTTTTCTAAAAAATACACCCAAAAAAAACGCGATTTTCGCGAAAAAAATTTTTTTTTTTTTTTAGACGGGGGCCCGGGCCCCGTTCCCGGCCCATATCTCGGAAATAACTTATTCAAACCCAAAAATTTGATGTGGGTCCTTTTTTTACTTTAAATTTAAAAGGAATAATATTCACGATATTGTAGAAAAAATTTATTTCTTTTATTTTGAAACCTAGAATTTTTGGGAAAAATTCCAAATACTTTGGGGGTTTTTGTGGGAGTAAAGGGCAGATTTTTTTGCCATATTCCCGGGTACTAACAAAAATTTTTTTTTTGTGAAATAACGATAAGGTTTTTTTGAGGGGGAAATCTTTACGGTCCCCAATTTTTTACATTGTTCTTCGGGAACCCCCCCCTTCCCAAACCAACCCCCACACCCAAAAGGTTCCCCCAAGGGCCCCCCCCCCCCCCCCCCCGCCCCTAGTTTTTGGGAGGAAAAATATTTCCCCCCCCCGGAAAGGTAAACCCCCTTTTGGCCCCTTGATTCAACCCCAAAAAATTTAGAAAAATTTTTTTTGGGGAGGGTTTTTTTAAAAAAACGAAAATTGGGAAATTTGCCCTTTTTTCCCCCAAAAAGGGGAAAAATGGGCCTTTGAACCAAATTAGGTGTTTTTTGGTAAAGGGGGCCTTTGAAAGTAAAAAGGGAAAATTTTTAAGGGGAAAAAAAAAGGGTTTTGTGGTAGGTAAGTTTGGGGGGGCCCGGGTTAAAAAGATAATGGGAGCCCTTTGATTGAAATTTGTTAGAAAGGGGTTTAGTTATAGGGAATTTAAAATTTTTTTGAAAAAAAAAGGGTAAAAAAGGGATACAAGATAGATGGGAGGGCGAAATGACTTTGTTTGTTGGTTATGTATTGGTAGATAAAAAGACCGTTGATGACTTCAGGGTGTACATGTTTTTAAAAGGGGCCACAGATATATCAAATCCTTTCTAGTTGTAGCTACCCCTGAGAGTAAAAGGGGATGGGATACAAAAAGAATAGAAAGCATCAGGGGAAAAGAAAAGGTGAAGGTTTTATAAAATAAAAAGGAGGCAGTTAGGGTAAATTAAAAAAGCTATTGGAGGATAGATGGGCTAATGAGGCATAGGCCCAAAGGGGTGAAGGTAAGGGGTAGGTTTAAAAAAAAGTAAATGTTAGTGTTTTTGCAGAAAATTTTTTTGGTTACAGGGGGAAATGGGTGCAGGAGGGGAAAAGGAGCGATTGGGGGAATTTATGATGTAAAGAGAGTAGTAAGGGGGAAAAAAAATTAGTAATGAGAAAATTTTTACCCAAAATGGGAATGATGCAAGGGGGGAAAAGGGAATGGGAAGGAAAAAAAAAGAGGGTTTAAAAAGTTTGGGGGAAGCAAAGTAAAAAAAGAGCAAATTTAGAAAAGTGGGTGAGATTTTTAACAACAAAATTTTGGGGGGGGGAAAAAAAAGAAAAAAATTTTTGGAAATGAGAAATTTAAAAATTAAGAAAGCCTAGGAACAAATGGATTTTTTCAGTTAAAAATGGAGGGAAGTTTTTAAATTTGGGGGTTTAAAAGGTATTTGGGGGGATGGGGGGAAATTTTGAGGAAAATTTTTAAAGTTGGGTTTAAAATAGGGAAGCTGTTTATTTTTGGGGTATAGGGGGAAGGAAAGGGAAAAACAAAATTTTTAGGGAGTGAGAAGAGCCATTTTGATTTTGGGGGAAATTCGTGAGGGGAGTAGGGAAAATGAAAGGGGTTTAAAGGGACTGGGATTGATGGGATAAAGATTTGAAATGTTAAAAGAGGTGGGGGTATAGTTTTGGAGTGGTTGGGGCAATTTTTTTTAATAAATGTATGGAAGAAGGTAAGGTACCTAGGGATTGGCAGAGAGCATGCATAGTTCCTTTGTATAAAGGCAAAGGGGATAAAAGAGAGTGCAAAAATTATAGGGGGATAAGTCTGTTGAGTATACCTGGTAAAGTGTATGGTAGAGTTATAATTGAAAGAATATAAGAGTAAGACGGAAATAGGATAGCAGATGAACAAGGAGGCTTTAGGAAAGGTAGGGGGTGTGTGGACCAGGTGTTTACAGTGAAACATATAAGTGAACAGTATTTAGATAAGGCTAAAGAGGTCTTTGTGGCATTTATGGATTTGGAAAAGGCGTATGACAGGGTGGATAGGGGGGCAATGTGGCAGATGTTGCAAGTGTATGGTGTAGGAGGTAGGTTACTGAAAGCAGTGAAGAGTTTTTACGAGGATAGTGAGGCTCAAGTTAGAGTATGTAGGAAAGAGGGAAATTTTTTCCCAGTAAAAGTAGGCCTTAAACAAGGATGTGTGATGCCACTGTGCTTGTTTAATATATTTATAGATGGGGTTGTAAGAGAAGTAAATGCGAGGGTCTTGGCCAGAGGCGTGGAGTTAAAAGATAAGAATCACACACAAAGTGGGAGTTGTCACAGCTGCTCTTGCTGATGAACACTGTGCTCTTGGGAGATTCTGAAGAGAAGTTCAGAGATTGGTGGATGAATTTGGTAGGGTGTGCAAAAGAAGAAAATTAAAGGTGAATACAGGAAAGAGTAAGGTTATGAGGATAACAAAAAGATTAGGTGATGAAAGATTGAATATCAGATTGGAGGGAGAGAGTATGGAGGAGGTGAACGTATTCAGATATTTGGGTGGACGTGTCAGCAGATGGGTCTATGAAAGATGAGGTGAATCATAGAATTGATGAGGGAAAAAGAGTGAGTGGTGCACTTAGGAGTCTGTGGAGACAAAGAACTTATCCTTGGAGGCAAAGAGGGGAATGTATGAGAGTATAGTTTTACCAACGCTCTTATATGGGTGTGAAGCATGGGTGATGAATGTTGCAGCGAGGAGAAGGCTGGAGGCAGTGGAGATGTCATGTCTGAGGGCAATGTGTGGTGTGAATTATGCGAGAATTCGACCATACCCCCGCGGATTGAACCGGTCATAGAGTCATTACGATCTTGATCGAGAGTTCGTAGTTTGGAGTTAGGAGAGGTGCGGGATTACCAAAACTGTTGTCCAGAGGGCTGAGGAAGGGTGTTGAGGTGGTTCGGACATGTAGAGAGAATGGAGCGAAACAGAATGACTTCAAGAGTGTATCAGTCTGTAGTGGAAGGAAGGCGGGGTAAGGGGTCGGCCTAGGAAAGGTTGGAGGGAGGGGTAAAGGAGGTTTTGTGTGCGAGGGGCTTGGACTTCCAGCAGGCATGCGTGGCGTGTTTGATAGGAGTGAATGGAGACAAATGGTTTTTAATACTTGACGTGCTGTTGGAGTGTGAGCAAAGTAACATTTATGAAGGGATTCAGGGAAACCGCAGGCCGGACTTGAGTCCTGGAGATGGGAAATACGGTGCCTGCGCTCTGAAGGAGGGGTGTTAATGTTGCAGTTTACAAACTGTAGTGTAAAGCACCCTTCTGGCAAGACAGTGATGGAGTGAATGATGGTGAAAGTTTTTCTTTTTCGGGCCACCCTGCCTTGGTGGGAATCGGCCAGTGTGATAAAAAAAAAAAAAAAAGTTTATAACACACATTATTGGGATTAGAATACAATATGGAATTAGGCCAGGTGTGTGTGAGAGAATTAGGGCTAAGGAAGTTGAGAGAGAGAGATTTTGGGAGATGTTTCTCAAACATTTGAACTAAGTGAGTTGTTGTTGTGGGGGGAACTAAATTCTAAAGTGGGAGAAGTTGTAAAGGGCATAGTAGGTAAGTTTGAGGTGCCAGGGGTAAATGATCATGGGACTTTTAATCGAACTTGGTACATAAAGAGGTTAGGTAATAGGTAATCTTTTTTTTTTTCAACAAACCGGCCATATTCCATAGAGGCAGGGCTACCTAAAAAGAAAAACAAAAGTTTCTCTTTTTAAATTTAGTACAGGTCCGCCATCACAAATCTAGCAATCAGTTATTCGGTTCCTTCAGTTATTCGGCACTGATTTTGGCTAGCATAATTTCAAATTTCCAGGGTCACCACACCAACCGGCTGGTACTGTTTGGTGGCACTACTTGCTGCATAAATCTCTTCAATTTCTTTTTCTCCATTTATTGTTATAACCTGCTTACTTTTAGCCCTAGCCACGGTTCCAATGAGTAAAAGAAATGCTTCTCATTATGTAAAGCACCGACACAGTACATTATCCATTAAAGATAAGGTGGCTTTGAAGTCACTGTCGGTTGCCATGAGCTCAGTCTCATGATGCAGGAGAATATGCTTTATTATTATGCTAATATCAACACTACAGCTTATTTGCTTATCACAATTGATATAATATGACATAATAAACAACATAAAACATGTTAAATACTCCAGAATAAATAATATTTGGCATAACACCGAGCAGTTCGACAGAGATATGAAGAGGATATGGTATACAAATACCATTCTCCTATCCCTGTCTTGGGGCTTATATTAGAGAAAACGGAGTATAGCACAGGGCTAACTGTGATATACACTCGTACTTCACCATAAACCTGAAACAAAAAAGTTATTTTCTCTATATACATGTATATTATCACACAGCAGCATATGTGTAGAGAACCTAGGATAACCCAAAAAAGTCAACGTGGCTTATTTCTAGTACCTGTCTTGGGTTAGCCATATATGATTTTTGGTAAATATTCGATTCCCAGCTAGGGTAGAAACATTAGGCGTGTTTCTTTACACCTGTTGTCTATGTTCACCCATCAGTAAATGGGTACCTGGGTGTTAGTCGACTAGTGTGGGTGTTATCCTGGGACACTGACCTTATTTTCTTGAAATACTCTGCATAACAAGCGGCTTTCTATACAGTAGTATGTCACTGATGTCGGCTAGGCCTGTATACACTGTACATGTACGTGTAGTAAATAAAGATATTATTATTATTATTATTATTATTATTATTATACTATTATTATTTTCTCAGTTTTGTTGGGTTATCTTATTCAAACATGGGCAATGTATGATGGAAAGATACTTCTTAACGTACACCAAAAATGAAAGAAATCAGACCATAAATAGCAGAGTTCACTTCTCAGCCATTAGCGGCCGCTTAGCGGTATATTTTTGTATGGTTTTTTATAATTTTTTCGGTCTCATTTGATAGAATGATAGATATATTACAGAAATAGATATGATTTTGATTGCTTTCATGGTGAAAAGTACCTTGAAATTGCGCTCACAGTAGCAAAAATGTTCTATTCTTTAGTGAAGCTCAATACCTGTCCGCCTTGCAGTCCAAATTCCAATACGTAGTCAAGAATGGGTTGACATTATTTATACAATTATTACAATAATGCAGCAATCTGCATAACAGTAAATCTTCTAATTTTTTTTTTTTTTGTGAATAAAAGTTCCAAATGGTAAGCAAGAATAATATAAGAGGGGCCCGGAGCCGTGACTAATGAACAGAGAAAATGTTATTTTAGTGCCAGGAATGTCTGCATTGTTTATTCTGGACCCTATTTTGAAATTGGCATCTGTGAAATTTGTGTGAAATCAGCTAAATTGCCAATTTCTGACCACTTTATTGGGTAGTTGAAATAAGTTAACGGGTGGTTTCTTGTGCTCGGTTGACAGACTAGAAGTAAACAAGTTTATTCAGGTATACACAAATACAGTTACATAGATTATCATACATAGCAGTGATGTATAGAGAATCTGGGATAACCCAAAAAAGTCAAAGTGACTTATTTTCAGTACCTGGCTTAGGCTTGCCATATATGATTTTTGGTAAATATTTTTTTTTCTCGGTTGTTTGTTGGACTATCTCATTGAAACTTAGGCAATGTATGATGAAAAGATGCTTCTTAACGTACAACAAAAATAAAAAAGATGGACGATAAATAAGGGAGTTCACTTCTCAGCCATTAGCCGCCTCGTTGCAGTATATTTTCGTATGATTTTTATGGTTGTATTCTCATTTTTTTGGACTCATTTGATAGAACGAAAGATATATTACAGAAATAGACATGATTTTTTATTGTTTTCATGATGAAAAGTACCTTGAAATTGAGCTCAAAGTAGTGGAAATGTTCGATTTTTGCCGATGTTCAATGAACTTTGTGTAAGTCATGTTGGTTAATTTTATAGTGTATTCTAACCTAACCTAACCACTCTGTAATCTGGCAAACTCAGTAGTCCGGCACACTACAGGTCCCAATGATGCTGGATTTGTGATGGAGGACCTATAATGTATGCAGGAGTGGGGGTTACCTGCCCCTTACTCCTGGCATTTTAGTCACCTCTTATGACACACATGGCTTATGGAGAAAGAATTCTGTTCCACTTTCCAATGGAGATAAGAGGAAACTAAACAAGAACTAGTAAGAAAATAGAAGAAAACTCAGAGGAGTGTGTATTTATATACTTGTACATGCATGTATAGTGTGACCTAAGTGTAAGTAGAAGTAGCAAGGCATACCTGAAATCTTGCATGTTTGAGAAAAAAAAACACCATCAATCCTACCATGTGAAACAATTACAGGTTTCAGTTTCACACTCACTTGGCAGGACGGTAGTACCTCCCTGGGTGGTTGCTGTCTACCAACCTACTATATGCAATACATACTTTAAGAAAAAGAGGTTAAATACACAAGATATGATATAGGGTGTAATGACAGGAGTTTGTTAGACTGTGTATTAGTAGATAAAAAGTTAATGGGTATGCCACTGGGGCAACAAATGTGTCAGATCATTATTTAGTTTTAGGTACAGTGAAAGTAAGAGGTAGATGGGGTGCAAGGAGAATGTTGTGAGTGAGTCAGCGAGAAGTGAAAACTTACAAATTGGAGAAGTTAGGATAAGATATAAAGAACCGTTAGGAGAAAATGGGCTAGTGAGAGTATAAATAATGAAGAGGTATTGGGTAAGTTTAAGAATGCACTGTTCAAATGTGCAGCAAAAGTTTGTAGATACAAGAGGTTGGGTGCAAAAGGGAAGAGAAGCAATTGGAATGAGGAAGTAAAGAGAGTGGTAAGAGAGAAAAAGATAGCATATGAGAGGTTTTTACAAAGCAAAAGTGATATAAGGAGGTTGGAGTAATTTTTTTTTTTTTATAAACACCTGCTATCTCCCACCAATGTAGGATGACCTGAAAAAGAAGCAGCACTTTCATCATGACTGTTTTGTCAGAGGCATGCCAACACTACAGTTCACATGCCCTTCCAAACTGCAACTATCCCCACCCCTCCTTTAGAGTGCAGGTACAGTACTTCTTACTATCAGGACTCTACTCCAGCTAACCATTTTCCCCTGAATCTCTTTATAAATGTAGTTTTCTAACTCTCCAACAGCACATTCTCATAAATAAAAACACTTGCCTACACTCCTGTCTAACATTTTTTTTGGGGAAAAGTTTTTCCCTTTCCAATAATGGGAAAAAAACCCCGAACTTTTAAAAAACCGGGGAGTTGTAAAATTGTTTTTTTTTGGGTTACCAAAAAAAGGTTTCGGGCCCTTTTTGTTTTAAAAAAAAAAACACCAACAATCCTATTTTTTTTTTCGGCAGTTTAAAACCCCCCGGGGCTTTGACCCCCGGGGTTTGCTTTTTCCCAATTTATAAAAAAAAAATTTTTTTTTAAAAAAAAGGGGTTTAAATAAAAGTTTAAAGGGAATAAGGTTTTTGAGATTTAAAAGATAAAAATTTTAGGCCCCGGGGAAAAATGGAAAAAAAATTTTTTTTTGGGGAAAAAGGAAGAAAAGAGGGGGAAAAAAAGGGGAAGACAAAAGGAAAACAAAAAAAGGGAAGAAGAAAAAAAAAGAATTAGAAAAATAAAAAAAAAAAAATTTTTTTAGAATCAAAAAAGAGAAAAGGTAGATACAAAGGGGGGGAAAAAAAAAAAAAAGGGAAAAGGGAAAGGGAAGAAAAAAAAAGAAAAAAAAGAAGAAGAAAAAACAAACAAAAAAATAAAAAGGGGGAGAAAAAAAACAGAAAAAAAAAGGGGGGAAAAAAGGGGGGAAAGAAAAGGTTTTGGGGGGGAAAATCATTTTTTAAAAAGAAAAACCCCCCGGGGGGGAAACCAAAAGGACCACCCGGGAAATTTTTTCCCCTTTTTTAAAAGTTTTTTAACCCCAAAAATTTTCCTAAAAAAAAAAAATTTCCCCAATCCGTCAAAAAATTTTTTAAGGGGTTTGGGACCCAACCCCGAATAAAACCCCCCCACCCCCTAAAACCAAAAACCCCCCCTTTTTTTAAAAAAAAAACCCCCAAATCCGGCCACCCCCAAAATTTAAAAAAAAATTTAACCCCACCCCAAAAAAAGAATTTTTTTAATCCCCTAAAAAAAATTTTTTTTTTTTTTTGGGGATAAAAAAAAAAAAAGGGGGGGAAACACAAAAAAAACAAAAAGTTTTTTTAATAAAAAAAAAAAAAAAAAAACAAAAAAGAAACCGAACAAAAAGGGGGGGCCCCCCCCCCTTTTTAAAAAACAAAAACAAACCCCCCCCAACCCCCCCCCCCCCCCCCCCCCCCTCTTCCCCCCCCCCCCCCCCCCCCCCCCCCCCCTTTCCCCCCCCCCCTTTTTTCCCCCCCCCCCCCCCCCCCCCCCCCCCCCCCCCCCTTTTTCCCCCCCCCTTTCCCTCCCCCCCCCCCCCCCCCTTTTTTCCCCCCCCCCCCCCCCCCTTTTTTCCCCCCCTTTTCCCCCCCCCCCTTTTTTTTTTCCCCCCCCTCCCCCCCCCCCCCCCCCCCCCCCCCCCCTTTTTTTTTTCCCCCCCCCCCCCCCCCCCCCCCCCCCCCTTTCCCCCTTCCCCCCCCCCTTTCCCCCCCCCCCCCCCCCCCCCCCTCCCCCCCCTTTTCCCCCCCCCCCCCCCTTTTTTTTCCCCCCCCCCCCCCCCCCCCCCCCCCCCCCCCCCCCCCCCCCCCCCAAAAACCCCCCCCCCCCCCCCCCCCCCCCCCCCCCCCCCCCCTTTCCCCCCCCCCCACCCCCCCCCCCCCCCTTTTTTTCCCCCCCCCCCCCCCCCCCCCACCCCCCCCCCCCCCCCCCCCCCCCCCCCCCCCCCCCCTTTTTTCCCCCCCCCCCTTTTCCCCCCCCCCCCAAAACCCCCCCCCCCCCCCCCCCCCCCCCCCCCCCCCCCCCCCCCCCCCCCCCCCCCCCCCCCCTTTTTTTTTTTCCCCCCCCCCCCCCCCCCCCCCCCCCCCCCCCCCCCCCCTCCCCTCTTCCCCCCTCCCTTTTTCCTTCCCCCCCTCTCCCCCCCTTCCCCCTTCCCCCCTCTCTCCCCCCTTTCTCTCCCTCTTTTTCCCCCCCCCCTTCCCCTCCCCCCCTCCCCCCCTCCCCCCCCCCCCCCCCCCCCTCCCCCCCCCTCCCCCCCCCCCCCCTCCCCCCCCCCCCCTCTCCCCCCCCCCCCCCCCCCCCCCCCCCCCCCCCTCTCCCCCCCTTCCCCCCCCTCCTCTCCCCCCCCCCTCTCCCCCCCCTCCCCCCCCCCCTCGCCCCCCCCTCCCCCCCCCTCTCCCCCTCTCTTCCCCCTCTTTTCCCCCCCCCCCCCTTTTTTTTTCACTTTAAAAGGGTTTTAACCCTAGTTTTTAAACTTTAAATGGTTTCAATTTTTTAACAAGGGGGTTTTCCTTAATTTTGAAAGAATTTTTTTTTGGGAAAAAAAGGAAAAAATTGAGCCTTTTGGGGGAAATTTTTTGTCCGATTATTTTGAAAATCGTTATCTTGACTTTGGTTATCTCAGAAATCCCCTGGGTATATATATCTAGATGGGTGATTTCTGGAGAAGGTAACCAGAAATTGCTTTCTGCCCGTCTTTGGCATAAAAGCTTTTTCAGGGCTGTCCTCAAGGGATAAAAGGGGGTATTTTTGACAATATTGGTTTTTAAAAAAGGGGCCCCCCAAAATCCCTCCTGTGTTAAAGGCCTGCTGAATAAAATTTCCCGGGGGGTCCGGGGAGAGAAAGACATCCTGCTTTTTCCCTTCCTTAAGCAGTCCAGATGGGGGGGGGGGGGGGGGGGGCAGGCAAAACCCAAAAAGTGGAGTACCAAGGGGTTTAGCGTACTTTCCTTTTACAGAATTTGCAACCCCCACTGTCAAGTAATGCGAGATACGGCAAGTGCTGTGGCTTTCCCGGCTGCCTTGTTTGCAAGATTTCCCCCCCCCCCAAAATGGGGGTTTTCATGGGCAGTTTGGGGCAAATTTACCCCCAAAGGGTTCAATTTTCTCCAGGTGCCAACAACCCCCCTTCATCCTTTCTACTGCACCACATTTAAGGTGCCTAGAGACCATCATCATTTGGGTTTTTTCCCCAGGTGCAAATGTTACTTGCCCTCTACTTCGACAATCTGTATAGCTCCAGCTGGTGATTGTTTTTACTTAGAGCAGTGGATTTTTTCTCTTTTGGGTATGAATGTCATGACGGGGGTTTTGCATGCTTTTGATTTTGGGATGAATGAAAAAGGTCATTGAAGAGACATTCCATTAACAATGGGGCCCATACCTTCTTTGGGAAAACTTGCCCCCAAAAGGATTTTTGCGACTCCTTTCCCTTTAGAACTACACTTAAGGGTCTCCATGAAGGAATACTGAGGAGACTAACGTAGAGCCTGCAAATTCCAGTGCTTGTAGTTTTTCTAAAGGCCTGGTGCCACTCCCGGGCGAAAGCCCAGCATTCCCGGCTACCCCACTGGGCACGCACCATCCCGGTTCATCCAGTGACTGTGCCACTTTGTGGGGAAAGGGTTTAACAATCAAAAGTAACCTTTCCTGAAGCTAATTACGGTCACAAAATATGAGTGGTAGTCAAAAAGCCTGTCATTTGTCTTTAGATTATTTTCTCAAGGGCTTACCAGTGAATTTACAGGGGTGACACTGGGTTTTAGTTGCGATTTCTGCTCTGCCCTTCTTTTTGGGGAACAGG
>NC_069407.1:11248762-11258762 GCF_026875155.1 Cherax quadricarinatus | reverse complement strand
GGAGAGGTGCAGCAGTCATAGGTGGTGTCACATTTGTTCAATGTGGAAGTAGGTCGTGCTCAAGAATTAGGCAAGCGAAGAATTCCTAAGTATTAAGATACCAAGAAGTTGCAGTGTCTGACAGGTTTGTAGATGAATGGTTCAGAGAACCGACATGTTGATAAATTAGACACATGTGCAACTCTTGGGTATCTTTATTCCACATTGAACAAATGTGACACCACCTATGACTGCTGCACCTCTCCTGCCATACGGTTTATAAGCTGCTTCTCCGCTCATATGCCGTATTCTATTCAAGATTGATGGACTGAACACATCGACTCAAGGTTGAGGGACTGATTACCTCATTCTCCTCCTGTTCTTCAAGTTTCTCCTATGTATGGACTGATGAAGCCACTGTGTGGCAAAACATTTCCTCAATAAAGATACCCAAGAGTTGCACACGTGTCTAATTTATCGACATGTTGGTTCTCTGAACCATTCATCTACAAATCCAAATGTACACCTGTTAACCGTTTTGGGGCCTAGTTCCTAGGCTTTTTGTGTATCCATATGCTCTTGCACTACTGTCCACAGGATGGATATGGGGTGCACAATAAACTAACCACCTTGGTAGCAAAATCTAAATCTTTGACACACCCTCTAAAATTTTCCACCAACTTTTGTAACTTCAAAGTTTCCCAAATGCACCATGACATCAGCAGAAAGCAACTGTGACAACTCCTACTCTTATTGACTTCATTATCTTTTAATCCCATACCTCTCCCCAACACCCTAAAATTCACATTTTTTACAACCCCATCTAGAAAGAGCAAAAAGGCACAATACTGTGACTGGAACATTACACAAATAACTTGCACATAGGAGAGAGGAGCTTATGATGACGTTTTGGTCCGACTTGGACCATTGACAAAGTCACACCATCTGTAAGTATGTTTAGCAACCATGGTGACATCATGTATTTCTGTCTAAGGCCTACTTTTATGGGAAAATAATCTCCCTCCTACATACCCTAACCTGAGCCTCACGATCCTCATAAAAACTTAACTGCTTTCAGTAACCTACCACCTATTCCATACATTTGCAACATCAGCCACATTGCTTCCCTCTCCACCCTATCATATGCCTTTTCTAAATCCATAAATGCAACATAATCTTCCTTACCCTTATCTAAATACTGTTCACTTTTATGCTTTAATGTAAACACTTGGTCTACACATCCCCTTCCTTTCCTAAAGCCTCCTTGTTCATCTGTGAACCTGCCCTCCATCTTACCCTTAATTTTTTCATCTCTACCATTCACTTTACCTGGTATATTCAACAGGCTTCTTCTTTCTTTCAACACATCGGCCGTATCCCACCGTGGCGGGGTGGCCCAAAAGGAAAAACGAAAGTTTCTCCTTTTTCATTTAGTAATATATACAGGAGAAGGGGTTACTAGCCCCTTGCTCCTGGCATTTTAGTTGCCTCTTACAACATGCATGGCTTATGGAGGAAGAATTCTGTTCCTCTTCCCCATGGAGGTAAGAGGAAATAAACAAGAACAAGAACTAGTAAGAAAATAGAGGAAAACCCAGAGGGGTGTGTATATACTATATGCTTGAACATGTATGTGTAATGTGACCTAAGTGTAAGTAGAAGTAGCAAGACATACCTGAAACCTTGCATGTTCATGAGACAGAAAACAAAAGACACCAGTAATCCTACCATCATGTAAAACAATTACAGGCTTCTGTTTTACACTCACTTGGCAGGACAGTAGTACCTCCCTGGGCGGTTGCACTCAACAGGCTTATTCCCCTATAATTCTTAAACTCTTTTGTCCCCTTTCTGACAGTCTCTAGGTATTTTTCGTTCTTTTATACATTTAACAAAACTACCAACCATTCTAAAACTTAATCCCCACCTGCTTTTTTAACATTTGTCTTGATCCCATCAGTCCCAGCTGCTTTACTCCCTTTCATATTTTCCACTTCCCCACACACCTCTTCCACACTATCATCTGGCTCTTCCTTTCTCCTGAAAGATGCTATACCTCCCTGTCCACTTAATGAGGAAATCACTACTTCCCTCTCTTCATCAACATTTGACAGCTGAAAATATTCCGTCCATAATTTACATGAAAGCAATATATTTTTATTCCATATCATCTTGAACACAGAGTGGAGGCACTCATTCACTTCTGTATGAAAATTGCCCTCTAATTAACCATTCTTCGCAGTAAGCAACTCTAGTGAATGTTTTCAGGGACAGTATTTCTACAAAGTATCTTGGAGAGGTTATAGTGTAGAAGATAACTCCTGGGAACCTTCGTCAAACTTGACCGGATGTGAAGACCTGCTCTTAGAATTTTATAAATCAAGATTAAAACAACAAGAAAGAACAAAAACTGATGAGTAAGTACATCCATAATAGGTAATTGAGCTTCAGCTTGCATGGGGAACATTGGGTTGGTTATTTCTTTCATTTCCTTTTATCCTAATGACTCTTTGATTATAGTTATATGTTGGTGTGCCTTGGAACCAAGGAAAAATCCATCGAATGGATGTGCATGCAGACTTGAACCTCAGAATCCCAGCTACCTCCATTTTCTTCAGTCTGCTTTTAAGTTTGTTATGGATGAGTTAATATTTAATGTGTATTTACAATTTCTTGGCAATAATGATGATATGGCAGAGGTAGGCAATAAAATTTTACTTTTATAGTAACTAATTTCTGATGACAGTTGAGAGGAAATGGCCCTAATTACATTTATTATTATTGAAATAATTGTTATTGTTATTATAAGAAGGCATCAGCTGTTTCCAACTTAGAAGATTTTAAAATTACTTTTTTTTCGAGTAAGATTCCCAGTGGGTACACCTAGAATATCTCCCTATCTACAAGAAGCGGGGTTACATTCTTAATTTATATTGTAAAAGCTTGCCATACAAAGTGAGGTTAAGTTCTGTATTACCAGTAGCTAGTTCACTACATATTTTACTCTGGTGATGGTCAGGCTTGGTTATAAGGGTAGAAGATACTTGTGTTTTACCTGTCACAGGTAAAACATGGGTATTCTTGTAGAACTTTATACATGATAGTTATTATCTTCCAGATCTATCACTTGGAGTTTTCAAGTACCCCTCTGCTTTTGAATGAAGGTCCTTGCCTCCATAGCTCTAGAGATCCTGTTTATTCCTCATCTTCCCATTTTTGGGCTGACAGAGACTACTCAGGACCCCTTCTGGGGCATTCCTGTCCTGTCTTTGCATTACCCAGGAAGATGTCCAGTTATTCTTCTAAGGGACCTTCACTTTTGTTAAGTTTAACCCTTTCACTGTTGAGACCCCTGCTCATAAACTTGCTCTCAGTGTCAAAGAATTTTCAAAAAAAAAAAAAAAAAAAGAATTCTCATGAAACTATAGAGAATCTTTTCCTGATGGTAATGATGCCAAAAGTACAAAATTTGATGGAAAACTTACAGAATTATGCTCTCGCGAAGTTAGCGGTCTCGATGATATATACGCATTGGCGATTTCGCCCACTTTGAGCCTTATTTTTGCCCAATTCCATTGTTCCAGTCAACCAAACTCATTGCTATTTCATTAGAACTCCATTTGTTCTGTCGATTGAGTACAAGAAACTGCCCATTTACTGAATTCAACTACCCAAGAAAGTGGTCAGAAATTGGTAATTTGGCCAATTTCACACAAATTTCTGAAGATGCCAATTTCAAAATAGGGTCTAGAATAAACAATGCAGACATTCATGGCAAAAAAAAAATAACATTTTCTCTGTTCATTAGTTACGTCTCCCTGCTCCTCGTATATTACTCTTGCTTTCCATTTTGAATTTTTATTCACACACAAAAAATAGAAGATTTACTGTTATTAATACAATTATTACAACAATGCGGTAGCATGACTCACGAAATCATAATGACACGATTGCAAACAAACCATACCAAACCCAAACCAGTGGCTAACGTGATGGTCTGGAGTTTGGAGACTCTTTGACCATGGGTTACAACCCCACCCATGGTATGGTTTGGTTTTTTATGCAGTAACATTATTGTAATAATTGTATAAATAATGTCAACCCATTCGTGACTACATATTAGACTGGCCAGTTGGACATGTATTGGACGGTGATGTCATTCGTTTACTCTTAAACATCAGCAAAAATTGAACATTTCTGCTATTTTGAACTCAGTTTCAAGGTACTTTTCATCATGAAACCAATCAAAATTATCTCTATTTTTGTAATGTATCTTCCATTCTGTCAAATGAGACCAAGATTCTGAGAATACAACCATAAATACCACACGAAAATACACCTCAGATTCATCATTTTAAACCAAAAATGCAGTCAGTTTTTTTCTCATTGTGCACTGTGCACACTGACCATGCGGATCCATTCTCTCACATGTAGGTCTACCAGCTTTCTCCCGCTTGATTTGAAGCCTCTAAAATTTTGGCGTATTAATACATCACCGACACTGGCTTGTAAGCCGTACTTATACATCACCGACGGTGAACGGGTTAAAGAATCCCCATGCCTTGATAGATAAGGCAAAGTAGTAGTAACACTTTAATTTGCTGTCTAACAAAATAAGGGAACATTTATGGACAAATCATCTTATAGCTTCTAGCAGTTAATTTTGAGGGTATTGGTAGAGCATCTATTCACTCAATACACTGCTGATTTTGGGTTCAATCAGTGTGTTGTGTGTGTGTGTGTGTGTTTTGTGTGTGTGTGTGTGTGTGTGTGTGTGTGTGTGTATGATGGAGTCTTACTTTTACTCATCCATTGAATGTGACTGTTACATGGGTTTTTACTAGTTCTGTTTTAATTAGTGGGACTACCTAAACCATGACTGATAAAAATAATTCTTGGTTATATTGAATTATCCAAGAAATGGAGCAAATCTTTAATTTTTTTGATGTATTCAAAACTTTGGACATGATTAACTGTGTGTAATATGGGAAAGGTCTGGGAACATGATTAATTAACAGAAAAAAAATTGCTTTAGTGGCTGGAATTGCCACAGTGTTTATTTTGGACTCAGTTTTTTAATTAGAATTAGTTGAATTTTGTGAAATATTGGCCAGATTACCATATTCTGGGCACTTTATAGGGTAACTCTAATAGTTGAATGAGCAATTTCTAGTGTTCAGAAGGCATACTAGTGAAACAGCTAAGACTTGGTTCAGTTTGAGCAATAGAATTGGCCTACAATAAGCCTCAAAGTGGGCAAAAATCACAGTTGTGTAAAATGCTCGCCAACCTCCAACTTTATGCATGTGTAATTCTGTAAGTTCTACCATTTTAGGAGAAATTTTTTTTTTAACTGGGACATTGATGGTACTTTCAATTTTTTTTTTTTTTTGGGGGGATGGGGGGGTCATAACAGTGAAGAGATCAAGGGTAAGATACCTTTAAGGTGAATGCAGATCTGCAGCTCTGGTAAGACTTTTAACATAGGCATCCAAAATTCATAGTCCACAACCACCTCTGAGCTAATAGACCATGTAATTTCTCAAGTATATAAACAAACTTTCCAGTACTCAGAAGTCAAAGACTTTGCACTTAGATTCAGCTGTAATTAATGTTGGGGTAATACAGTAGTCGAGTCTCTGTACCTGATTCTAGTTGCTATAAACATGAAAGACATGCTGTACATTGAGTATTGTACCATGTTTTAGTTTGCTTCTTAGCCAAAAAATAGTATTTTTAATGTTATAGTACAGAAGAGTTTTATCTTTTCAGTTTGAATTACCAAGTGATGCCACATGATGCCAATCACCAACATATTCTGCACAAAGCCCTGTTTTCACACATTAACAATCCTACCCAGAAAGACTATGAAAATAGTATAACACTCTTGGCCTCTCCAAAACCTCCTGTTCTGAAGTCCCAGAAAGAAATTGCTGAGCTGGCAGACAAAGCTCTGTCACAGAAGAAGGTGAGATAAATTATTAACACTGTTGCAATATATTGTTTGAAAATTATAAAAGGTATTTGCAGAACTATTCAGCTCACTTCTAATTACAGGAGGGCCCTGTTTTACATTGCTTCACTTTAAGACATTTCACTAATGCAGTGGTTTTCAATTATACAGTAGGGTCCCGTTTTACGGCGTTTCGCTTTACTGCTTTCCCCTAATACGGACATTTCAAATTATGACCAAAACTCGCTGTATGGCTCTCCCCACCGGACTTTCTAATACGGTCACCGTGCCCCACTCAGTTTGTTTACATTCTCTGTGAGCTCCGTAAGCACCACATCTCTCCATTATGTCTTTAAACTCAAATTTCAAGTGTTTTTAAAAGTTATTTTATATATATATATTTTTTTTTTCAACAAGTCGGACATCTCCCACTGAGGCAGGGTGACCCAAAAAGAAAGAAAATCCCCAAAAAGAAAATACTTTAATCATCATTCAACACTTTCACCACACTCGCACATTATCACTGTTTTTGCAGAGGTGCTCAGAATACAACAGTCTAGAAGCATACACATATAAAGATACACAACATATCCCTCCAAACTGCCAATATCCCAAACCCCTCGCCTGTGTACAACACCGAAATTCCACCAATCATCTCATGAAATTCAGGGACGCCCAATTAGTGATCAAAGAAACTAATTTCCGCAGACGCAAGTGCCTCGAATCAGCATTGATCGCTGTTTCGAATACAATTAAAGAAAACAACGGCAGCTTCACCATCTCTGAAGTCTTAGCAAGAATCCTCCTGAAAACAGTAAACCCTGCCATCACATAGTCTCTCCTGTTATACTACACAAAGCACATTACAGAGAGTGAACACTGAAACAAGCTGCCTCTTTCCAGTCTATATTTGTCCAACCTATTTTTATGTTACCCAAGTAATAGCTTTTATATCCTTTTACTCATGTACGAATTAATTGCTCTACCATATTGTATTACTTTTGTCACTACCACTACTACTACTACCACTACTAGTGAACATCGAAATGTTACCTCACTAGCATTGCACCTCACTCTGAGCCTTTATATACCCTGTGTCCATGTATTGTTTGTAATGGCTTGATAAAGCTCCTGGAGAGCGAAACGTTGCCACAATAAATGTCACATTAGTTGCACTTGTGTCCTTTTACTTTACATTTAGTAACTTACCACCTATTCCTTATACTTGTAACATCTGCCACATTGCTCCCCTATCCACTCATTCATATGCCTTTTCTAAATCCATAAATGCAATAAAAACTTCCCTACCTTTATATAAATACTGTTCACACATATATGCTTCAATGTAAACACTTGATCTACACATCCCCTACCCACTCTGACACCTCCTTTCTCATCCGCAATCCTACATTCTATCTTACCTCTAATTCTTTCATTTATAACCCTACTGTACACTTTTCCTGGTATACTCTCTTAACCCCCCCCCCTACTCATAGTTACACCAGCCCACCTTTCTGCCAGTAGTTGCTTATATCTCACCCGAACTTCCTCCTCCATTAGCTTATACACTTTCACCTCCCTCTTGCTTGTTGTTGCCATTTTCCTCTTTTCCCATCTACCTCTTACTCTAACTGTAGCTACAACTAAATAATGATCCGATATATCAGTTGCCCCTCTATAAACGTGTACATCCTGGAGCCTACCCATCAACCTTTTATCCACCAATACATAATCTAACAAACTACATTGGACCCCCGCATAACGATCACCTCCGAATGCGACCAATTGTGTAAGTGTGTTTGTACGTGTATGTTTGGGGGTCTGAAATGGAGTAATCTACTTCACAATATTCCTTATGGGAACAAATTCGGTCAGTACTGGCACCTGAACATACTTCTGGAGTGGAAAAATATCGTTAACCGGGGGTCCACTGTACTTTCATTACGTGCTATATCATACCTTGTATATTTATTTATCCTCTTCTTCATAAAGTATGTATTACTTATTACCAAACCTCTTTCTACACATAGCTCAATTAAAGGCTCCCCATTTTCATTTACCCCTGGCACCCAAAATTTACCTACAACTCCTTCCACAACATTTTTGCCCACTTTAGCATTGAAATCCCCAACCACCATTACTCTCACACTTGGTTCAAAACTCCCCATGCATTCACTCAACATTTCCCAAAATCTCTCTCTCTCTCCTCTACACTTCTCTCTTCTCCAGGTACATATATGCCTACTATAACCCACTTTTCACATCCAACCTTTATTTTACTCCACATAATTCTTGAATTAATATATTTATAGTCCTTCTTTTCCTGCCATAACTTATCCTTCAACATTATTGCTCCTAATTCTTTAGCTCTAACCCTATTTGAAACCCCTGATCTAATGGAGGAGACCTGGTCACAGACCGGGCCACGGGGGCGTTGACCCCCGGAACTCTCCAGGTAAACTCCAGGTAATCCCATTTATTCCTCTCCACTGAAACTCTCCCACCCCCTTCAGCTTTGTTTCACTTAAAGCCAGGACATCCAGCTTCTTCTCATTCATAACATCCACAATCATCTCTTTCTTATCATTTGCACAACATCCACGCACATTCAGACTTCACACTTTGACAGTTTTCTTCTTCTTATTCTTTTTAGTAATTATTACAGGAAAAGGGATTACTAGCCCATTGTTCCCGGCATTTTAGTTGACTTTTACAACGTGCATGGCTTACGGAGGAAAGATTCTTATTCCACTTCCCCATGGATATAAAAGGAAAAGCAATAAGACCAAGAACTATTAAGATAAAATCAAAGAAAACTGAGATGAGTGTGTATAAATAAACATGTACATGTATGTGTAGTGTGACCTAAGTGTAAGTAGAAGTAGCAAGACGTACCTGTAATCTTGCATATTCATGAGACAGACAAAAGACACCAGCAATCCTACCATCATGTAAAACAATTACAGGCTTTCATTTCACACTCACTTGGCAGGACAGTAGTAATCCCCTGGGTGGTTGCTGTCTACCAACCTACTACCTATAAAATACTGTGCAAAGTCACTGTTTTAAACCAAAAACACGGTCAGTTTTTTTTTTCTCATTACACACTGTGTGCTGCAGTATTTTTTATTTTATATATACTCTGATATTTATACTTATGAATACCTGTACTTAAATAAAATTACACACTGTGCTAGCATGCAGGTACACATTAAAATCAGTAAGAGTGTCTCATGTCTCGAGACGCCATATTAGTAATAATAATAATAATACTCGGTAATAATCACCGAGTCTCATTAAATGTTGTATATTATGTTAATATACACATTTTCATTAACCCTTTCAGGGTTTCCGACGTACTAACATGGGTTATGCACCAGGGTTATTGACATACTAGTACGCCTAAATTCTAGCACCTTCAAAACTAGCAAGAGAAAGCTGGTAGGCTTACATATGAAAGAATGGGTCTATGTGGTCAGTGTGCGCAGTATTAAAAAAATCCTGCAGGACAGTGCGTAATGAGAAAAAAAAAAAGACCGTATTTTTGGTTTAAAACAGCGCCTTTGCACTGTATTTTCGTATGGTATTTATGGTTGTATTCTAGTTTTCCTGGTCTCATTTTATAGAAAGGAAGACATATTACAGAAACTGAGATGATTTTAATTGGTTTCACAATGAAAAGTACCTTGAAATTGAGCTCAAGAGTAGCAGAAATGTTAAATTTTTGCCAAAGCTCAAAAGTAAACAAATCATGTCACGCGTCCGATACACGTCAACTGGTGAGGCTGAGTTTTTTTTCACAAGTGCGCTGATATTATTTATACTATTTCTACAATAATGCAGTAGTGTGCATAACAGTAAATCTTCTATTTTTTGTTAGAATAAAAATTCAAAGTGGAAAGCAAAAGAAATGTAAGAGGGGCCTGGGGACGTGACAAATGAACTGAGGAAATGTTACTTTAGTGCCAGGAATGTCTGTCTTGTTTATTCTGGGACGCTCTGGGATGCTTAAATGTGTGGGTGGGGTGGCCTGGTATGGTAGCCTAGCTGGCTACCATACATATCACA
>NC_069407.1:11205335-11248262 GCF_026875155.1 Cherax quadricarinatus | reverse complement strand
TGATAAACATTCTCTCGGGAAATGTTCCAACACAGTGTATAACACAGTCAAGTGAACCATCGTGTGAGTGAACGTCTATGAAAGTTAACTACAGACACCAACATGAAAGTTAAAAAATAATGTGTAACTTTACTTCACATTACAACACCTGACAGGTATTCCCTGATCTATTGTAGTGCCTTCCCTGTTACCCTGCCTCATCCTCCAGTTTTTGCACTAATCTCTTGTGTGGAACTGTCAAACGCCTTCTTACAGTTCAAGAAAATGCAATCTAGCCACCCGTCTCCCTCTTATCTTACTACTGTCACCCTGCTGTGTGTGTACTCACCTAATTGTGGTTGTGTGTGTGTGTGTGTGTGTGTGTGTGTGTGTGTGTGTGTGTGTACTCACCTATTTGTACTCACCTATTTGTGATTGCAGGGGTCGATACTCAGCTCCTGGCCCCCCTCTTCATTGGCTGCTATTAGGTCCTCCCTCTCCCTGCTCCATGAGCTTTATCATACCTCTTCTTAAAACTATGTATGGATGGTACTATGATACTCAGATAAGCTATACAACACATGTAAGGGGGATCAGCAACTATGCTGACACCTCCACTACCTAATTTGCCAGACTTTTCCACTTCCTAACAACTCTGTGGCTGAAGAAATACTTTTAAACATCCCTTTGACTCATTTGAGTCTTCAGTTTCCAATTGTGACCCCTTGTTTCTGTGTCCCATCTCTGGAACATCCTGTCTCTGTTCACCTTATCTATTTCACGTAGTATTTTGTATGTCGTTATCATGTCTCCCCTGACCCTTCTGTTTTCCAGTGTCGTCAGGCCGATATCCCTTAAGCTATCTTCGTAGGACATCCTCTTCGCTCTGGAACTAGTCTTGTTACAAACTTTTGCACTTTCTCAAATTTCTTGACGTGCTTGACCATGTGTGGGTTCCAAACTGGTGCTGCGTACTCCAGTATGGGTCTGACGTACACAGTGTACAGAAAGTGTGCTCACCTAACTGTGGTTGCAGGGGTCGAGGCTCAGCTCCTGGCCCCGTCTCTTCACTGATTGTTATTAGGTCCTCTCTCTCTCTCTCTCTGCTCCCTGAGCTTTGTCATACCTCGTCTTAAAGCTATGTTTGGTTCCTGCCTCCTATGTGTGTGTGTGTGTGTGTGTGTGTGTGTACTCACCTAATTGTACTCACTTATTGTGGTTGCAGGGGTCGAGACTCAGCTCCTGGCCCCGCCTCTTCATTGATCACTACTAGGTCCTCCCTCTCTCTGCTTCCTGAGCTGTATCATACCTCTTCTTAAAACTATGTATGATTCCTGCCTCCACTACTTCACTTGCTAGGCTATTCCACTTCCTGACAACTCTATGACTGAAGAAATACTTCCTAACGTCCCTGTGACTCGTCTGAGTCTTCAACTTCCAGTTGTGACCCCTTGTCCCTGTGTCCCCTCTCTGGAACATCCTATCTCTGTCCACCTTGTCTATTCCCCGCAGTATCTTGTATGTCGTTATCATGTCTCCCCTGACCCTTCTGTCCTCCAGTGTCGTCAGTCCGATTTCCCTCAACCTTTCCTCGTACGACATTCTCTTGAGCTCTGGGACTAGCCTTGTTGCAAACCTTTGTACTTTCTCTAACTTCTTGACGTGCTTGACCAGGTGTGGGTTCCAGACTGGTGCTGCATACTCCAGTATGGGCCTAACATACACAGTGTACAGTGTCTTGAACGATTCCTTATTAAGGTATCGGAACGCTATTCTCAGGTTTGCCAGGCGCTCGTATGCTGCAGCAGTTATTTGGTTGATGTGTGCCTCCGGTGATGTGCTCGGTGTTATGGTTACCCTAAGGTCTTTCTCCCTGAGTGAGGTCTGTAGTCCTTGTCCACCTAGCCTATACTCTTGTCTGTGGTCTTCTTTGCCCCTCCCCCAAACTTCATGACTTTGCATTTGGCTGGATTGAATTCGAGAAGCCAGTTACTGGACCACATGTCCAGCCTGTCCAGGTCTCTTTGCAGTCCTGCCTCATCCTCATCCGATTTAATTCTTCTCATCAACTTCACATCATCTGCGAACAGGGACACTTCGGAGTCTATTCCTTCCATCATGTCGTTCACATATATAAAAATAGCACTGGTCCTAAAACTGACCACTGTGGGACCCCGCTCGTCACAGGTGCCCAATGTGATACCTCTTCACGTACCATGACTCGTTGCTGCCTCCCTGTCAGGTATTCCCTGATCCATTGCAGTGCCCTCCCTGTTACATGCGCCTGATCCTCCAGCTTCTGCACTAATCTCTTGTGGGGAACTGTGTCAAAGGCCTTCCTGCAGTCTAGGAAAACGCAATCTACCCACCCCTCTCTCTCGTGTCTTACTTCTGTTATCTTGTCATAAAACTCCAGGAGATTTGTGATACAAGATTTGCCTTCCATGAACCCATGCTGGTTTTCATTTATAATCTTGTTCCGTTCCAGGTGTTCCACCACTCTCCTCCTGATAATCTTCTCCATGACTTTGCACACAATACATGTCAGAGACACAGGTCTGTAGTTTAGCGCCTCGTTTCTGTTTCCTTTCTCAAATATGGGGACTACATTAGCTGTCTTCCATTTCTCAGGTAGTTGCCCAGTTTCAAGGGATGTGTTGAAGATTGTGGTTAGAGGTATACACAGCATCTCTGCTCCTTCTCTAAGGACCCATGGGGAGATGTTGTCCGGTCCCATCGCCTTTGAGGTGTCAAGGTCACTTAGGAGCTTCTTCACCTCCTCCTCAGTTGTTTGTATGTCATCCAACACTTGTTGGTATATTCCCTCTTGATGTTCCCTTCTGTGCTGTCTTCCCACAGCCCTTCCTGTCTCTACTGTAAAAAACTTCCTTAAATCTCCTGTTCAGCTCCTCACATACCTCCTGATCATTTCTTGTGAGTTCTCCGCCTTCTGTCCTTAATCTGATCACCTGGTCTTTAACTGTTGTCTTCCTCCTGATGTGGCTATACAACAGTTTTGGGTCAGTCTTGATTCTCGATGCTATGTCATTTTCATACTGTCACTGGGCCTCCCTCCTTACCTGTGCATACTCATTCCTGGCTCTGCGACTGATCTCCCTATTTTCGTGTGTTCTCTGCCTTCTGCACTTTTTCCATTCTCTATTGCACTTTGTTTTTGCCTCCTTACACCGTCGGGTAAACCAGGGGCTCGTTCTGGTCTTCCCGTTGTTACTGTTGCCCTTGGGAATAAACCTTTCCACTGCCTCCTTGCATTTTGTTGTTACATATTCCATCATTTCATTTACTGGCTTTCCTGCCAGTTCTCTGTCCCACTGGACCTCCCGCAGGAAGTTCTTCAACCCTATGTAGTCCTCTCTTTTATAGTCAGGCTTTTCCCATTCAACTCCTGTTATTCTTTCTACTTGCAGCTCTACTATGTATTCAAAGCACAGAACCACATGGTCGCTAGCTCCTAGGGGACTCTCATACTTGATGTCCTCAATGTCTCAGCTGCCCAGGGTGAACACAAGGTCCAATCTTACTGGTTCATCCTCCCCTCTCACTCTGGTAGTGTCCTTAACATGTTGGTGCATGAGGTTTTCCAGCACCACGTCCAACATCCTGGCTCTCCATGTTTCGGGACCCCCATGTGGCTCCAGGTTTTCCCAGTCAATCTCCCTGTGGTTGAAATCCACCATAACCAGCAACTTTGCTCTGCTGGAGTGAGCTCTTCTTGCCACCTCAGCAAGTGTCTCCACCATTGCTCTGTTGCTCTCTTCATATTCCTCTCTTGGCCTCCTGCAGTTCTGTGGTGGATAATACATCACTGCCATGACCACTTTGTGTTCCCCAGACTGAAGTGTACCTACTATGTAGTCTCTTTCTCCCGTCTCATCTATTCCTTCCATTTTCTCGAATTTCCATCTGTTTTTTACGAGCAGAGCAAC
Organism: Cherax quadricarinatus; assembly: GCF_026875155.1. NCBI lineage: Eukaryota > Metazoa > Arthropoda > Malacostraca > Decapoda > Parastacidae > Cherax > Cherax quadricarinatus. Next base: position 11,244,336 of record NC_069407.1, on the reverse strand, counting down.
CCCACCTCCCCCCCTGCCCCTTCTATCTTTCCTCATGATCTGGTATCCTGGTGGGAAGATTGCATCTGTTATTGTCTCTGTGAGTTTTGTTTCTGTAACTGCTATGATGTCTGGGGACTTCTCATTGATTCTTTCTTGCCATTCCTCATGTTTATTCGTTAATCCATCTGCATTTGTGTACCAAACCTTCAACTTCTGTTCTAATACTGTAACTGTGGTCCGGGGGGTGGGAACAGAGGGATCGGTGTGTGATGGTTGGTTTGGATTGTTCAGTTGCCTTGGGGATGTCGTGACTGGAGTCCTTCTGCAGGGGTTTCTGGGGGGTATGCTTGTCCTTCCATTTGATCCTGGGTTATTCTGCTCTCCTTTTTCATTTCCTCCCATTTCTCCTTTCGTTTTTGAACTCTCTCTTTCATTGTCTTCCTTTCGTCCTGTGTTCTGTCTCGATCGAGGTACACGCTCCGGAACTCCTGCTTGCCTCTCAGCCGTGCTTTCTCCTGCAGGATCATGGTTCGGGTTGATTCTGCCTTGAAAATTACTTTGAGAGGCCGATTCCTTTTCTTTGTGAACCACCCAATTCTCCGAAAATTTGCCACCTGGGTCATGTCCCCCTCGCCTATCACCTTCATGATTTCTTCAATTGCTTTTTTCTCCTCCTGCTTTCTTTCATCATAAGTTTCCCCTTTAGCTTTGTCTAGCCCATAGACAAGCACGGATCTCTCCCTTTCCACCTCCCTCTGTGACTCCCATTGCATCCTCTGATGTGTTTTAGTTCCTTCCCATGGAGTGTTCCTTCCTTCAGTCCCTTCCCTAATTATGGCCCCTATGCTTCTTGGTTTGTCCTTCCTGCTCACCTGTTCCTGGCCCCCACAGGTATCTGGTATGGTCCCTGCACATGTTCTAGTTCCTTTAATGTCTTCCAACCTCTCATTCTGTCCTAGTGTGCTCCCTGTCTTTGTTTTGGCCCATGTGGTTTTGACAGGACCTCTGCATACAGTTTAGTTTCCATGCTTCCTTCAGACCTATTGTCTGTGTCTGATGTAGCCATTGCCGATGCTACTTCTGTAATATCTTTGTCTCTGTGCTGTTTCAGATGTCTCAGCTCCTCTTCTAATCTCTCTATCTTGATTTCTGCTGCTGTGGCCTGTAGCTTCCACCTTCTGCATTCTGCTGCTAACCTTTCTTCCATCTTCCTTTCCAGCTCATCTAGTCTCCTTCCCCAGTCTTCCTCCCTTTTTTTGAGCTCTGCCTCCCATTCCTCCCTCCCAGATTCATCCTTGGAGCCCCTTGTCCTCATCCTGGTTCTAGGTTCCCCGTTGTTCCACAGAAGGGGGGATGGGTGGTTAGAGGGAGGGGAATAGATGGTTAGGAGGAGAGGGGATGGATGGTTGTGAGGGAGGGGGAGGATGGTTATTGGAGGGGTAGAGATAGTTGGGGGAGGGGGTTAGATGGTTTGGGGGAGGGATAGGTGGCTAGGGTTAGGTGGTTAGGGAAGGGGAGAGGTGGCTAGGGATGGGGGAGTACGTGTTTGAGAGAGAGAGGGGATGGATGGTTATAGGGGAGGGGGAGGATGGTTATTGGAAGAGGGAGGTAGTTGGGTGGGGTTAGATGGTTTGGGGAGGGGTTAGGTGGTTTGGGGGAGGGGTAGGTGGCTAAGGGAGGTGGTTAGGGAAGGGGGAGAGGTGGTTAGGGGAGGGGGGGTACGTGTTTGTGTCAAGTGTTTGTGTCAAGTGGTGGAGGGTGTGTGTGTGTGTACTCACCTAATTGTACTCACCTAATTGTGGTTGCAGGGGTCGAGACTCAGCTCCTGGCCCCGCCTCTTCACTAATCGCTACTGGGTCCTCTCTCTCTCTCTGCTTCCTGAGTTTTGTCATACATCTTCTTAAAACTATGTATGGTTCCTGCCTCTACTACTTCACTTGCTAGGCTATTCCACTTGCTGACAACTCTATGACTGAAGAAATACTTCCTAACGTCCCTGTGACTCGTCTGAGTCTTCAGCTTCCAGTTGTGACCCCTTGTCCCTGTGTCCCCTCTCTGGAACATCCTATCTCTGTCCACCTTGTCTATTCCCCGCAGTATCTTGTATGTCGTTATCATGTCTCCCCTGACCCTTCTGTCCTCCAGTGTCGTCAGTCCGATTTCCCTTAACCTTTCCTCGTACGACATTCCCTTGAGCTCTGGGACTAGCCTTGTTGCAAACCTTTGTACTTTCTCTAACTTCTTGACGTGTTTGACCAGGTGTGGGTTCCAGACTGGTGCTGCATACTCCAGTATGGGCCTAACATACACAGTGTACAGTGTCTTGAACGATTCCTTATTAAGGTATCGGAACGCTATTCACAGGTTTGCCACGCGCCCGTATGCTGCAGCAGTTATTTGGTTGATGTGTGCCTCCGGTGATGTGCTCGGTGTTATGGTCACCCCAAGGTCTTTCTCTCTGAGTGAGGTCTGTAGTCTTTGTCCACCTAGCCTATACTCTGTCTGCGGTCTTCTTTGCCCCTCCCCAATCTTCATGACTTTGCATTTGGCTGGATTGAATTCGAGAAGCCAGTTACTGGACTACATGTCCAGCCTGTCCAGGTCTCTTTGTAGTCCTGCCTCATCCTTGTCCGATTTAATTCTTCTCATCAACTTCACATCATCTGCGAACAGAGACACTTCAGAGTCTATTCCTTCCATCATGTCGTTCATATATATCAAAAATAGCACTGGTTCTAGAACTGACCCCTGTGGGACACTGCTCGTAACAGGCGCCCACTGTGATATCGCTTCATGTACCATGACTCGTTGCTGCCTCCCTGTCAGGTATTCCCTTATCCATTGCAGTGCCCTCCCTTTTACATGTGCCTGATCCTCCAGCTTCTGCACTAATCTCTTGTGGAGAATTGTGTCAAAGGCCTTCCTGCAGTCTAGGAAAACGCAATCTACCCACCCCTCTCTCTCGTGTCTTACTTCTGTTACATTGTCATAAAACTCCAGGAGGTTTGTGATACAGGATTTGCCTTCCATGAACCCATGTTGGTTTTCATTTATAATCTTGTTCCTTTCCAGGTGTTCCACCACTCTCCTCCTGATAATCTTCTCCATGATTTTGCACACAATACTTTGTCAGAGACACAGGTCTGTAGTTTAGTGCCTCGTTTCTTTTTCCCTTTTCTTAAATAGGGGGACTACATTAGCTGTCTTCCATTTCTCAGGTAGTTGCTCAGTTTAAAGGGGATGTGTTGAAGATTGTGGTTAGAGGCACGCACAGCATCTCTGCTCTTTCTCTAAGGACCCATGGGGGAGATGTTGTCCGGGTCCCATTGCCTTTGAGGTGCAAGGTCATTTAAGAGCTTCTTCACCTCCTCCTCAGTTGTTCATAGTCATCCAACACTTTTTGGGTAAAATTCCCCTCTTGATGTTCCTTCTGTGCTGTCTTCCCACACCCCTTCCTGTCTCTACTGTAAAAATTTTCCTTAAATCTCCTTTTTCAGCTCCTCAATACCTCCTGATCATTTCTTGTGAGTTCTCCACCTTCTGTCCTTAATCTGATCACCTGGTCTTTGACTGTTGTCTTCCTCCTGATGTGGCTAACAAACAGTTTCGGGTCAGCCCTTGTTTCTCGATGCTATGTCATTTTCATACTGTTGTTTGGGCCTCCCTCCTTACCTGGCATACTCATTCCTGGCTCTGCGACTGATCTCCCTATTTTCGTGTTCTCTGCCTTCTGTACTTTTCCATTCTCTATTGCACTTTGTTTTTGCCTCCTTAAAACCGTCGGAAAACCCAGGGGCTCGTTCCAGTCTTTCCCGTTGTTACTGTTGCCCTGGGGAATAAACTTTTCCACTGCCTCCTTGCATTTTGTTGTTACATTTTCCATCATTTCATTTACGGGCTTTCCTGCCAGTTCTCTGTCCCACTGGACCTCCCGCGGGAAAGGGTTCTTCAACCCTATGTAGTCCCCTCTTTTATAGTCAGGCTTTTTCCCATTCAACTCCTGTTATTCTCTCCACTGGCAGCTCTACTATTATTCAAAGCACAGAACCACGTGGTCGCTGGCTCCTAGGGGACTCTCATACTTGATGTCCTCAATGTCTGAGCTGCCCAGGGTGAACACAAGGTCCAATCTCACTGGTTCATCCTCCCCTCTCACTTGGTAGTGTCCTTAACATGTTGGTGCATGAGGTTTTCCAGCACCACGTCCAACATCCTGGCTCTCCATGTTTCGGGACCCCCATGTGGCTCCAGGTTTTCCCAGTCGATCTCCCTGTGGTTGAAATCCCCCATAACAGCAACTTTGCTCTGTTGGAATGAGCTCTTCTTGCCACCTCAGCAAGTGTGCCCACCATTGCTCTGTTGCTCTCTTCATTTTCCCCTCTCTTGGCCTCCTGCAGTTCTGTGGTGGATAATACATCACTGCAATGACCACTTGTTTTTCCCCAGACTGAAGTGTACCTGCTATTTTAGTCTCTTTCTCCCTGTCTCATCTATGCTTTCCATTTTCTCAAATTTTTCCATCTGTTTTTTATGAGCAGAGCAACCCCACCTCCCCCCCTGCCCCTTCTATCTTTCCTCATGATCTGGTATCCTGGTGGGAAGATTGCATCTGTTATTGTCTCCGTGAGTTTTGTTTCTGTAACTGCTATGATGTCCCGGGGGTTCTCATTGATTCTTTCTTGTCATTCCTCATGTTTATTTGTTAATCCATCTGCATTTGTGTACGAAACCTTCAACTTCTGTTCTAATACTGTAACTGTGGTGTGGGGGGTGGAAACAAAGTGGTGTGTGATGGTTGGTTTGGTTGGGGGTGTCGTGGCTGGAGTCCTTCTGCAGGTGTTTCTGGGGGGTGTGCTTGTCCTTTTCCCTTTGATCCTGGGTTATTCTGCTCTCCTTTTTCATTTTCCTCCCATTTCTCCTTTCGTTTTTTTAACCTCTCTTTCATTGTCTTCCTTTTGTCCTGTGTTCGTCCCCGATCGAGGTACACACTCCGGAACTCCTGCTTACCTCTCAGCCGTGCTTTCTCCTGCAGGATCATGGTTCGGGTTGATTCTGCCTTGAAAATTACTTTGAGAGGCCGATTCCTTTTCTTTGTGATCCACCCCAATTCTCCGAAAATTTGCCACCTGGGTCATGTCCCCCTCGCCTATCACCTTCAGATATCTTCAATCGCTTTTTTCTCCTCCTGCTTTCTTTCAAACGTAAGTTTCCCCTTTAGCTTCGTATAGCCCATAGACAAACACAGATCTCTCCCTTTCCATCTCCCACTGTGACTCCCATTGCATCCTCTGATGTGTTTTTAGTTTCTTCCCGTGGATTGTTCCTTCCTTCAGTCCCTTCCTAGTTATGGCCCCTATGCTTCTTGGTTTGTCCTTCCTGCTCACCTGTTCCTGGCCCCCACAGGTATCTGGTATGGTCCCTGCACATGTCCTAGTTCCTTCAATGTCTTCCACCCTGTCATTCTGTCTTAGTGTGCTCTCTGCCTTTGTTTTGGCCCCATGTGGGTTTTTACAGGACCTCGCATACAGTTTAGTTTCCATGCTTCCTTCAGACCTGTTGTCTGTGTTTGATGTAGCCATTTTCCGATGCTACTTCTGTAATATCTTTGTCTCTGTGCTGTTTCATATGTTTCAGCTCCTCTTCTAATCTCTCTATCTTGATTTTTTGCTGCTGTGGCCTGTAGCTTCCCCCTTCTGATTCTGCTGCTAACCTCTCTTCCATCTGCCTTTCCAGCTTCATCTAGTCTCCTTCCCCAGTCTTCCTCCCTTTTTTTGAGCTCTACCTCCCATTCCTTCCTCCAGATTCGTCCTTGGAGCCCCTTGTCCTCATCCTGGTTCTAGGTTCCCCCCGTTGCCCCACAGAAGGGGGGATGGGTGGTTAGGGGGAGGGGAATAATGGTTAGGAGGAGAGGGGATGGATGGTTGTGGAGGAGGGGGAGGATGGTTATTGGAGGGGTAGAGATAGTTGGGGAGGGGGTTAGATGTTTGAGGAGAGAGGGGGTGGATGGTTATGGGGGAGGGGAGGAGGTTATTGGAGGGAGGGAGGTATTTGGGGGGGTTAGACGGGTTTTGGGGGGGGTTAGTGGTTTGGGGGAGGGGTAGGTGGCTAAGGTGAGGTGGTTAGGGAAGGGGGAGGGTGGTTAGGGGAGGGGGGTACGGTTTTTTGTCAAGGGGTGGAGGGTGTGTGTGTGTGTACTCACCAAATTGTACCACCTATTGTGGTTGCAGGGGTCGAGACTCAGCCCGGGCCCCGCCTCTTCACTGATCGCATGGATCCTCCCTCTCTCTTCCTGACTTTGTCATACCCAAAACATGTTGGTTCCTCCCCCACTATTCACTGCTAGGCATTCCACTTGCGACAACCTATGACTGAAAGAAATACTTCCAAACCCCCCCCTGTGACTCGTCTAGTCTTCATTTCCAGTTGTGACCTCTTGTCCTGTGTCCCCTCTCTGGAACACCTATCTCTGTCCCCCTTTGTCTATTCCCCGCAGTATCTTGTATTCGTTATCTTTTCTCCCCTGACCCTTCGTCCTCCAGTGTCGTCATCCGTTTTCCCCTTAACCTTTCCTCGTAGACATTCCCCTTTGGTTTGGGGACTGCCTTGTTGCAAACCTTTTACTTTCTCAAACTTCTTGACGTGCTTGACCAGGTGTGGATTCCAGGGGGGCGCATACTCCAGTAGGGGCCAACATAAAACAGTTACAGTTCTTGAACGATTCCTTTTTGAGGTATCGGAACGCTATTCTCGGGTTTGCCAGGCGCCCATGCTGCAGCGGTTATTTGGTTGATGTGTGCCCCCGGGTGAGTACTGGGTGTTAGGGTCACCCCAAGGTCTTTCCCCCCTGAGTGAGGTCTGTAGTCTTTGTCCACCCCTATATTCTGTCTGGGGTCTTCTTTGCCCCCCCCCAATCTTCATGACTTTGATTTGGCGGGTTTTAAATTTCGAGGAGCCAGTTACTGGACCACATGTCCAGCCTCTCCAGGTCTCTTTGCATTCCTCCCTCATCCTCGGATTTAATTCTCTCATCAACTTCAGTCATCTGCGAACGGGGGACACTTCAAGTCTTTCCCTTTCCATATGTCGTTCACATATATCAAAAATAACTGGCCCAAAAACTGACCCCTGTGGCCCCCGTCGAAACGGCGCCCACGTGATCCCTCTTCACGTCCCAGGGGACCTTGCTCCCCTCCCTGTCAGGTATTCCCTTATCCATTGCTGCCTTCCTTTTACGTGTGCCGACCCCCAGCTTCGCACAAAATCTCTTGTGGGGAACTGTGTCAAAGGCCCTTCCCGCAGCTAGGAAAACGCAACTAAACCCAACCCTCTCTCTCGTGTCTTTTTTGTTACCTTGTCATAAAACCAGGAGGTTTTTTGATACAAAATTTGCCTTCCATGAACCCATGCTGGTTTTTATTTTAAGCCTTTCCAGGTGTTGACCACTCTCCTCCTGATAATTTCTCCATGACTTTGCACACAATACATTTCAAGACAAAAGGTCGTGTTTAGTGCCTGTTTCTGTTTCCTTTCTTAATATGGGGGCTACATTAGCTGCCCATTTTCAGGGATTGCCCAGTTTCAAGGGAATGTTTGAAGATGTGTTAGAGGGCCCCACAGCATCTTGCTCCTTCTCTAAGGGGCCCCTGGGGAGATTTGTCCGGTCCCATGCCTTTTGGGTGTCAAGGTCACTTAAGAGCTTCTTCACCCCCTCCTCAGTTGTTCGTATGTCACCAACACTTGTTGGGATATTCCCCCTTTATGTTCCCTTCTGTCGTTTCCCACAGCCCTTCCGTTTCTACTGTAAAAACTTCCTTTAAACCCTGTTTACCCCCCACTACCCCCTATATTTTTGTGATTCTCCCCCTTTTGTCCTTAATCTGATCACCTGGGCTTTGACTGTTGTCTTTCCCCCTGATGTGGCTATACAACTTTCGGGCGTCTTGATTCTCATGCTATGCTTTTCATACTGTCGTGGGCCCCCTCCTTTCCCTTTTCTACCATTCCTGGCTCGCGACTGATCTCCCTATTTTTGTGTGTTCTTGCCCTTTTGTTCTTTTTTTATTCTCTATTCACTTTGTTTTTTCCTCCTTACACCGTGGGGAAAACCCGGGGGTTGTTCTGGTCTTTCCCCTTTTTACTGTTTTCCCTTGGGAAAGAACCTTTCCACTGCCTCCTTGCATTTGTTGCTACATTTCCATCATTCATTTACTGGGTTTCCTCCAGTTCTTGTCCCCCTGGGCCTCCGCAAGAAGTTTTTCAACCCCATGTTGTCCCCCCTTTTTATAGTAGGCTTTTTTCCCCTTTTACCCGTTATTCTCTCCACTTGCAGCTCTACTATGTATTCAAAGCACAGAACCACGTGGTCGCTAGCTCCTAGGGGACTCTCATACTTGATGTCCTCAATGTCTGAGCTGCCAGGGTGAACACGAGGTTCCAATCTTGCTGGTTCATCCTCCCCTCTCACTCTGGTAGTGCCCCTTAACATGTTGGTGCATGAGGTTTTCCAGCACCACTCCAAATCCTGGCTCTCCATGTTTCGGGACCCCCATGTGGCTCCAGGTTTTCCCAGTCAATCTCCCTGTGGTTGAAATCCCCCATAACCAGCAACTTTGCTCTGCTGGAGTGAGCTCTTCTTGCCACCTCAGCATGTGTGTGTGTGTGTGTTGTGTTGTGTGTGTGGTGTGTGTGTGTGTGGTGGTGTGTGTGTGGAAATGTGTGTGTGTGTGTGTGTGTGTGTGTGTGTGGGGTTTGTGTGTGTGTGGGTGTGGGGTGTGGTGTGTGGGGTGTGTGGGGTGTGTGTGGGGGGTGTGTATGTGTGGTGTGTGTGTGTGTGGTGTGTGTGTGTGTGGTGTGTGTGTGTGGGGTGTGTGTGTGTTTGTGGTGTGTGTGTGTGTGTGTGTGTGTGGTGTTGTGTGTGTGTGTGTGGGGTGTGTGTTTTGTGTGGTGTGTGTGGTGTGGTATGTGGTGTGTGTTGTGTGTGTATAGTGTGAGTGGTGTGTGGGGTGTGTGTGTGTGTGTGTGTGTGGGGTGTGGTGTGTGTGTGTGTGAGTGTCTACCCTTGTGTGGTGTGTGCTTGTGTGTGAGGGAGGGAGGGTTAGGGGGGGGGGGGTAGTGGTGTGGTTGAAAGATCCGTCGTGTAGGCACAAATTTAGTCCCCATTTATCTTTGCCAATTATTGTACTCTCTCCATTTTATTGCCCTTTCTGGATTTACGTATTAATTGTTGCTGGTTATTATCATTTTCCTTGTTCACATTGAGAGAGGACTTCCTAGCTTCCTAAGTATTCTTACTGCTAATAACTACCGGTAGTAACACTGCCTGTGTGCGTGTGTGTATGTGTGTGTGTGTGTGTGAGTGTGTGTGTGTGTGTGTGTCTTGTGCGATGTAATGACTGGCCGCAACTTCTTGTAACCTGACACAACCCTCCTGGGATTTGACCGACCCTTGCACCGTCTTACAATGTTGCCCTTAGAAGCTTGTCCCACCTGCCTTCTCACACTCGTCAACACTATATTCACTATGTCTATGCTATTTCTATTCTAATTCTGGTAATAGCTTGCAGGAGTGAGTGACCAGTATCAAACAGTATGCAAGGCCAGCTAGGGCCGTCAACATGCAAACCACAAATAGGCGAATAAACTTGCGCTCAATGGTGCGGTGACAGGTTGTGTGTGTGTGTGTGTGTGTGTGTGTGTGTGTGTGTGTGTGTGTGTGTGTGTGTGTGTGTGTGCGTGTGTGTGTGTGTGTGTGTGTGTGTGTGTGTGTGTGGTGTGTTACTCACCTATTTGTGGCTGCAGGGGTCGAGTCTTAGCTCCTGGCCCCGCCTCTTCACCGGTTGCTACCTGGAGTTTACCTGGAGAGAGTTCCGGGGGTCAACGCCCCCGCGGCCCGGTCTGTGACCAGGCCTCCTGGGGGATCAGCCTGATCAACCAGGCTGTTGCTGCTGGCTGCACGCAAACCAACGTACGAGCCACAGCCCGGCTGGTAATCCCCCTTATGTATGCTGGGAGGCAGTTGAACAGTCTTGGGCCCCCGACACTTATTGTATGGTCTCTTAACGTGCTAGTGACACCCCTACTTTTCATTGGGGGGATGTTGCATCGTCTGCCAAGTCTTTTGCTTTCGTAGTGAGTGATTTTCGTTTGCAAGTTCGGTACTAGCCCCTCTAGGATTTTCCAGGTATATATAATCATGTATCTCTCCCGCCTGCGTTCCAGGGAATACAGGTTCAGGAACCTCAAGCGCTCCCAGTAATTGAGGTGTTTTATCTCTGTTATGCGCACCGTGAAGGTTCACTGTACATTTTCTAGGTCAGCAATTTCACCTGCCTTGAAAGATGCTGTTAGTGTGCAGCAATATTCCAGCCTAGATAGAACAAGTGACCTGAAGAGTGTCATCATGGGCTTGGCCTCCCTAGTTTTGAAGGTTCTCATTATCCTCCTGTCATTTTTCTAGCAGATGTGATTGATACAATGTTTTTGGTCCTTGAAGGTGAGATCCTCCGACATGATCACTCCCAGGTCTTTGACGTTGGTGTTTCGCTCTATTTGTGGCCAGAATTTGTTTTGTACCTGATGAAGATTTAATTTCCTCCCTGTTTACCATATCTGAGTTTAAATTTAAATTTTTTCATCGTTGAACTTCATATTGTTTTCCTGCAGCCCACTGAAAGATTCGGTTGATGTCCCGCCTGGAGCCTGCAGTGTCTGCAATGGAAGACACGTCATGCAGATTCGGGTGTCATCTGCAAAGGAAGACACGGTGCTGTGGCTGACATCCTTGTCTATGTCGGATATGAGGATGAGGAACAAGATGGGAGCTAGTACTGTGCCTTGTGGAACAGAGCTTTTCACCGTAGCTGCCTCGGACTTTACTCTGTTGACGACTACCTCTGTGTTTTTGTTAGTGAGGAAATTATAGATCCATCGACCGACTTTTCCTGTTATCCCTTTAGCACGCATTTTGTGCGCTATTACGCCATGGTCACACTTGTCGAAGGCTTTTGCAAAGTCTGTATATATTACATCTGCATTCTTTTTGTCTTCTAGTGCATTTAGGGCCTTGTCATAGTGATCCAATAGTTGAGACAGACAGGAGCGACCTGTTCTAAACCCATGTTTTCCCTGGGTTGTGTAACTGATGGGTTTCTAGATGGGTGGTGATCTTGCTTCTTAGGACCCTTCAAAGATTTTTATGATATGAGATGTTAGTGCTATTGGTCTGTAGTTCTTTGCTGTTGCTTTACTGCCCCCTTTGTGGAGTTGGGCTATGTCTGTTGTTTTTTTGTAACTGTGGGATGACCCCCGTGTCCATGCTCCCTCTCCATGGATGGAAAGGCTCTGATAGGGGCTTCTTGCAGTTCTTGATGAACACGGGGTTCCATGAGTCTGGCCCTGGGGCAGAGTGCATGGGCATGTCATTTATCGCCTGTTCGAAGTCATTTGGCGTCAGGATAACATCGGATAGGCTTGTTTTAATAAAATTTTGTGGCCTCCAAAAAAAATTCATTTGATCTCGCTCCAGTCGGGTTTTAGGGGCTTAAAAAAACTGAGTCATAGGGGACTTGAGTAGCTCACTCTTTTCCCTTTCTGCATCGTGTAGACCCACTTTTTTTAAGTAGGGGCCCAATACGGGGACTTGTTCTCGATTTGTTTTGGGCATGGGAGAAGAAATATTTTGGGTTTTTTTTTTGATTTCATTTATGGCTTTTAGTTTTTTCCCGGTTTCCTACTCCAAAAGGTTTCTTTTGCTTAAGTTCGATGCTTGCTATTTCCTGACCATGTCTCCTACGCATTTCAGAAAATTTTTACCTCTTTTAGCCGCCTGTTTTTTTTTTTCCGTCGCCTGAAAAGGGAGGCCTGTCTCTTTCATTTTACATCTACTCCCCTTTTTTTTAAAGGGGAAAAACCCTTTGGGCAACATCGATCCACCGATTTAAATCTTCGGGCAAAATTTTGGGGGTCTGGTTGCTTTGTATATTTTTCCCAGCTTATATGGGTTGGGACGTGTGTATCAAAATGTATACGATTTGACCCTTCAAGAAATTTTGCGTGAAGGAGGGTGTGCCAGCGGCCGCAGAGTGATACAGGAGGGAGGGGGACACCATAATAATTTAAGGGTGTAGCACTTTTTTGGGGGTAAATCGCTAGTAACCCAGCATCATCGAGGCCAAATTGAATGAACACCTAAAACAAAAATTAATAATTTCTGGAATGCCCCCATTTAAGAAAGGGACGATTGCAGGGCCCTTTTCCAATTAGGGGGGGACAGGGGAAATAATGAGGTGTGGCCATTGTACATCCAGTATGTACGCCAGTAGTCCTTTCTTTTAAATGCTCGCTGGCCAGTAGGTTTCTATTTTTGGGTAGGCATTATGGGGTGACCAACAGTAAAAAAGGGTAATGATAATAAAATTTTTTAAATTTATCTAACTTTTACTACATTTTTCCTTGTGTCAGAAAATTCTTAACGTGTGTATTAGTGTTCCCTTAATCCTTTTCGCAGGTATGTCCTTTAAATTTTCTACAGCCACACTATTTTAAAATTTACCATTATTGCTATTAATTTTAATATTGAAATTTTTAAATTTAATCCAGGTAAAGGTTTTTTGTGAAGGGGTGATGGATTGGGCATCGAAGGATGACAGTCCTTGACCTACGCTACAAGAAAACCCACTTACCTCCCCAAATTGCTTCCCCCTGTAAAAATTCGGTAAACCCTTAAACCTCATGCAAAATTTCTCACATAAAAATTAAGCCTTTTTCCCCAAACCAACTCGGATATGTAATCAGGGAAATTAATTTAATTTAAGATTTGACAGAAAAAAGGGATTTTTGGGTTCAAAAACAATGAAAATAAAAAAATGAATTAATGGGTTTGCATATGATTATAGCTGGCAAAAATTTACACGTAAAAAATATCACATACACTTACCACGTAGTTAATATCAGATCGATGCCATGCCTAACCCTTCCCGGGGGAGGGTAGTGCCTGAGCCCATTTTTAGCTCATAAACTGTCATTCCTTTTACCCCCCTTTGGAGGGGGGATGGCAGACCAAGAGGCCTAGCTTGTGCTAGGCCGGGGGACAGTTGGTCCCAAAGATGGGGAGGTACTTGTGCCCCTCCCAGGAGACTTAGGTCTCAGACCTCCCTAAAGAGGACCCAAGGCCGGGCCACCACTTGAAAAGGCCCGGGGCCCGGGGAGAATACCGGAAAATTTTTTAATAAAAAAAAATAAAATAATGTAATATCACATACACTTACCAGTAGTGTAATAAAACATACACTCACCACGTAGTGTAAATCACATACACTCACCACTAGTGTAATATCACATACACTCACCACTACGAAAAATCACATACGCTCACCCCGTAGTTAATATCAATCATCACCACGTAGTGAAAATTTTCACATACACCACCACGATGTAATACACATACACTCACCACTAGTTAAAAAATCACATACACTCACCACGATTTAAAAAATTCATATACACTCACAACGTATGAACATAACATACACTCACCACGTAGTGAAATATCAAAACACCACCACGTATTAATAATGTCATAAAACTCACAACGTAGGTAACATAACATCACCACCACTAGGGGTAATACGTATACCCACCACGCATGTAACAATATATACACTCACCACGAAGTGTAATAATATCATATACACTCACCACGTAGTGTAATATCACATAAACTCACAACGTAGTGTAATAATATATACAGTCACCACGTAGTGTAATAAAATACAAAAGGAGAAATTTATTCTCAAACCCAGAACACAGAGACAACTTTATTAACCACTTGGATCAATGGTATAAGAATTACGAGCCCATTGGCACACAAAAATTTAATGATGATTTAATTACCACTATTGAGAGTGTTCTCACAGATCAAGTGGGCAGGAATAGGAAACAAAGACCCTCCCCTATAAAAAAATAAAAAACCAATGTAAATACTAAAATGATCCACAGCTGCGCAACAACACATCACTAGGGGGAGGTAAAGCATACCGTAAATTTAAACTCCAGACCTGCCAAAGTTCCAAGCTGCACTAACAAATCAAGGAAAAGAAAGGAAAACTTAGGCAACAGGGAAAGGGAACGTTTGTTAGTGGATTAAATAGGTCCACCCCTTTTATTTGCTTGGAAAGGTTAAATAAAAAAACCAGGAAAAAAACTGGCAATGTTGCCACCCTTTCCCCTTGAAAAAGCAAATGAACTAAAATGACTGTCCAAAAAATCCCGGGATGAAAGCCTTCCTCTATTTAAAAAAATTAGAGAGACTTTTGAAGAAATTTGAAAATGATTAATTCTATGACCAAAAAATTTATGAGTGATTGCCCTTTACCGAGTATAAATTTGAAATCATTAACCAAAGTCGATCAAATGCTCCTGGAGAGGAGGGATAAAACCATGTATTCCAGAACTCTAAGGGGACGTGCCATAACCCTTTTTTTGGCCTGTAAATCTCAGTTACATTGAGGGCGTTCTTCCTATTTCCCGGACCAATTACCTGGAGTTTACCGGAAGAAATTTCCGGGGGGCAAAGCCCCCGCGGGCCCCGGGCTAGACCAGGCCTCCTGGTGATCAGAGCCTGATCAACCAGGCTGTTGCTGCTGGCTCACGCAAAACCCAAAATACGAGCCACACCCGGCTGATCCGGAACTGACTTTAGGTGCTTGCCAGTCCAGCTTTAAGACTGCCAGGGGGCTGTTTGGAACCCCCTTTGTGTGCTGGGAGCAGTTGAACAGTCTCGGGCCCCTGACACTTTTTTGTATGGGCTTTAACGTGCTGTGAAAACCCCGCTTTTTATTGGGGGGGGGTGGGATCGTCCGCCAAGTCCCTTTTTCTTTTTAGTGGGTGATTTCGTGTGCAAGTTCGGTACTATCCCCCTAGGATTTTCCGGGGGTTTATAATCATGTACTCTCCCCCCCGCGTTTCCCGGGAATACAGGTTTAGGAACCTCAAACGCCCCAATAATGAGGTGTTTTACTCCGTTATGCGCGCCCCTGAAAGTTTTCTTACATTTTTTTTTAGGGCGGCAATTTCACCTGCCCCTTTAAAGGTGCTGTTTTGTGTCAGCAATATTCCAGCCTAGATAGAACAAGTAACCCGAAGATGTCATCATGGCTTGGTCCCCCTATTTGAAGGTTCTCATTTCCATCCGTCATTTTTTTTTAGCAATGCGATTTATACAATGTTTTTGGTCCTTGAAGGTGAGATCCTCCGACAAAAATCACTCCCAGTCTTTGACTTGGGGTTTCGCTCTAATTTTTTGGCCAAATTTTTTTTTGTACTCGAAAGATTTTAAATTTCCCCCCCATTTTTCCATATCTGAGTAATTTAAATTTCTCATCGTTGAACTTAATTGTTTTCTGCAGCCCACGAAAGATTTGGTTATGTCGCCTGGGGGCTTTGAGTGTCGCAATGGAAACCGCATGCAGATTCGGGGGCACTGCAAAGAAACACGGTGCTGTGGGGGACAACCTTGTCTATGCGGATATAAGGGGAGGAACAAGATGGGGGCGAGTACTGTGGCCCTTTTGGGAAAAAGCTTTTTTTCACCGACCTGCCTCACTTTACTCTGTTGAGACTACTCTCTTGTTCGTTTTGAGGAAATTATGATCCATCGACCGATTTTTCCCTGTTTTTTTTTTAGCAAAGCTTTTTTTGCGCTATTTAAAGCCATAATCACACTTGTCGAAGGGTTTTGCAAAGTTTTTTAATTTTCATCTCATTCTTTTTTCTTCAGTGCATTTAGGACCTTGTCGTAGTGGCCAATAGTTTAGACAGACAGGAGCGACCTGTTTTTAAACCCATGTTGCCCTGGGTTGTTAACGTGGGTTTTTTTAGAGCGTGGTGTCTTGCTTTTTAGGACCCTTTCAAAGATTTTATGATAGGGATGTTATGCTATTGGTCTGTATTCTTTGCTGTTGCTTTTTCTGCCCCCTTTTTTGGAGTGGGGGCTATGTCTTTTTTTTAGAACTGGGGACGACCCCCTGTCCATGCCCCCTTCCCCTAGGGTGGAAAAGGGCCTGGGTAGGGGGTTCTGCAGTTCTTGAAGAACACAGAGTTTCCCTGATTGGCCCTGGGGGGAGAGTGCATTGGGGGGATTCATTTATCGCCTGTTCGAATCATTGGGGTCAGGGTAACATCGGATAGGGTTGTGTTAATCAAATTTTGTGTCCTTCATAAAAAAATTTTTATTTTGATCTTCGACTCTCAGTCTGGTTAGCGGCTTGTAAAAACGAGTCATATTGGGACTTTAGTAGCTCACTCATTTTTCCTTTTGTCATCTGTGTAGGACCCCCTCTTTTTTAAATGGGGGAAAAACTGGACTTGTTTTCGATTTTGATTTGGCAAAAGGGGAAAAAAATACTTTGGGGGTTTTTTTTCGATTTCATTTATGGCTTTTAGTTTTTTTTCCCCCCGATTCCTGACTCCTAAAGGGTTTTTTTACTTAAGTTTTGATGCTTGCTATTTTTTCTGACCAGTGTCCTCCCTACGCATTTTTTAGAATATTGACCTCTTTTTTGCCCCTTTTATTTTTCCGTCGCCTGTAAAGGGGGCGCCTGTCCTTTCTGTTTTACACACTCCTCCTTTTTCTTAAGGAATAAGCCTTGTGCATACATCGAGTGCTACCGATTAATCGTTTTAGGGAAATTGGGGTCTTGTTCTTATATAACTTCCCAGCTTATATCGGTTAGGGCTGGTTTACTTGTCCCCCCTTTATTTTTTTTGTTTTTTTGAAGTTTTAATTTGGTGAATCTCCCTCGTGACTAATCTCATTATGTCGGGCTGGGGCCCACGCATACAGACTGAACCCAATTTTGTTGTGATCTGAGTAATTGTTTTTTTATATGGGAATTTTTTTTATCAATCATCATTGTTTGTGAAGATGAGGGCTATGTATTCTCCAGTCTAGTAGGCTCTATTATTTGCTGGTTTAAATTGAATTTTGTGCAGAGATTTAAAAGCTCGCGTGAGTGTGAGTTTTCATCAGAGGTGCCTCCTGGTGTTATTACTGCAACAATATTATTTGCTATATTCCTCCATTTTAGGTGCCTTAAGTTGAAATCCCCCAGGAGCAAGATGTTGGGTGCAGGAGCTGGAAGGTTTTCCAGACAGTGGTCAATTTTTTAACAGCTGTTCCTGGAAATGGTGGGATGTTGCATCCGGAGGCTTGTAGACTATCACAATGACTAGGTTTTGGTTCTCGACCTTTACTGCTAAAACTTCCACTAATCATTTGAGGCATTTAGCAGTTTCTGTGCAAACAAGTGACTCTGCAATGTACAGGCCAACCCCCCCCTTTTTCCTGTTCACATCTGTCACATCTGTATAGGTTTGTAACCTGGGATCCATATTTCGTTGTCCAAGTGATCCTTTATGTGGGTCTCAGTGAAAGCCGCGAACATTGCCTTTGCCTCTGCAAGCAGTCCACGGATGAAAGGTATTTTGTTGTTTGTTGCTGGCTTTAGACCCTGTATATTTGCAAAGAAGAATGTTATCGGACTGGTGGTATTGTTGGTACTGGGGGGGGATTTTTTTTCCGGCATTAGTATCTGTATCTGTATCTCATTGTGCCTATCCCTAAGCCCCAACAGCCTGATACATTTAGGCCGATCTCCTTAACTAGTTGTCTTTGCAAAACTTTTGAAAGAATGATGCTTAACAGATTGTACTACAGAATCAGACATCAACTTTCCCCCTACCTCTATGGGTTCATGAAAGGTAAAAGTGTGCAGAACTGTATTTCCACCTTTCTCACTGCACACACCTCTACTAGTTTTACCACTTTTCTTGATCTAAAATCTGCATTTGATATTGCAAACAGAACCGTTATACTACATGAACTAGCCAAAATGAATATTGGTGGTAGCTTACTCTGCTGGATAATAGGATGCCTGTCAAATAGAGTATCCTCTGTCCTTTACCAAGGCTTCAGAAGTGATTCTAAAGAAATGTCTTTAGGTACACCGCAGGGAGGAGTTCTTAGTCCCATGCTATTTAATATTCTGATTAATGCTCTCCTAAATCCTCTACCCTGCCTCACCTAAACATATAGCCATAAGCTATGCTGGATGATATCATGATCCATACAACAGGGCATAAGAAAAAGAATACCTTTCTTAATGAAGTTCAAGCAATTTGTAATCAAACTAGGCCTCATAAATATCTTCCTCTAAAAAAAAAGATATTAACAAGCAAACGACGTCCCCCCACCCATCTATTTGCAGGGTAAAAATCATTAGCTACGTTAAAAACTTACAGATATCTTGTGTAATGTACCCTTTAACAAATCCACTATACCACAACTAAACAAGAAGTGTAAAGCTAGGCTAAATGCTCTAAAAGGGCTGTTGCTGGCTACAATCCCAACTATGGTGGCTAATGTAGAATCGTGAGAATGAGTACAAAGCCTAGTTAGGCCCTTTAAAATGATTATGCTGCTCCCATTTTTAATATTAGCTAAGAAATTTCCCCCTCCGACCCTTGGATTTTAATGCAAAATGAAGCTCTCAGGACTATTTCTTGGCTGTCCCAAAATCTACAAAAGTTCTTAACAGAGGAAGGAGCTTGGAAATTTCTAGATCAGTGATAGGATTGTTGAAATTAACACTGTACTCGGTTTTAGAATGTTTGAGAAAACGAACCAGAAAACTGTCACAGTGAATCTTACCAAGTGTCTAGAGGTAAATACACACAGATCTAAATGGATTGTGAAAACGTGCATTAAGTTTTATAACCTGCATGAACTGTAAACCACTGTAGCAGCAAGAGCATTTCACCCCTCCATGGAAAGATGTGTTCATTTAATATCACATACCACAAGTCCCTCCCAAGAAGCTCATTGCTAGTAATCCCTTCCTTAAAAACTCTTGTTAGAGCAACTGCTCAAGAAGAAATTTTTCGCCTAGCTGGTAGTAATACGTTATCACAAGTTAAAATACACTGATTGATCTAAACAGGAGTCTTCTGGCAGGGGTGCATCTGCTCTTGTTGCCACCTCCCTAGTTAAGAACGATAAAAATTTGTTGAGTTAGGCATAAGAATTAAAAAACTGGGCGTCTACACTGCAAACTGAAATTGTTTGCAATCCTAATGGCGAAAGCTAACCTATGACACTGAGCTTGACTCTATCATCATTACTGATTCTATTCATCATTGAAGGCTCTTGGCTCATATAATGATCCAACAACATGCTCATTGGGGAAGCCAGGTATAGATACTCAAAAATTAGGGACAAAGGGAATTAATGTACAATTGCTATGGATCCCATCACACATTGGATTACTCCTTCATGATAAAGTTTTATATGTTAGCCAAGAAGAGTATCCAGAAGGAGAACGAAAGAATATAACTTTGGTATAACTTTTTCAGCATTAGGAATAATATTAGGAGAGAAGTAAATAATGAAGATGATTGTTATAGGAATGCAGTTAGAAGCCTGAGTAGATCTATAACCCACTATGATAACATGAACGTAGATAAGTATGTTTATGGAGCAACTTGCAATGTGAACAGACTGACTGATGTTGTAGTGGCCAGGCTTAGGCTTGGTTACAAGTACTTATGGCAGTTTGGGAGACACACAGATGATGATCAAACTAAATGTAAATTATGTGATCAGGCATATGGTCACTCTCTTGAACACTATGTGCTTAATTGTCCACTTATTGAGGAATACAGAGACAGACAGTATAATAACCTATGTGACATGTCAAGATATCTTATTAATGAAAATAAGATACCAGATATACTAAGCAAATTTCATAAATTTGCTTGTAACAGATAAGTGAACTATGTATTCCTGTTAACCCTTTGTATTCCTGTTAACCCTTTGGGGCCTAGTTCCTAGGCCTTTTTTGTATCCACATGCTCTCGCGCTACCGTCCACAGGATGGATATGGGGTGCACAATAAACTAGCCACTTCGGTGGCAAAATCTAGAAAAAAAGTGTAATAATATCATATACACTCACCATGTTGTGTAATAATATCACATACACTTACCATGTAGTGTAACAATGTCACATACATTCACCCCAGTCTGGGCCCCAGGCCCAGACTTGTGGAACTCCGTGTTCATCAAGAATTGCAAGAAGCCCCTATCGCATGCCTTCAGCATTTCATGGAGAGGGAGCATGGACACAGGGGTCATCCCACACACACTAAAAACAACAGACATAGCCCCACTCCACAAAGGTGGCAGTAAAGCAATTGCAAAGAACAGCAGACCGATAGCACTAACATCCCATATTATAAAAATCTTTGAGAGGGTTCTAAGA
Organism: Cherax quadricarinatus; assembly: GCF_026875155.1. Classification (NCBI taxonomy): domain Eukaryota; kingdom Metazoa; phylum Arthropoda; class Malacostraca; order Decapoda; family Parastacidae; genus Cherax; species Cherax quadricarinatus. The sequence goes on along the minus strand of NC_069407.1, from coordinate 11,224,040 downwards.
AGCAAGATAGCCAACCACCTAGATACCCATCAATTACGCAACCCAGGACAACACGGGTTTAGAGCAGATCGCTCCTGCCTGTCCCAGCTACTGGACCACTATGACAAGGTCCTGGATACTGTAGAGGATAAACAAAAAACAGATGTAGTATACACAGACTTTGCAAAAGCTTTCGACAAGTGTGACCATGGTGTAACAGCACACAAAATGCGTGATGAAGGAATAATGGGAAAAGTTGGAAGATGGATCTACAACTTCCTGACAAATAGAACACAAAGAGTAATAGTAAACAGAGTAAAGTCCCAGGCAGCCATGGTAAAAAGCTCTGTTCCACAAGGCGCAGTACTCGCTCCCATTCTGTTCCTCATCCTCATTTCTGACATAGAGATGTAAGCCATAGCTCCGTGTCTTCCTTTGCGGATGACACCCGGATCAGCATGGCAGTGACCTCCATCGAAGACACCACGAGACTCCAAGCGGACATCAACCAAATCTTCGAATGGGACACTCAAAACAATGTGAAGTTCAACTAGGAGAATTTTCAACTACTCAGATATGGGAAACTTGAAGAAATTAAAAATGTGTCAGGGTATACAACAAATTCTAACCATATAATAGAGCTGAAAATTAATGCGAAGGACCTGGGAGTGATAATATCAGAATATCTCGCCTTCAAAGACCACAACAATGTATCTACCTCATCCGCTAGGAAAATGATAGGCTGGATAATGAGAACCTTCAAAAATAGGGACGCCAAGCTCATGATGATTCTCTTCAAATCGATTGTGCTTTCTAGGCTGGAATACTGCTGTACTAACGGCCCCCTTCAAGACTGGCGACATTGCAGACCTGGAGAGTGTACAAAGAAATTTCACGGCACACATACGTACGATAAGGCACCTAAACTACTGGGAACGGTTGAAGGTCCTTGATCTGTATTCCCTCGAACGCAGGCGAGAGAGATACATGATAATATACACTTCTAAGGTCCTGGAGGGATTGGTACCAAACCTGCACACGAAAATCACTCCATATGAAAGCAAAAGACTAGGCAGGAGATGCAACATTCCCCCAATGAAAAGCAGGGGCGCCACAGGTTCACTGAAAGACAACACAGTAAGTGTCCGGGGCCCAAGACTGTTCAATTGCCTCCCAGCATTCATAAGGGGGATTTCCAATAGACCCCTGGCTGTCTTCAAGAAGGCACTGGACAGGCACCTAAAGTCAGTACCTGACCAACTGGGCTGTGGTTCGTACGTCAGCTTGCGTGCGGCCAGCAGTAACAGCCTGGTTGATCAGACCCTGATCCACCATGAGGCCTGGTCTCAGACAGGGCCACGGGGGCGTTGACCCCTGAAACTCTCTCCAGGTAAACTCCAGGTATGTACTCACCATATGGTAATAATATGACATACTTTCGCCACATAGTGTAATAACACCACATACCACATGAGAGATGCTTGATAAAATTATTTAAACATTTATGTATCACCTACTTTAAAATACGGAAATATTACCTAAGGTTCAGCATATTATCAGCCAGAGTGTCGGCATCATAGTCAAAGACTGGCCCGCTGATAATGTTTAACGTTCCATACATTTGCATCCATATACCAATAAAGTTGATAAGCTGCTGCCACCGTTGTGTCAACTGACTGGTGAAGGGAACAGCGTTGGTGATCAGGTAAGATAAGTTTTGGTTTTCCCTCCTGCTGCTGAACTCTGCGGTAAGAAAGAGAAATAAGAAGAGTGCGATTTTTAAACGTGTCTAACAGCAGGAAACAAGTGCTCAGTCATGTCTTATGATGGTTAATAGGTCACAGAGGTGTACGGATGTTCCAGCCAAACTACTGAATGAATGCTGGTAAACCTGCTTCATTTCATGGTTCAGTATACCTTGGTGGAAGATGGCTGGTATAGTAAAGAAAACAAGAATTAGCATTGTTTTGAATAGGGCGTAGTTGGCATCTATTTTTTGTACATGTTGAGCAGAGGCATTCAGCATTCCACAACATATTTAGACTCAAATTGAGTTGTAATAAATAAATGTTAATGAATAAACAGAAGGGCGGACGAGGGGCTCAAACTGCGGTCCGTAAATTAACAGTTCGACGCTCTACAGCCTCGGTTACCCAGACCTCTATTAGGAAGGAATAGGAACTAATACTAACTGTGTTATATGCCATCAGAGGCTTCGAGAGAGGTAAGAACAGATCCACTGCTAAAGCTCTAGTGCCGAAGGAAGGAGTTCGGTTGAGTTACAGTTGTTGCCTCTGACAGAATATAGTACAGTATTAGTTCCTGATCCTTCCTGTTAGAGACCCGGGCAGCCGAGATAGTAGAGCGTCGGACTGTCAGTTTGTTGACCACGGTTTGAGCCCCTCGTCCACTCATATATATATATATATATATATTATATATATATATATATATATATATATTATATATATATATATATATATATATATATATATATATATATATATATATATATATATATATATAATAATATGTATAGTCGTGCCGAATAGGCAGAACTTGCAATCTTGGCTTAAATAGCAACGCTCATCTTGCCATATAGGACAAACGAAAATTTGTGTATGCAATAATTTCGCCAAAATCATTCTGAACCTAACGAAAAAAATATATTTCACTGTGTTTGTTTAGTATTAAATTATTGTAAACAAATCTAAAATATATATAGTTGGGTTAGGCTAAAATAAATTGTTCTTGCTATAATAAGGTTAGGTAAGTTTTCCAAGATTCTTTTGGTGCAAAATTAAATTTTTTTACATTAACATTAATAAAAAAAATATATCTTTAAAGTAAAAAGAGAAAAATTTTAGAAAGGACTTAATTTTAAATGAGTTCTTGCTAACTGACCAGTTTTACATATTCGGCACGACACACACACACACACACACACACACACACACACACACACACACACACACCCCACACACACACACACACACACACATATATATATATAATATATATATATAAAATATATATATATATATAATATTATATATATTATATATATTTTATATATATATATATATATGTATGTATATAAGCATGTATGTTAAAGTTTGACCTGCTTTAGGTGATAACATACCAGGAGGGAAGAGTGGTTGAGCAGTAACATTATATGAAGTAACAGTGTGATAACTGGAGCAGGTGGCACTCTGCTCTGGTGCCAGCCTCACGTCACTCATCCAGGGGGCAGCGCGAGTAACTTGATTCATACTAGACACTGTGAAGCTCGTCCAGAGAGGAAGCTTCACCAAAGGAGAGTAAGCTGAGGGGAGGGGGAAAGAGATCACATGTAAATAAGTATATAAAGAACTGAGAGGGAGACGAATAATTTGAAACAAGAGGACGAGTAAACCTCTGGTGAGAAAGTGACTAGACACAAGGGCACTAGGGATAACCTGTGAGCACAACACAGTGTTAAGAAAGCTTATCACTGCTCAAGGATAAGAATACTCATAATATTCTGCTTAGAACAGTTTACAACTAGATGAAAAATGAGACACTTCTGCAACATTTGGGAATCTTTATTGTGGAAAAGTTTCGCTAGCCAGTGGTTTCTTCAGTCCAGTACGAAGAAGAACGATGGAAGATGAGGAGTTTGAGGTCATCAATCTCTCAGCCTGGAGTCGACGTGTTCAGGTCATCAATCTTGATAAAAGTACAGCATATATGCGGATATGTGGCTTATATACTGCAGACGCCAGTGACGGCGTCACTGGTGGAAAAATCCACCTAATTTATTGGCATAACTTTCTTCCACTTGAAGATTTTTCCATCGATGTAACCTTCTGCCACTGCTTCACCTCGCCTGTTTACCTGGAGTTTACCTGGAGAGAGTTCCGGGGGTCAACGCCCCCGCGGCCCGGTCTGTGACCAGGCCTCCTGGTGGATCAGAGCCTGATCAACCAGGCTGTTGCTGCTGGCTGCACGCAAACCAACGTACGAGCCACAGCCCGGCTGATCAGGAACCAACTTTAGGTGCTTGTCCAGTGCCAGCTTGAAGACTGCCAGGGGTCTGTTGGTAATCCCCCTTATGTATGCTGGGAGGCAGTTGAACAGTCTCGGGCCCCTGACACGTATTGTATGGTCTCTTAACGTGCTAGTGACACTCCTGCTTTTTTATTGGGGGGATGTTGCATCGTTGCCCAAATCTTTTGCTTTTGTAGTGAGAGATTTTCGTGTGCAAGTTCGGTACTAGTCCCCCTAGGATTTTTTCCAGGTGTATATAATCATGTATCTCTCCCGCCTGCGTTCCAGGGAATACAGTTTTAGAAACCTCAAGCGCTCCCAGTAATTGAGGTGTTTTGTCTCCATTATGCACGCCGTGAAGGTTCTCTGTACATTTTCTAGGTCAGCAATTTCACCTGCCTTGAAAGGTGCTGTTAGTGTGCAGCAATATTCCAGCCTAGATAGAACATAGTGACCTGAAGAGTGTCATCAGGGGATTGGCCTCCCTATTTTTGAAGGTTTCATTATCCATCCTGTCATTTTTCTAGCAGATGCGATTGATACAATGTTATGGTCCTTGAAGGTGAGATCCTCCAACATGATCACTCCCAGGTCTTTGACGTTGGTGTTTTGCTCTATTTTGTGACCAGAATTTGTTTTGTACTCTGATGAAGATTTAATTTCCTCGTGTTTACCATATCGGAGTAATTGAAATTTCTCATCTTTTGAACTTCATATTGTTTTCTGCAGCCCACTGAAAGTTTTGGGGTTGATGTCCGCCTGGAGCCTTGCAGTGTCTGAAATGGAAGACACTGTCATGCAGATTCGGGTGTCATCTGCAAAGGAAGACACGGTGCTGGGGCTGACATCCTTGTCTATGTCGGATATGGGGATGAGGAACAAATGGGAGCGAGTACTGTGCCTTGTGGAACAGAGCTTTTCACCGTAGCTGCCTCGAACTTTACTCTGTTGAGACTACTCTCTGTGTTCTGTTAGTTGAGGAAATTATAGATCCATCGACCGACTTTTCCTGTTATTCCTTTAGCACGCATTTTGTGCGCTATTACGCCATGGTCACACTTGTCAAAGGCTTTTGCAAAGTCTGTATATATTACATCTGCATTCTTTTTGTCTTCTAGTGCATTTAGGACCTTTTTGTAGTGATCCAATAGTTGAGACAGACAGGAGCGACCTGTTCTAAACCCATGTTGCCCTGGGGTTTTGTAACTGATGGGTTTCTAGATGGGGGGTGATCTTGCTTCTTAGGGCCCTTTCAAAGATTTTTATGATATGGGATGTTAGGGCTATCGGTCTGTAGTTCTTTTGCTGTTGCTTTACTGCCCCCTTTGTGGAGTGGGGCTATGTCTGTTGTTTTTAGTAACTGTGGGACGACCCCCGTGTCCATGCTCCCTCTCCATAGAATGGAAAAGGCTTGTGATAGGGGCTTCTTGCAGTTCTTGATGAACACGGAAGGGTTTCCATGAGTCTGGCCCTGGGGCGAGTGCATGGGCATGTCATTTATCGCCTGTTCGAAGTCATTTGGCGTCAGGATAACATGGATAGGCTTGTGTTTAACCAAATTCTGTGGCTCTCTCATAAAAAATTAATTTTGATCTTCGACTCTCAGTCTGGTTAGCGGCTTGCTAAAAACTCAGTCATATTGGGACTTGAGTAGCTCACTCATTTCCTTGCTGCCATCTGTTGTAGGAAACCCCTCTTTTTTAAGCAGGGGCCCAATACTGGACGTTGTTTCGACTTTGATTGGCATAGGAGAAGAAATACTTTGGGTTTCTTTCGATTTCATTTATGGCTTTTAGTTCTTCCCGCGATTTGCCTGTCTCTTTCTATTTTACATCTACTCCTCCTTTTTCTTAGAGGAATAAGCCTTGTGCATACATCGAGTGCCACCAAGTTAATCTGTTCTAGGCATAAGTTGGGGTCTGTGTTGCTTAGTATATCTTCCCAGCTTATATCGGTTAGGACTTGGTTTACTTGGTCCCACTTTATGTTTTTGTTATTGAAGTTGAATTTGGTGAATGCTCCCTCGTGACTAGTCTCATTATGTCGGTCTGGGGCTCCACGCATACATGTCTGAACCTCAATTATGTTGTGATCTGAGTATATTGTTTTTGATATGGTGACATTTCTTATCAGATCATCATTGTTAGTGAAGATGAGGTCTAGTGTATTCTCCAGTCTAGTAGGCTCTATTATTTGCTGGTTTAAATTGAATTTTGTGCAGAGATTTGAAAGCTCGTGAGAGTGTGAGTTTTCATCAGAGCTGCCTCCTGGTGTTATTACTGCCTGGAGTTTACCTGGAGAGAGTTTCGGGGGTCAACGCCCCCGCGGCCCGGTCTGTGACCAGGCCTCCTGGTGGATCAGCGCCTGATCAACCAGGCTGTTGCTGCTGGCTGCACGCAAACCAACGTACGAGCCACAGCCCGGCTGATCAGGAACTGACTTTAGGTGTTTGTCCAGTGCCAGCTTGAAGACTGCCAGGGGTCTGTTGGTAATCCCCCTTATGTGTGCTGGGAGGCAGTTGAACAGTCTCGGGCCCCTGACACTTATTGTATGGTCTCTTAACGTGCTAGTGACACCCTGCTTTTCATTGGGGGGATGGTGCATCGTCTGCCAAGTCTTTTGGTTTCGTAGTGAGTGATTTTCGTGTGCAAGTTCGGTACTAGTCCCTCTAGGATTTTCCAGGTGTATATAATCATGTATCTCTCCCTCCTGCGTTCCAGGGAATACAGGTTTAGAAACCTCAAGCGCTCCCAGTAATTGAGGTGTTTTATCTCCGTTATGCGTGCCGTGAAAGTTCTCTGTACATTTTCTAGGTCGGCAATTTCACCTGCCTTGAAAGGTGCTGTTAGAGTGCAGCAATATTCCAGCCTAGATAGAACAAGTGACCTGAAGAGTGTCATCATGGGCTTGGCCTCCCTAGTTTTGAAGGTTCTCATTATCCATCCTGTCATTTTTCTAGCAGATGCGATTGATGCAATGTTATGGTCCTTGAAGGTGAGATCCTCCGACATAATCACTCCCAGGTCTTTGACGTTGGTGTTTCGCTCTATTTCGTGGCCAGAATTTGTTTTGTACTCTGATGAAGATTAATTTCCTCATGTTTACCATATCTGAGTAATTGAAATTTCTCATCGTTGAACTTTATATTGTTTTCTGCAGCCCACTGAAAGATTTGGTTGATGTCCGCCTGGAGCCTTGCAGTGTCTGCAATGGAAGACACTGTCATGCAGATTCGGGTTGTCATCTGCAAAGGAAGACACGGTGCTGTGGCTGACATCCTTGTCTATGTCGGATATGAGCATGAGGAACAAGATGGGAGCTAGTACTGTGCCTTGTGGAACAGAGCTTTTCACCGTAGCTTGCCTCGGACTTTACTCTGTTGACGACTACTCTCTGTGTTCTGTTAGTGAGGAAATTATAGATCCATCGACCGACTTTCCTGTTATTCCTTTAGCGCGCATTTTGTGCGCTATTACGCCATGGTCACACTTGTCGAAGGCTTTTGCAAAGTCTGTATATATTACATCTGCATTCTTTTTTTGTCTTCTAGTGCATTTAGGACCTTGTCGTAGTGATCCAGTAGCTGAGACAGACAGGAGCGACCTGTTCTAAACCCATGTTGCCCTGGGTTGTGTAACTGATGGGTTTCTAGATGGGTGGTGATCTTGCTTCTTAGGACCCTTTCAAAGATTTTTATGATATGGGATGTTAGTGCTATTGGTCTGTAGTTCTTTGCTGTTGCTTACTGGAGTGGGGCTATGTCTGTTGTTTTTAGTAACTGAGGGACGACCCCCGTGTCCATGCTCCCTCTCCATAGGATGGAAAAGGCTCGTGATAGGGGCTTCTTGCAGTTCTTGATGAACACAGAGTTCCATGAGTCTGGCCCTTTTGGCAGAGTGCATGGGCATGTCATTTATCGCCTGTTCGAAGTCATTTGGCGTGAGGATAACATCGGATAGGCTTGTGTTAATCAAATTTTGTGGCTCTCTCATAAAAAATTCATTTTGATCTTCGACTCTCAGTCTGGTTAGCGGCTTGCTAAAAACTGAGTCATATTGGGACTTGAGTAGCTCACTCATTTCCTTGCTGTCATCTGTGTAGGACCCATCTTGTTTTAGGGGCCCAATACTGGGCGTTGTTCTCGATTTTGATTTGGCATAGGAGAAGAAATACTTTGGGTTTCTTTCGATTTCATTTATAGCTTTTAGTTCTTCCCGCGATTCCTGACTCCTAAAGGATTCTTTTAGCTTAAGTTCGATGCTTGCTATTTCTCTGACCAGTGTCTCCCTGCGCATTTCAGATATATTGACCTCTTTTAGCCGCTCTGTTATTCTTTTCCGTCGCCTGTAAAGGGAGCGCCTGTCTCTTTCTATTTTACATCTCCTCCTCATTTTTCTTAGAGGAATAAGCCTTGTGCATACATCGAGTGCCACCGAGTTAATCTGTTCTAGGCATAAGTTTGGGTCTGTGTTGCTTAGTATATCTTCCCAGCTTATATCGGTTAGGACTTGGTTTACTTGGTCCCACTTTATGTTTTTGTTATTGAAGTTGAATTTGGTGAATGCTCCCTCGTGACTAGTCCATTTTGTCGGTCTGGGGCTCCTCGCATACATGTCTGAACCTCAATTATGTTGTGATCTGAGTATATTGTTTTTGATATGGTGACATTTCTTATCAGATCATCATTGTTAGTGAATATAAAGGTCTAGTGTTTTCTCCAGTCTAGTAGGCTCTATTATTTGCGGGTTTAAATTGAATTTTGTGCAGAGATTTAAAAGCTCGTGTGAGTGTTGAGTTTTCATCAGAGCTGCCTCCTGGTGTTATTACTGCAAAAATATTATTTGCTATTTTCCCCTCCATTTTAGGTGCCTTAAGTTGAAATCCCCCAGGAGCAAGATGTTGGGTCCCAGGAGCTGGAAAAATTTTCCAGACAGGGGTCAATTTTTAACAGCTGTTCCTGGAATTTCTGGGATGTTGCATCCGGAGGCTTGTAGACTACCAAATGACTGGGTTTTTTGGTTCTCGACCTTTACTGCAAAAACTTCCACTACATCATTTGAGGCATTAAGCAGTTCTGTGCAAACAAGTGACTCTGCAATGTACAGGCCAACCCCCCCCCCCTTTTGCCTGTTCACTCTGTCACATCTGTATAGGTTGTAACCTGGGATCCATATTTTCTTGTCCGAGTGATCCTTTATGTGGGTCTCAGTGAAAGCCGCGAACATTGCCTTTGCCTCTGCAAGCAGTCCACGGATGAAAGGTATTTTGTTGTTTGTTGCTGGCTTTAGACCCTGTATATTTGCAAAGAAGAATGTCATCGGACTGGTGGTAGTGTTGATACTGGGGGGGGGGATTTTTTTCCGGCATTAGTAAATAAGCTCCTTCCCTGTGCATATGCTGCATTTTCATCAAGACTGATGCACTGAACACATCGACTCAAGGCTGAGGGACTGATTACCTCAAACTCCCCATTTTCCAAGGTTTCGCCAGCGACCTAGGTACAAGGTGTTGAAAATACACGATATCTAGGTAAAATGTAGTGAGACCACATGATGCCTATGTTGGGAGGGTTCCGTGGAGATATGATGGTTGGAGATAAAGACACTTGTTGGGTTGTATACACTTATATTAGCAAAGTTGTGAGGGGAGGGGCCCAGCCTAACCTGTCGCCTGTAGGTCTATCTGTGAACTGAGAAAGGGACAGGGTGACTCCCGCCCACAAGCAGCAAAGTGTGATGTCACATGTTAGCCGCTAAGTCTAGCAAGGGGTCGTCTATATAATACATATGGATGGTACTAACAATGGTACTCAGCTATGCTACACAACATATACAGGGGATCAGCAACTATGCTGGCACCTAGGTACAAGTTGTTGTGTCGCAGGGGTTCTTCAGGAAAGGGTGAAGGATTGTTATATGCAAAAACTCAATGCACATAAAAGGCCCTAAAATCTGGAATTCATTACCTGTAAATATAAAAGAAACACAACCTGTTTATAAATTCAAGTCTCTTCTCAAAGATTACTTACTCACCCAAAACCAAATAAATACTGAATAACTGAACATTATAAATTGTATATCTTAAATGTTACTCACAATTATATCACATAAATGTTAAACCTAAAACCCAATCTAACTTTATTATTTTTTAAATACACTACCTAACAGAATCACTACCTAACTGAATGCAACCATATGACCTGTCTTTGTAATACTCACTTGTGCTTTATAGTTATCTGTTTACATTAATGTTTTATCACTGATTTCATCATTGCTTAGTAGCAGCGCTGTATAGTCCTTGTGGCTTAGCGCTTCTTTTTGATTATAATAATAATAATAATCATTGCTTAGTTAATCTTAAGTTAATTTTAAGCCAGCCCGTAATGCTATGCATAGTATAAGTGGCTTTGGCATACTGCTCTTATCTGTATTTTTTTTGTACCTCTGTATGTGTGCACAAATTGGAAATAAATAAATAAATAAATAAATAAATAAATAAAAATATTTATATTGTAAGGACAAAGGTGAAGCCCAGCCTTTATCAGACGTCTGCCCCCGGACCTAGTCGGAATCTAACTGAGGGGCGCTTACCAGGCCGACTGCCTTAGTGGGCCGATCAAGTGTAGTCATGTGACACCAGCGTTGCGTACAGAGGGATGGTGCATATAAGGCATTAGCACATATATACGGATACACCCCGACTTACGTCCGAATTCCGCTCTGACCGACCGGTCGGATCTACAAATGGAGGGATGTGGGAACTGTTAGCATGGCGTGTAGAAGTCATATACCCATACAACATTCTTTTAACCTAATAAATTTTTGTGCAAGAATGGTATATAATACCGACAAGATGAAATTAAGACACTTGTGCAACATCTGGGTATCTTTATTGTAGACGTTTCGCCATCCAGTGGCTTTATCAATACAAATTCCAGGACATAGGTTGAAGACAGAAGACGAGGTAATCAGTCCCTCAACCTTGGAGTAGGTGCGAAGAGCACCGAAGTCGTGGAGATTCTGAAGCAGAAGCAAGGAGCCTGGCGCTTATATAGTAACGTCAGGTGTAGGAAACAAGGGCATAGTCATTGGTAGGCGGGATTCCCCAGTGGAAGTAGGTCCTTCCCAAAGAGATGGGTTAGTTGTAGTAGTAGTTGTCGTAGTCGTGAAGGTTATGTACATGTCCTCGGAACATGTCTTCAAGCTATGTCCTGGAATTTGTATTGATAAAGCCACTGGATGGCGAAACGTCTACAATAAAGATACCCAGATGTTGCACAAGTGTCTTAATAAATTTTTGTTATGATTATCTCTTTTTTTATCAACCTGCTTTATTACCTTAAGTTTCATTACTCACACTTACGTACATGTAATTTTTTTTATTTTTTTCTAATTTATAGTGTATTTTTTCGGTCGTATGTGTGTGAAGGAACGTAAGTCAAATAGGTCAAAAAGTCGGGTAGGATCTGTGCTACCAGGTGTTCCACCACTGACAGTTGAACATACACGACACCTAGGCAAGAGGTGTTGAAAATACATGTCAGTGTTTAGTGAGCCGTTAATCAGACTATGGAACGACAATCTATATACATTTTTATGACCGAGACTCAAACTTGGGTTAGTTCCAGAATTTCAAATAAAACCCAAACACCACAGGACTTTGAAAAAGCAATAAATGAAATGGCCATGCACTCTGCCCCAGCCCCAGACTCATGGAACTCCGTGTTCATCAAGAACTGCAAGAAACCCCCTTTCACGTGCATTAAGCATTCTATGGAGAGGGAGCTTAGACAAGGAGGTGATCCCACAGTCACTTTAAAACGGATATAGTCCCACTCCACAAAGGGGGCAGTAAAGCAATTGCGAAGAATTACAGACCGAAAGCACTAACATCCCACATCGTAAAATTTTTTGTAAAGGTTCTAAGAAGCAAGACCGCCAACCCCTGAAACCCTCCCCAGGTAAACTCCAGGTAAACCACCTGGACACCCAACAACTGCACAACCCAGGGCAACAAGGGTGTAAAGCAGGTCGCTCCTCCCTCTCACAACTCTTAGACCACTATGGTCTTGGATTAAATGGTTATAACTATGACCATAATTTATAAAGGGGTGGACCGGTAAGCCAGCGGAAGGCCTCGGTCAGATGACCAAAAGCTCCAACGGCGAGTCATCATCTGACTAAGACCCGTGTCAGGAAGCATTTGTCCTGTTTCCTAACGAACCTGATCTAACCTAATCTGGGCCCTCAGAAAACAATACGAAGTTCAATGAGGACAAATTCCAACTACTCCGCTATGGAAAACTGGAGGAAATAAAAACTGTATTGGAGTATAAAACAAATTCCAACCACACAATAGAGCGACAAAATAATGTGAAGGGCCTGAGAGTGATAATGCCAGAGAATTTCACTTTCAAAGATCATAACACTGTCTCTACCACATCTGCTAGGAAAATGATAGGATGGATAGTAAAAACCTTCGAAAGTAAGGATGCCAGTCCTATGATGTTTCTCTTTAAATCACTATAATATATACTAAACGGCCCCTTTCAAGTCAGGAGAAATTACATACCGAGAGAATATACAGAGAACTTTCACTGCCATTATAAGTACAATAAAGCACCTCAATTCCTGGGAACGGTTGAAGTCCCTTGACCTGTGCTCCTGGGAATGCAGACAAGAAAGATACATTACAATTTACACCTGGAAAATTTTAGAGAAACTGGTCCTAAATCTGCAAATGGGAATCACTCCCTACAAAAGCAAAAGACTCGGCAGGCGGTGTAACATCTCCCCAATGAAAAGTAAGGGTGCCATGAGTACACTAAGAGATAACACCATAAGTGTCAGGGACCCAAGACCGTTCAACTGCCCTTAGCTGTCTTCAAGAGGGAGCTGGACAGATACCTAGTCAGTACTTCACCAACCGGGCTATGGTTCGTACACTGAATTGCATGAGGCCGACAGTAACAGTGACTGATCAGGCCCTGATCCACCGCGAAGCCTGGTCATGGACCGGGCCGCGGGGGCGTTGACCTTTGTAACACACTCTGGGTATTCTCTAGGTACGTCTAGGTACAAGGTGTTAATAATAAACATCATCTGAACACCTGTTCCTAGGCTGAAGGACTGATCATCTTCTACCTCTTTAGTCTTCTGTTTTTTTGTCTCTGTATTACATTCTTTAAGCCACAGGTTGGCGATACGTCTACAAAATAAAGATACGATCTTGTTGTACATGTGTCTAATTCTTCAACTTGTCGGTATTATATACCATTGATGGTATAATAGGTAGGTGTTGAGAATACTCGTACAACTGCCCTATACATGAACAACGAGCTGTGGCCTCAACAATTTGTCAGAAAGATTTCCGTACAGCAGAATGTATCTTCATGTGGGGGAAGACAACCTGAAACACGCAGTAAAGTCTTTGTACGACCCTGAGCCTCAATTACTTACCAGTGACATGATCTTGCTGCACCAGGAGGAAATTTGACTGGTGAGTGTGTGGGACTCCCCATGGTAGATGTTTGCTCATGATACTCGCACTCCTGTTGTAAGCTTGCTCAAGCAACTTGACCAATGTGTGTGTGTCAGCGAGTTCTGCCTCGCACTCAGCCTCGGACAGTCGCTGCTCCAACACTCCTCTTGTTGGCAGCTTGGCTACTTCAGGAGTTTGCTGCAAATTGATTGAAAAATGTGTCATATAGGGAACCCAAATAAGGAATAAGTTCATTATAGCAAAGATATTCATTGTATGTCACATTTTGGTTTAAAAAAAAATGACGAATTTTGCTACTGTATGGTACAAATGAACTAACAATTAGTAGAAATTACGACGAGCAATGAATATTTCTAAATCACAAAGCTGATGAGGACCTCGGTGAGAGGAAAAAATATTGTTGTTTTGTGGTCTCACTGTTGGTTGATTTGTGCCAGAGACCAGTGATGATAAGAGCGTGTAAGATGCACCTCTCTCTATATTTCACAACATTCTGTGAGGCTAGATAGCGAGAGGCAGGTTGTATACCGCAGTGCTCCACACTGGCTCAAAACATTCACCTCATAGTAACATTTTCCGATACATCGTCGTAATAGGACGACACAACATTCATTTGTATTTTGCTTTTATGTATCACTATCTATAACCATGTGAGGTGAAATACTTTCGATCAAGCGCTATCAGGATTCTAGTCATTCCCATTGGTTCTCTCTCTCTCTCTCTCTTTCTCTTCCTCCTCTCCGCCTCTCTCTTTACATAGGGTTGTACAAGGTTAGGTTAAGTGTTTCTAACTTTATGTATAAGCTAAAAGCTGTTACCTACATCTGCTCATTTTAAAGGCTTCTTATCGTTATTACACGTAAAAAAAAATAAGGAACAGGATGAAGTTGGTGCCATCTTCAGGAAGGTGCTGGACAGGCACCTCAAGCCAGCACATGACCAGCCGGGCTGAGGTTCGTACGTCAGTTTGCGTGCAGCCAGCAGTAACAGCCTGGTTGATCAGACCCTGACCCACCACGAGGCCTGGTCTCAGACCCTGACCCACCACGAGGCCTGGTCTCAGACCGAGCCGCGGGGGCGTTGACTCCCGAAACCCTCTCCAGGTATACTCCAGGTATCTGTGGGTCAGCGATTTCATTTGATCAACTGTATTTCGTTGACGCCGCTGTGCTGCGCGAACATTTTTGAAGATTCGAGTCATCCTAGGAATAAATGAGAAAAGTTACATAGTGTAATTGCTGTTTGCTGCCCGTCTTGTTGTGTAGAAGTTCACTTCTCGCTGTCCACGTGGTGGAGCTAAGTGCGGTACTTTGATAATGTTGTCTTTGTACATAACAGTAAAGCTACCCACATCCCTCCGGTAAAGGCTCTGATGAAAGAAGAGATCATGTCCAGACCTGGTCCAGACGATAGATGAGTTGTCTTGCTGTTTTCTATTATGTCAAGAAGTCGCAAATGAGAAGGAGGGAAGGCAATCCAAGAAAGTGGAGCATACTCAAGGTGTGAGCGCACTTGTGCCTGGTACAGAGTCTTGCAGATTCTGTTGTCGAGCAGATACGAGATACAACGTAGTGCTTTAAACTTCCTGGCTGCCTTGTTTGCAAGATTTGCTATGTGGTTCTTCATAGTTTGTAATCAAATTTCATCTCTAGGATATCAACCTTATCCCAGGGATCCACACTCTCCCATTCAGTCTTACCCCTGCTCCAGCATTACCATCATGGAGCCTAGAGACCATCATCATTTGTGTTTTCTTAGAAGCAAATGTAACCTGCCATATTTCTCCCCAGGTTGAAATAGCTGTAACATAGTAATTGATGCAACTTAGAATAATTGGTATTTCCTCTCTTGAATGTGTAAAGTCAGAGTACAACCGTCTGTATATGCATGGGGTTCTGTGATAAGCTGAAGAAGGTCACTGAAGTAGACATTTCAAAATAATGGCCCCTAAGCATACTTCCTTGTGGAACACTTGCACCAACTGAGTGTCTTGTTGACTCCGTCCCGCTGAGACCTATTTTTGGAAATCTACCTTGAAGGTAATCATTGAGGAGGCATGGTGCAGAGCCGGCGACTCCTAGTGCTTGCAGTTTTCCAAGAGTCCAATGTGCCATATTCGATTGAAAGCACCAGCAATGTCGAGTGCTAATACTCAGCTGACCTTGGATTCATCCAGTGACTGGTGACACAGTGGGAACGTTTAACAGCAGATCAGCAGCAAAGTGACCTTTCCTGAAGCCATATTGACGGTCACATAGAAGTGAGGGGTAGTCGAAAAACGCTGTCGCCTGCCGTGAGATTATTGTCTCAAGAAACTTGCCAGTGATTAACAGGAGTGACATTGGTCCGCAGTTGCTGGTTTCCGCTCTGCTCTTCTTTTTGTGAACAGACTATATTTGCCTCTTTCCACAGAGAAGGGCATATACACTGTGCTAAGCAGTTATATTAGAGGTGCTGCTAGCTGGTCTGCACATCTACTCAGTAATCTTGGGTTCACCTTATCTGGGCTGACAGCCTTTTTTTTTGGTCTAGCTATTTAAGGAGGAAATACACTTCATCCTGCCTTATCGTCACCACTGATAACTTTGATACAGTTTTTGCGGCTAGCAAAGGAGGTTGGTTTCCTTGCTGGATCAGGAACTTGCATCTTGGCAGATAGTGTTCGGCAAAGATGTCGGCTTTCTCCTGGTTGCTAGTAGAGACGATCACATTCTGCTGATTGAGAGGCGGAATAATTTCATCAGGTGAATAAACCTCTCAGTCCTCGACCAATGACCACCAGGTTTCGGAGCCCACTCTACCTGACACCAGCTTTCTGTATGTGTCAGCCTCCCATCTAGAGATGGCCCACTTTTGAACTTCTTCTTTTGCGAATAGGCTTGCGTGTGTAGGTTCCTGTTATAGATAGTGGGATTCCTCTTATACCTTCTCCAAGCCTTGAACTATGCAGTAGCAGCCTCTTGACAACGAAAGCCACACCAAGGCTGATCTGAAAGCTTCGTCACATACTGCTAGTGAGGGATATCAACATCACTTTGGTGAAGAGCATTCCAATCGGAGGTGGTGAGCTAGGAGAGAAAGGTCGGCCAGTTTCATGTTTCCCACAGTCAAGGGGATGACAGTCGACTGTGCTTTCAGATAGATTAGTCACTACTAGGCGAAGGGCAGAGTCAGAGATGTGAGTAGGGAAGTTTACCAAGTTTCTCATATCAAACACTTCAAGAACGCACTCTCTCTCTCTCCCTCTCTCTCTCTCTCTCTCTCTCTCTCTCTCTCTCTCTCTCTCTCTCTCTCTCTCTCTCTCTCTCTCTCTCTCTCTCTCTCTCTCTCTCTGTCTCTCTCTCTTTTCTCTCTCCTCTCTCTCTCTCTGTCTGTCTGTCTATCTATCTATCTGCCTATCTATCTATCTATCTGCTTATTTATCTATCTGTCTATCTCTCTCTCTCACTCTCTCTCTCTCTCTCTCTCTCTCTCTCTCTCTCTCTCTCTCTCTTCTTCTCTCTCTCTCTCTCTCTCTCTCTCTCTCCTCTCTCTCTCTCTCTTTCTCTCTCTTTACGAAGGTTTTTACAAGGTTACCTGGAGTTTACCTGAACAGAGTTCCGGGGGTCAACGCCCCCGCGGCCCGGTCTGTGACCAGGCCTCCTGGTGGATCAGAGCCTGATCAACCAGGCTGTTACTGCTGGCTGCACGCAAACCAACGTACAAGCCACAGCCCGGCTGGTCAGGAACCGACTTTAGGTGCTTGTCCAGTGCCAGCTTGAAGACAGCCAGGGGTCTGTTGGTAATCCCCCTTATGTGTGCTGGGAGGCAGTTGAACAGTCTTGGGTCCCTGACACTTATTGTGTTGTCTCTTAACGTGCTAGTGACACCCCTGCTTTTCATTGGGGGGATGTTGCATCGTCTGCCGAGTCTTTTGCTTTCGTTATGAGTGATTTTCGTGTGCAAGTTCGGTATTAGTCCCACTAGGATTTTCCAGGTGTATATAATCATGTATCTCTCCTAACTTTATTTACAAGCTAAGAGCTGTTACCTGCATCAGCTCATTTTAAAGCCTTTATAACGGAGATAAAACACCTCAATTACTGGGAGCGCTTGAGGTTTCTAAACCTGTATTCCCTGGAACGCAGGCGGGAGAGATACATGATTATATACACCTGGAAAATCCTAGAGGGACTAGTACCGAACTTGCACACGAAAATCACTCACAATGAAAGCAAAAGACTCGGCAGACGATGCAACATCCCCCCAATGAAAAGCAGGGGTGTCACTAGCACGTTAAGAGACAACACAATAAGTGTCAGGGACCCAAGACTGTTCAACTGCCTCCCAGCATACATAAGGGGGATTACCAACAGACCCCTGGCTGTCTTCAAGCAGGCACTGGACAAGCACCTAAAGTCGGTACCTGACCAGCCGGGCTGTGGCTCGTACGTTGGATTGCGTGCAGCCAGCAGTAACAGCCTGGTTGATCACGCTCTGATCCACCAGGAGGCCTGGTCACAGACCGGGCCGCGGGGGCGTTGATCCCCGCAACTCTTTCCAGGTAAACTCCAGGTAAACAGGAAACAAGATGAAGTTGGAGTCATCTGTGGGCTGTTGAGTTCATTTGGTCAACTGATTTTATTTACGTTCCAGACTCGAGTCATCCTAGGAATAAATGATCACAGTGATGTTCTGGAGAAGGTTACAGTCAGAGTGAAGTTGCTGTTTGCTGCCCGTCTTGTTGTGTAGAAGCTCACTTCTCGCTGTCCTCTGAGTGGAGCCAAGTGTGGTACTTTGATAATGTTGGCCACGAACATTACAGTAAGGCTACCCACATCCCTCCGGTGTCGGACACTGTTAAAATGACATATCTGTCCAGGATGGGACCAGGCGAGAGATGAGACGTCTTGCTCTGTTCTCTGTTCTGTCAACATGTCGCAGATAAGACGGGAAGCATCTAATTTAGAAAAGTGGAGCAAACTTAAGGTGTGAGCGTATTTGTGCCTCGTACAGAATTTTACAACTTCTACCGTCGAGCAGATGCGAGATTTTTCTTTTTTTCTTTTTTTAGATTTTGTCACCGAAGTGGCTAGTTTATTGTGCACCCCATATCCATCCTGTAGACGGTAGCGAGAGATATGTCGAGGTGCTGTAAGCTTCCTGGTCGCCTTGTTTGCGAGATTGACAACGTGGTTCTTCATGGTCAGTTGGGAG